>VWZO01000018.1:102350-169205 GCA_013396975.1 Bucco capensis | reverse complement strand
TTAAACGCTGCAGAGCTACTTCTGTATGGGCAACAAGGGCAGCGTCATCAGCATAAAGCAGCTATCGGACAAGATGGTTTATGGTCTTAGTATGGGCCTTCAAATACCTTAGGTTAAATAGGCTACCGTCAGTACGATATCAAATGTAGATACCATCCTGGTCATCAAATTCTGCCATTGCCCTTTGGAGCATCATGCTGAAAAAGAGTGTGAATAGAGTTGGTGCAAGAATGCAGCCTTGTTTCACGCCATTAGTTATTAGAAAGGGCTCAGAAAGTGCATCGCCGTATCTGACGTGGCTATGCTGATTCTCATGTAATAAGATAATCATTTTAAGAAAATTGGGGGGACAACCTAAACGTTCCAAAATCTGCCATAGACCATTTCTGCTCACAGTATCAAAAGCCTTGGTGAGATCAACAAAGGTTCCATAGAGACCTTTGTTCTGTTCCTTACATTTCAGTAGTACAATTTCAGTAAAAAAGGGATTGCTTTGTTGAGTGCTCTGTGTTCATTACATAGCAGGGTCATAGGTGCTTTGGGGAAAAAACTGAATATGGTCATGTAAGTAAAGCTTATAATGAATCTGTATGTGAAGAGGGCAAATTAAAGTGACATTTGCAACCTTAATTTGGCATTTTCTAGCTCTTTGGGTGCTTGGCTTTGCAACCTGAGTGATCTTCTAATGTAGTTTAAGTGCAGTCAGATAAGGAGGCTGAAGTTCAAGTTAACAAAGCTAAGTGGGTTTGTGCTTTAATTCACGGACATGGCTTATACTTCTTGTCTATGTGTAGGGAAACTTCATGTTGAGAGGAGAGGAAGAAACCTACCTTCTAGAAACTCCCAGCTTTTATTCTCCTAATGCTTTCTGTAGGAGGAAAACACTGAAACATTGAAAGTGACAAAGTTTTTCATACCCCTCTGCTTTCTATTCTTCTATTTTCCTCTCTTTAAGAGAGCTGGAAGACAGAGTGAGGTTGGACTCCATATATATACACAAATATATATATTTGGGTTTTCCTGCTTTTGAAATCTTACTCAGTTTTCCTACCCCAAAAGGATGCAGCCATTTTTTAATATGATGCCTCTGGTAGATTTTGTATTCCTGATTTGAGTAATGGAACTTCTTTATAAGGAGAAGAAGTAAGTTCAAAATCATGATGAAACATGATTAAATAGTGACCAAAGCTTTCTTGCTGATATATATTCCTATTATTTTACTAAAAAAGATCACTCAAATGAATTGTATTCCATGTCTTTTATAATATGCTGCTGAACACTTGTCACTAAATACAAGTCCTTAAGCATTAATGACTGTTAAAATATTGAACATAATTTTTCAGCTAATTTAGAAAACGAAAGCATTATTAGTTGTGCAGAATTTGTTCTAAGAATAACAGATCTTTCTTGTTAAGGAATGGACTCAGTCAGATTTGAAAAAGGAGCAAGTAACTTATGCTCCTCAAATACTGTAACAGCAAGTGTCCTTACCTATCCAAATAATATTATGCTCAGGTTTTTTTTCTAAACATGTTCATGTTTAGGTGAAATTCAACCATAACCTTCAACATCATTCCGGCAGAACTGATAACACCCTTTTTAGCTTTCGCATTGGTTTTTCTGTCTGCACATGACACTGGTTTTCAAAATGTAATCATGATGTCATCTGGATGCAGATTTTACAGGTGCTGTTGGCATCAATTTGTTAGAAGTGATTGGGAGCCCCTAGATTTGCAAGATTCATTCCTTTTTTTGCTAGAGTAAGATCGGTATGGAATGAAAATGATGTTCAAAAGCCATAGACTTTCATGAGGATCAACTGGTATCAAACATTGTTTCATATCAGATATTCGAAGCAAAATGAGTTTGCAAAGTAGAGCTGCTTTCTTTTTTAAAAATTCTTAGTGCCTGAAAAGCTTTACTGATTCAAATCTTGGGGAAAGGGCAGAGCAGAAGTAGTTTTGTGCCTTTTACTGCTTTTCTAGGCTTTGTTGTGAAAAGTTGCTGGAAAAAAGCTGCTGAAGAATGTTTGTCACTAGCTGTGTTCCTGGGTGATGAACACTCTAAAAATAAGTGATATAGATTAGATAGGTTATAGCCTTATGATATTTTGCCACTTCTGTTTCCACCAATTAGAACCAAACAAAATATTGCATGTATGGCTCTGGAAAGCCGCATGCAGAAGAATAAACTCAGTCTGCTGCCACCTTCCCATTCGCTTTCTTTGGCTTCTTTCAGTGACATCCAGTGCTCTTCTCACTGGCTTATTTGTAGCTAAATTGAAGTGGCTTGCTCTTTACTTCAAAGTTTTGCAGTTGTCATTCCTTACAGGCATGGAATATAATTCTGCTTATGGGTGCACAGTAAATGGGAACCAGTAAGTGTTCATTTCCATTTTAGTTGATCTGAGATCCTTTACTGAAGCATATTTGGAGAATTAGATTAGGATTTGAGGAGAGGATGTAACAGGGAGTTCTTCTCCCATGATTTACATTTAATTTGTATAAGAAGGATAATAAAACTTAATGAAGAATTCAGTTAATCCTTATATTATTGCCTATTAGACGTGATCTTCCTGTAAAATACCATTGATTTTAATTATTTGTTGTTGTCGTTTTGTCCTTGAGAAGTGAATTACTAGGACTTGATGCATGCAACCCAGTGAAACTTCCTTAGTAGAAATGACATTAACTCTGTTGGTCATGTTGGTAGCATAAAAGGGAGGAAGCTAAGATGCTTGTTACCCTGCAATCCCTCTATGGATGATCAGACTGTTCATTTCCCAAGTCTGGATGAAAACAGTTTATACCACTAGTAAGGGCCCTTCTTTTGCTGGAGCTTAATGTAACTGTTAGCAAAGGCAGCGACTGCTCTGTAGAACTTCTCTTTTTGTCCTTTTCCTCTCATTTGCACAGCAATTTCTTGATAATCTCTCAATATTCATAGAAGATCTTAAGTATCTGAAAAAAATTCTGGTTTTATTTCCTGAAAATAAGTGCTAACATGAATGTTAAGACATCTATATGCAACCCTTCCTTCCTCAGCTGCCATTTCCCATTCCCTTGTTCCTCCTCAGCCCTCTTTACTAACTGTATTTGAATTTTTCTAGTCCACAGCATAAGGAAGATGGGTTAGTCTTGACTCCCCGAATCCTACTAGTCTTCCACTAACAGACACTACACACAGAAGCAGTCTTGTCTGTCAGAAAGCTTTCCCTCCAAAGGAAACCTCAAAAACCAATGGAAAACTCTAAGATTTGAGATCCGACTTGCTGCTCCTAAGCTATGTCACTGTTCCCTTCAGTTGAGCATACAGCTGTTCCTGGGGGATAAAACAGTAAAAGAAGGAAGAAAACAAAATAACTTAAATGGATTTATTATATTTTTTTTTTTAACTGAGTGCCAAATTGTGTCTGGTCAAACCAATAATCCCAACAGCTGCTAATGAGGTGACTCCCTTGAAATGCTGCTTCAAGTAGCAGATAGGTAGTGCATTGATTTTTCCCATCAAGCATTTAAAATGTGTGAGCTATAGCAACTTGTAGGCAAATTTCAGTGCACTGGGTAAGTTACAAAAAGCTAGGTATTTGACTTACCCAAAGATGCAGAATTTCCATGACTAGTTCAGAACTCCTATGTCTTAGCTCATAGTCTCTCATATTCAATTTGAATTGATAATGATTTGGTTTACTCCCTCTCTTTGATTTAGTGGTCAGACTAAAGGACAACATTTGGGGAGGGCAAGGAGGAGAGAGATGATAACTTGGGGAAAGCATTTAACTTTAGTTGGATAACAGGTGAAGAAGTCCTCCAGATCTGTATGCCATAGCTTCATGGACACTGCATTCTCTCTAGGCCAAAGGATTTATTGCAAATAAAGAGCCTCTTGTGAAAACCTTGACAGATCCTTGCTGAGTGCTGTGCCATGTCCACAGGCACAGAGGAGCATGACTAATAATGTGTTTTAACACCAAACATGGGAAATAAGCCTTAAATAGGAGCAAAGGACTTTTGCTGCCTTTGTGTGTGCATTAGTAAAGAAAAAGAATCACACATTAATATAATTAACACATGTTTCAGTGAGCACCACCATAGAGAAGATTAAGCAGCAATTTACTGTAGTTTTTGGCTGGTGTATCTCCTTCCCTCAACCCCATCTATCTACTGATGAGTTGGAAGAGATACAGGCCCCATTACAAAGTTTCATGTGTGCTTTGCCAGGGTTTGAATTAATGTTATGCCTCAGTAGATGATGGTGTTAGACTGCCACTATGCAGAACAACAATTGTTCTCCTACTGGGAGATTTCTCNACTTTGTAGAGTAAGGTTAATGGTTGGACTCGGTGATCCCAAAGGTCTTTTCCAACCTGAATGGTTCTATGATTCTTGAGTAGAAACACTCATCTGTTATGTACTTACCTGCATATACTATGCCTCACAAAAGCTAGATAAAAATATCTGAGCTATTCATATTGTGCATTTGTTGTTTGACCATAGTCAGAGACACTGATGGGCCTGATTGTGTGGATCTATGAGCAGGTACATGCACCATGGGTCCATTACATGCATCCAGGTTAATAAGACCCGTCCCAAGCTTCCAAGAGTAAAGTTTGGCATGACCATTTTAAAGATATGTTTTCTCAGAAGGCATAGGAGTAGAACTTTGGATGTTTTGGCCTCCAGTGTCTACTCAGAAAACCTTATTTTTTTGAGTTTGTATTTTTCCAATGCAGCTTCTTATTCCTAATCTTCATTCTGACTCACAGAGTACTTAAACCCACATTCCCCTCACCTAGCTACAGCCATACCTTCAGAGAGAAGAAATAATAGTTGTCTGAACATAATAGAAGTGCTACTGTTAAATCATGGGTTCATTCTGAGGTTATTACTCTTAACATGTTCAAGTATCTTATTTCTATGCTCCTGTGCAACACATTCTGATTTAGTGGTGCATGCAATTAAGCTTTGGAATCTTTCTCTGTTCTCTTCAGTTTGTTGTCAGAAACCAGGCTTCATGCAGCACAGAAAGTCTTCTCTGGACTTGCTGGTCAGTGATACACAGTTATTCTAGGCTTGTAGACCATTGCCTCATTGGGTTGCACTTCATACACTGGGATGTTCATAGTAAGGAGTGAATAGGCTGGAAGTGGCTCTTTCCTGGGTCTTTGCTGCTTCTTCCTAGGGAAATTCACAACAGATAGTATTTTTCTTTAAACTGTCATTGTGGGTGTTTGTTTTTTTCTGAAATAAGAGTAAAATTTTTCCTAAAAAGTGAGAGATGCTGACAATAGTTCAAGTGGACCAATTCTGGACATGGAAGGCATTTATTCTGAGTTCTTTGCTAAAAGATGGTTTTAAACTCTAGGTTGTTGGTTGTTTTTTTTTTCCTGTTCCTAACAAAACAGGTAGTACTATAACTGAGTTCCCATATAAGTAATTTCCCTATTGAAGTTTTTTTTCAGCTGCCTATGACATTTCAGCAAACTCCAGTGATGGTTAATGATTACTGAGGACTTATAGAATCATAAAATGATTCTAGTCATCTAGTCCATCTCCTCTGCAGCGAGCAGGGACATCTTAATCTATATCAGGTTGCATTACTTCCCCAGTTTTGTCTTGTAGTCACCACAGAAATACTTCTTCACTACCTGCTGCAGGAGCTGGTGGATCCACAGCCCAGAACAGCAATGGTCCTGTGATTTACATCTCTTAGTTTTGTCAAATAAACTGTTGGTGTGTGAGGACCTGCTTAAGCCCCTTCAAAATGAAACAACTTGTTGATTCTTGTGAGAATCCTCAAGGAATGAGCAGGCACAGAGACTAAGCTCCAGCCCAGCTGCTGCTGAGCCATGCTCACAGGCCATGATTAAACCACAGTGAGGAAATAGAAAATTTGGGCTACAAATGCTAACTGTGTCACATATGGATGAAGAAGTGAATTTGATCTCCTAGGCAGCCAGTCCAACACCTTTGGTCAGGAGTAGATTTGCTTAGAAGAGAAAACCTAGACTGTTGTAAAAGAATCCTGTTGTTCATGCTCTGAAAAGCAATCAGCTTGTTGCTGCTTTTTCTTTAGAGTGCCTAAGCCATGGGAAGGGTTGTCCTTTAGCTTTCTTACAGACTGCAGTTGTGATGTTTTTTTCTTCCTGTGGCAATACTGTGAATGTTTTCAGATTGTGATGACAAACACTCCTTCTGGGAGTTTCTGCACTAATAAACAATGGCAACAACAGCTTGCTCTATTTCATGTTAGAGCTTCAGTTTTAGTGACTCATGAGGCATGAAGAACTTGAGCACTGATCTGTTTATTGATGGAGCTTAAAGACACCAAGGACTGAAGTGACAGTAGGCATCATTAATCAGCAACCTTGCACATCTTGATGGCTGTTTTAAAGAAAACTGTAAAAGCTGGACCAGATGAATTCATCTCCAGCCCTATCCTAAAGCTTGCTAAGGTGAGGAGCTGGAAGGCTGACAAACTTCATAGCTTCCAGAGGTTTATCCCCAGAGCCCAGTGCTGGAGATCATTCAATGTCATAGCCCAGAAGCATTGCCACAGCTACCTCACATTGCACACCTGGAAGCGGTGAATATCAGTGTGGAGATACAAGGATACATGGAACAGATGCTGTTGTCCTGTTTCTAAAGTGAGATGTGAACTAGCTGGAGGCCCCAACAGTTTCCAGCAGAGGATTTGTGAGAAGAAAATTCCAAATAACTGAAAGTTTTGACTCTTTGGGGACCAAACATCTAGAAGTTTGGTGGTGGCAGAAGCAGCCTCTCCCAAATCTTCTAGGACATTCCAAATGACCATTCCTAATGCATGTAATTTAGTTCAGTTTCATTTCACCTCAGTTCTCAGCTGGAAGGTCTGAACACTGGGAGCGCTTCCTTCCAACTATTCTGTCTGTGGAACTCTGTGGGCAGGCCTATGTCATGCTTTTTGTCAGTGTCCTTGAGCAACAGTGAGAGACCAGTGGCAATCAACATCAACTCTCACCTTTTTTTATCTTTAGAAAGCAATGTTCAGCCTTTACTTATCAACATGGCCTTGACACTGTGTCTCATCTGAACTCTGAACTGAAACATCTTGGAAGGAAAACATCATTAAAGCTAGATTTGGCACATCACTGCTTGTCCTTCACTTGGGAGGAATTTAAATGATAAATGTAAAGCTATTCTTGAATTGCATCTTTCTTATCCTTTAATGCTTCAGTTGATACTAACATGTTAATAAGAGTTGTGCAGTGGTTAGACTGGGAGACAGGGCTCTTGTCTCAGGTGGTTTGGGGCCAATTCAGGACAGTTAAAAAGATGCCAGAAGGCAGCACAGAACCTCACAGATGTTTGAAACCTGCAGGGAGTTTGTCACATCACTAGTGAAAGCACTTTCCTCTGCCATGTGCAGCTGGAAAGTTGTGAGTTGCTCTTATTAATCCAGTGGTGGAAACATGGATGGCTCTGAGAAACCTTGCACATGGTCTACAGACCTCTACATAGAGGTCTTGTGGCTGCAAGAGGTATAGGTGGAAGAAAAGGTGAGAAATTTCTTCAGTCATTTGGAAGGAGGTGTTAGAAGTTGAGAGAGAAGCTGAAGCAAGAATAACATAAGCTAAACCATACTAAATGCTTGTGTCCTCTAGGGTAACACTTCAACAGGGCTGTGATTAACACCTGGATTGCCATATAGTGAGAGTGGATGAGGGACTTGCTTGGCGAATCAATTGGTCAAGTTCTATATGCTGATGGAAGTGGGGAAAACAAAATAAACAAAGACATGACTACTTCTTCTGATGTAGATGTTTTTTGATGTCTGCAGATATGTAACTGCCCGCTCTTAATTTGGAAACCTGTTTTGTTATAATAAGAGTAGACTTTACAACAGTCACCTGCTTATTTTTCCAGCTGCTTGTTGAAAGGATGTAATTAGGAGAGCATGTTTCTTCAGAGCATCATAGGCATGTGAATTCAGCAAAAGCTGTCAATCTGAGTTAGGGAATGTGTTACCCAGGTATCAGGTTTTATGAGCATATGATGAGTTTATCTCTGTGAGAGGTTTTCAGCTTGAGGAGCAGACATAGGACATTAAGGAAAACATGAACTCACTAGGAAACACAAAAATGTAGCGTTATTGCCTTGCACAATGATCATTAATGTTTAGAAATGGCATGCATTTTCAGTGGATTAATAGATAACATCCCTCCTTTTGTCAGGAATATATGAAGGAGTCTTTCAACTGCTGCTAGGTCTGTATCAAGGGAATATAGGGCACCAAATGAAGTTAGTTTAACTATACTGTTAGTCAATCCTCTTCCATAAGGAAGATGCCTAATAAATATTTTGATTGAGGGAACCTGAACAGCTAGAATTATGTGATACAACTTTTAATAAACCTATGTTTCATTTCAGCAATGTCTCTCCAGCTAATGAGTATTTCTCTGGAATGAATATAGGTTACTAGTATTCTTCTGAAATTGAGCTGGAGCTCAGCTCACTAAAAAGTAGAAAATTTGATCAGAAAAATAGATATCTCAGTTATTATGTGTTAGCTGCCTGTCAGATCTGAGGAAGGATTTGTAAGTCTGGAAGAGTCTTCCAGCTCTATCAGTTAAACTTGCACAGCTTTAATCTCAGTGGAGGATTTAACTGCTGACACACAGCCATCCCATGTTGTTTGACAAAACCCTGTGGCCTCTGGTTTCAGAAGGGCACAGATCTCCCATACATCTTGTATGCCAACCCACTGCAGATACTTTGGATGCTGAGGGCACTTCAGTTGTCTTGACAAAGGTTTGTTTAGGTGACTGATTGTCACCCTTGTCACTGTGTAGAATCAGGCTGAAATACAGCTGCAAACTGGGTTTTGCTGGACAACCAAACATCTTCTAGATACTATAGTGATAACTCACGTCACTATTAGAACAAAGGTATTATTTAAATGTTTTCCTGTAACTCTAGTATCAAAATCAAACATAATATTGGAAAAGTAATAGCAAGGGGAAATGTGATCTGTGTGTGAATATGTATTTGTAGGCAAAGAAGGGCAGGAGGAAATGAGTGGGCAGTACTGGGAAAGAAAGGGTGGATTACAGGGTTCTTGAGCTGTATTGCATGATATGAAACCCAGTCCAGGTTGCAGTCAAGGCTGTTAAGTGGTTTATAGGAAATCAGTTTGATTACTTCAGTGGTCTTCCCAAACATATCCATATCACACAAGCAGTACCCAGCTATGATGCCTAGTCTATATTAGAAAAAGATGGGTTTAATGCATCACTTATCTTTGTGGGTGTGCTTAAAAGCCTTTAAGAGGACTCTCCAGTGCAAGGAGAAAGACAGAATTATCTTGTCTGGCTAACACATGGAGATTCACAGTGCTCTGCCTGCTCCAGTGGTTTAGAACTTGTTAGCTAATCTGTATATTTTCAGTCTGTTCATAGAATCATAGAACAATCAGAGTTGGAAGGGACCCACAAGGATCATNGCTGAGGCACACTGTTGACTCATCTTCATTTTACTATCTATTATTACTCCCAGATCCCCCTCAGCTGTGCTGCACTCAAGACTAACATTCCCCAGGAAGTAGGTGGTTTTTGGGTTACCCCTCCCCAAGTGTAAAACCCGGCACTTAACTCTTGTTAAATTTCATTTGATTTGTGGCTGCCGAGACCTCCAACCTATCCAAATCTCTCTGGAGAGCCTCACATCCTCCAATGGAGTCCACAGCACCCCCCAGCTTAGTATTGTCTGCAAACTTACTTACAAATCCTTCAAGTCCTACATCTAAGTCATTTCTAAAGATATTAAACAGCACTGGTCCCAAGATGGATCCCTGAGGTACCCCACTCATCACCTGCCTCCAGCCCAAATTAACTCCATTCACCACAACCCTTTGGGCTCTATTTCTCAGCCAGTTGTATACCCACCTGATGACTTTTTTATCTAGCTTAATGCTTGACATTTTATCTAAGAGAATACTATGGGAGACAGTGTCAAAAACTTTACTGAGGTCCAAAAAGATGACATCATTTGGTCTCTCTTGATCAACTAGATTGGTAATCTCATCGTAAAAGGAAATCAAGTTTGTCAAACAAGACTTTCCTTTTATGAAAGTCCTGTTCCTGTTATTGAAAACCATTTTATCCCAAGTTATATATAGCATTAGTGTCTGTTTTCAGGCTATGTTGGACATGGATTTCAACACAGGGCTCCTCCAAGCCAGTGTAAGAAGACACTGGCACACAATTTTCTGGGAAAGGCAAGAAACTATAATTGCCTAAGAGGTATTCTCGGAGATGGAATTATAACCACCACCACCACCTTCTCACACAGTGAAAGAATGGCCAAGCAAATAAGTGAGTGTTGATTAAAGGCTATTCTGGTTAGGAGTGGTTAATTTTTAAAAGCTGATGCTTTAAGGAGGAGAACTGTACAGTAGATAATTGCTCAGGTCTAAGTGTATCTCTCTGATTGTATTGATGTGCAGAGCCCACATGGCTGTTTCAAAGCACACTAAGCATGTGCACAGTAAGAAAGCTTCCAGGAGATCATCTCAAAGATGTTCTCATTACGCATTTACAATCATCAGTGAAACTAAGTAGATGCTCTACTTAGGGCTATGGTTTAGTGGTATGTTAGTGAGAGGTATGGTTGGACTTGATGATCATAGAATCATAGAATGGTTAGGGTTGGAAGGGACCTCTGGAGGTCATCTAGTCCAACCCCCCTGCACTGGGCAGGGACATCCCCAACTAGATCAGCTTGCCCAGAGCCCTGTCAAGCCTCGCCTTGAATGCCTCCAGGGATGGGGCCTCAACCACCTCCCTGGGCAACCTGTTCCAGTGTTCCACCACCCTTGTGGTGAGAAACTTCTTCTTAATGTCCAGTTTAAATCTACTCCTCTCCAATTTAAAACCATTGCCCCTTGTCCTTTCACTCCAGGCCTTTGCAAACAGGCCCTCTCCAGCCTTCTTGGAAGTTCCCTTTAAGTACTGGAAAGTCACTAGTAGGTCCCCCTGAAGCCTTCTCTTCTCCAGCCTGAATGATCTTAGAGGCCTCTGTAATGGTTGTGCCTGAAGATACCATAAAGCTGTGTTTCCTCTTGCCCTTTGAATAAGTTAACTGCCTTCCTTTAGATAGACTGTTCCTAAGCCATGCCAGAACATGCTTTGTAGACAGCATACAGCCTGTTCTGGAGCATGTGGATGTGGCTTGATGACTACCCAAAAACCTCTGCTGAATTAAAATTATCTTTGGTGAGAAATGGAAGAAACCCATGCAACAACTGTGCCCTGTGCAGCATTTTCCCCCCCTCCCTGTAAACTACTTACTCTTGCAGCACCTCATTCTGTCACTTACTAAGAACACTGGTGACATATTATTTTTCTCAGTAGAGAGAGATAAAATAATCTCATTGTGGTAAGTTAGCTTGAATTGTCACTTCATGCTGCTGTCCCAGAGACATTTGTTCAGTGTCTGTTTACTGCCTGGGTCTTATCAACACTTCCCAAGCTGTACTGTTTGGAAACCTTAGGCTTGAAACTTTGCCAGTACTGCTGAAAAGTTCCAGTATTTTTTTATTACTTGCTTTTTGACTGAGCGTGTGCTACAGACCACGTGGAGTCTTAGAAGGATTCAGTGGTATGATGCCAGCATCCTATCCAAGGGATACAGCAGTTATGAAAGGGCAAAAACAACCTAGGCAACTGGCTAGATTATCAGAGTGACTCTATAGGTCCTCAAAGGATCAAAGAGCTCAGCAACTCAAACTTCTCGTGTCCTGGAGGGAAATATGTGTTTGTTTTAAAGTTGTGCTGGTTCTGTTTTTCAAGTAGTTATTGTACAGTGTGAATCACTGCAGAGAATAAAAAGCTACAGACCTAGCAGAGGGGAAGTTATGTTTGCCCTCTCTGGAAAAATACATTTGCAAGGAAGTATTGTGATGACCTTGCCTAAAACTCATATTTCCTCTTTGCTTTGTTTGATATGTTTAATATTCCAGCCTGCCTATTTGTTAGTTTGGGGTTAGTCAGCAGCAGCAAGTTTGCAGATCTGTGGGAGCTTTTTCAAATGACCTGAGGTTCACTTTTGGTGTTAGTTCAGGGTGTATTTAAACCTTAGCTAGAGAGTTTATTAAATTTGATAGGTCACTTTTTAGCACTCTTTTTTATTTATTTTTAATCATTAAAATGTTGTAATTAATCTTTCCTCATCTCATATTTTTTAAAAAAATAAAAGCTCTATATCTACTGCTGATCTAGAAAGATGTCATAAAAATTGGTCTGTGGAATGTTTTCCACTTGCCTGTTACATTATAAACTGATGTTATGTAACAGGAATGAATTAGAGGGGAAATATTTTGTTGTTTGGTACTCCTCAAATTATGAAACAACGTTTACTTCACTTAAAAGACTGAGTCCATTCCAGACCTGAACAAAACTTTGAAAGGTATTCTTTATGGATAGAAATGGTAGACTTCCTTCAGATTTTAAAGAAGGATTTTTAAAGTGTTGAGGGTCATCAGTCAAACCCTCACTGAAATTTCACAAGGGGCTAAAAAGACTTTGTTTGTTCATGATATTTTTCCTCTGTACAAATATTTGCAGAAGGACACCCAACAGTCATAATTCAAATTATTCAGAGTTCCATCCTGTGTCTTGAAAAGTACAATATATGCTGGTCTAGCCTTTAGAAAAACATTCCAAGTTTCAGACTCTCTTCTTACTCTACAGAAAGAGCTGTGATAAATGCTGGAGAGCTGATGGACTGACTTTGTTTCAGGAGCTTGTTATGGGAAGCAGTTGTCACATCTGAGCAGCTCCCCAGGCTGATAATTCACCCAGGGTCAGTGAGTCACTGAGTGTGGAGCACAGCAGGGCAGGCAAAGGCAGGACAGCAAAGCTCCTGCTTAGCTTTGTGACAGGAGAAGGAAATAACCAGGGTGAAACTCTGGATCTTAAAAGAACAACCTCAAAAAAGATCTCCTTATTTCGTTTAAGCAACTTTTCCCATTTAGGCTTTTGAGCTGATTGCTCAATGCCTAATTCATGTTAAATGTGTGCAGCCAGCTCTGCTAGGCTAGGCTTTTGGAGACTGGAGCTCTCTTCTCATCCTTTTCTTCTCTGTCCTCCCTGTGACCCCAGTTCCCATAGGCTGTAATTGGGACTGGAGAGGATGGCTGTAGGGATGTGAGCTCCCATGCCAAGTACACAATGACTGAAATGCTAAGATTCTCAATCAGAAAAATTGTGTTTAGGCCCATATGTTGGCTTCTTGCTGGACCCTGGTTGCAAAATAAACCTTCCAATTGAAGGGTGTTTTGAGTATGAATCAGGAAACAGGTGCAAATGAAATCTAGGGCTGAGGTGTGGGGATGGAGCTAAGGCTGGAGTTGCAGTCAAACTGGGGCACTACCACAAAAGCTTTCCTCTCTTAGAACTACTGTCTTTGGTTATTCTTCATCTCAATTCCTGTATCACACTTTAGATGTCATCTTCTCTCTTTGTTTTCAGTATGTGTTCTTAGTTATTTACCTCACAGAGGTAATTGCAGAAAAGTAAAGTGGTTTTAAGAGGGAAGTTATATGCAAGTAATACAAGTGTTTGAGATTGAACTGTGGCACAAATCATGGATTAGATAAGTAATATAAACAGTTCCCAGCCCTGAAGAAAATTAACAGTCTAAGCAAGACTGGTCTACACCAGCAAGTCACACTGGAAAACCATGAGAAACTTGCCATTACTTGCCATGCGCTTGCTATGAGTTCAGTTACAGTATTGTTAGTGACAGTTGTTTTCACTACAGTTTTTGGCTTTAAGTGCTTGGTTGATTTTGTTAACAGGTCTTGTTAGGGGTGGAGTTCATCTTGCCTAGTTGTATTGTCAGCCAAGGGGAGATTTATTGGATGATGACTCTTCTGTGAGTGACTGCAGAGGGAGCTTAAGGAGAAAACTTGGAGAAGAGAGTTTACTTGGATCTTTAGATGCCACATCACAGTGTTAGGTGATGTGACTCCAGCTCTGCTTTGCCTTGTTCAGTTCTACAGGCACAGACAAACACACACACATTTATATATATTTAAATAACACAAGTTGTGGGATCATGACTATGAATCTTAGACTTATATCTCATAGGTATGTTGTACATTTACTAGGGAACTTTTTTGCCAAGTAACTTAAGTGTAGGAGTGTTCTCCTAGTTTAGCTAATGGTGGATTATCTGAAGTTTACTTTTGTGCTTATTTGTTTTAAATACACTCCTCTTCAACACCTCTGTCTCATGTCAATGCACATAATTTTTATTAAAATGGAAAAAAAAAGTCTGTAATTGCATGGCTAAATTTATCTACCTCTGACTGCCATCTTTTCCTTGCAGGCAGATCCGTTGTTACTGGATTAGAATTAGTCTGAGAGTCCCTCAGATTGGATAGGACTTCAGGAGGTCCTTACTCCTGTTTTCCTGCTCAAGACAGGCTCAACAATAAGCTTAGACCAGATGGGTGTGGAAATTCTCCAAGGATAGATCCTGCACAAACCCTCTGTTCTGTTGTCTGTCTGCCCTAAGCCCTTCACCCCCAGTTGGCTGTCTAATACTCAAGAAGTTATCCTTGACAACACCCAGACCTGAATTGGGTCATGTTGCTGTTTGAGCTGCTCCTCCAAATAGAGACCAACCCTGCTCTTTGTTCTCCCTGCCTACCTTTCCTGAAGAGTGGTCCATCACAGCATGCCAGTTGTGCAAGCCATCCTACCATGAGAGTATCTTTGGTGTGACCCATCAGGACTTTCAGCTTTGGTCTATTATAATTTTTGTTGGAGTTAATCTGTTTTAATGTTGTTTAGCTGTGGTTGCTCCTGTGGTGTTACAGAAGCGAACAGATGAGACAGCATGCAGTACTTCTCTGAGCTGCTTTTGGCAAGGAGAGGGTCTGATTTACTGGGTGCTAATAGAACTTCCTTCAAAAAGTAGCAAATCAAGGAGAGGCAAACTGCCTATGCTTCTTAGAATTAACAGGAGATTTATAGCATTTTCAAGTGCATGCCATTCCAGGATAGCACAGACCTTGCTCTACTCCTGAATTCACCTAAATGTTATTAGTGCCTTTGCAGTGTCTGTGTGAATGCATGTTTATCCTTTTGCAGTCCCCCACCACTCTTCAGAACAACCTGACAGCAGCAGAAACAACACACAATGTTGCTTCCAAAAATTCTCCTCCCACTTCAGCTATAGCCTGTTTCTAGTTTATTCCCTCTGGCTAGACTGATGGAGCACTTGAAAACATCTCTGAAATGATACAGAAATGTTGTCCAGAATCATACTGGTTAGTGTGAAACTTTTTTCAGGAAAAACAAATAATCAGGTTTATAATAATAAAAGGTTTGGGCCAGCCCTGGGAAGGGGACAGAGGAAAGGTAAGTTTGAGGATTCTGTCTGAGTGGCTTATTCACTCAGCTGACATACCCAAAACTCAAGCTCAAGCATCTGTGCTAGGTTGCCATTTTGCTTTCAGAGCACGTTGAAGAGAGCTTGGTTTCATTCCTTGTTGGCATTAGAATTAAACTTCTGAAGCCTTGAGTTTATTTTTTATTGAGTCAGTATTCTGTTTTTTCAGGCAGCTCAGTCCATGATAACCTGCTTAGCTTTTCTAGTTCTGGTACAAAATAGTTGCCTTGTGTAGGTATCTGAGATAGAGACTGTGAATATCCTTCAGGAGTGCACAGTGTGCACTCTTCTAGAGTGCAGTGACAATAACTGGCATATAAATGGAGGCAATAAGGATGAAATCTACCTGGATACCCACTTACACTAGCAGAAATAATAAGATTGTTTTGCAAGGATCATGAGCTAGCAAATTTTTGTAATGGCTTCTCTAGGCTTTCCCAGACTTGTGTGTCAAGAATAGATTGTGGTGGTGGTGCCTGGTCAGGCTTTTACCATGTACTAATACCAATAAATGAGGTGAAATAGGCTTTTTGGGTTGTCATTAGTGTTGTACATATCTTGCAAGAGTATGTATCTTGCAAATAGTTTATAGGTTAAGGGCTTCTTAACTGGTGCCTTGTTTTTTGTCCTCTTTTGCATGGGGACTCTGTTGGACAGAATTCTTGGAAGGATGAACTCTCTCTGCTTAGGGGCAAAGGTATTGAGAAAGCAAAAGATGATGAGGAATGATATTCCAAAGATTGAAGAGTGCTTCTGGGAAGTGATGGGTCTTGTTCCCTGTGAATATTGCACTTCATGGTAACTCTCTGTGACGTGGAAAGAAGAGCAGACAGAAGAGGATTCCATAGCCTGGTGGCAAAAATGGTAAGAGTTCTGCCTGAGGAAAGATTGAAAAGAGGGAGAAAACTTTATTTAAAGATGAGATAAATCAGAGTGGATCTTTTGGTGTTCTAGAGAAACATCTCATGAGGTAAAACAGGTATTAGTTTTTTCCTATAGTGTAATGACCAGAGAGGAGGAAAGAAATTGAGAGGCAGTTCTTTCAGTTTGATGAATATAACTCTATCCTACTGAGCTGTGTGGCTTGAAAGGTAAAAAGGTCATTAAAATTCACTGTGGTGCCTACTGCTTCTACAAAGAATGAGACTATTTGCAGCTAGTTTATATATAAGAAGTCTTTCAGAAGACCATAATGTCTGTCCATCATCTTACTGATGGGCTCTGTGCTTTGCTTGAGGAGCTTTTTCTTACCAGTTTGTAGATATGCTCCTATCTGAAGGGCAAGATGCACGGAGTGAGAGAGACAGCTAAGCTGTTCAGTAGTCAAATGCTCTTCTTCTGTCTGAAAGTGCTAGAAGAAAGTGGAGAAATGAATGAGGAACACCAAGATAATATTGTACCTGTATTAGTTTTACATTAAAATATCCAGAACTGCAGCATGAGAATGCAACCCTAGGGATTGTTAAAACCTTTTAAGTTGATGATGGAGAGACTATTAATATTCTACACTTTTTCCCCCCCTTTTTTTCCAAGTATATTTTTCTTCTTTTTTTTTTTTTTAATCTCTCTGTAAATGTAAAAGACTTTTGTATTTTTTTCCTTTTCAATATACAGGATGATTAGAGAAAATGAGCTCCTCTTCAGTAACTGTGTAATCGTTCGTTGTCATGCAGATACAAATCTGATTCAGCTGAGTGATTTTTAAAGAACATGTGTGTGAATTCCAAAGTGAAATGTATTTCTGCAGAGTGATCTAAAAAATACTTTTTTTTTTTCTTTTTTAATTGGGGAAATGGAGACAAAGTGATGGGAGGAAAAGAAAACGTCTGGCAGCTTGTTGAAAATCACAAGTGATCCTACATGATTTTAATTTAATTGTAGTGCCTGCAAACTTTTTTCATTAAAACTTTTCAGAAAGAAAAGTAGCAGTCTCAAAGGGTTGAGTGCCTTTTGTATCTCATTAGCCTAATACTGGACTGGGAAGGATGAAATGAAAAGGGAGCCTACTGAGACCAAGGGAAGAAGGGATCTTAGGCAAGGAAAAAAAAGGAAAAGTGCATGTGTTTGAATGTTCAACTCATTTTTCTGATGGGCAGTAAATGTCTGGACATTTCAGATTAATTCCTTAATTTGGGGTTGATTAGATTGCATTGCAAAATGCTCTGAAATTTCAAAGCTAGGCACCCTTACCAGAATATGACCATGGAAATCACTTGCTATGTTTCTAATACATTTTGACTTTGAGTCAGAGTTCCTCTCATTCAAGCTGCCTGGAACCTTCATACTTGTGTAGTCCTAAGACTCCAAAGGGAGCTTCACACAGAGTGGGGCATCATGTGCCCACAGCAGAATGGCAGAACCTAGCCTTTGCCTCTTACTAAACCATGCATTGACTTCTGTTGAGGGTTTTGATATATAATTTTGTAACAGGCTCATTGCTTCCAATCTGAATTCTGTCGTGGCACGGACTTGGGGAAGAGAAAGGGGATTGTTCTTCAACCTACTTTGGGGATAAACTGTCATTAGATGCTTGTAATCAGATTGCCTTGGCTTTGAAAGGAAGCTTCTGAAAAGGAGTTCTGCAAAGCAAATAGATGATGGGTATGCAGATGGTCTATTAATTTCTTGCTTTAGGATGTATCAGATGAAATATTGAGCTGACAAATGGTTTCGGTGTGTTGAAGTGGCTGCTAAACTAGAAGTCTGTAAGTGATATTTTACTGTACTGATTTAGACAGAATACGCTAGGTAATTGCAATATTAATGGCCTGCAGAGTCTGGGGGGGAGGGCTAGATTATTTTATTGGACAAAAGTGTGACATAAAATGAAGAATCCTTTAGACAAATCAGCCTTCCTTCAGCTACATATCTCTACACTACTCTGTCTTTTCTATCACAGCTGCAAAAACATGACTTCCAGAGTCTGGATTGATAAGGTTATAGAGAGCGGTAGACAACTTCTTTTTGGCATGGCAATAGTTACTGAGTAAAGCAGCAGGGGTCAGAGCTCCTGATTAATCTGTCCAGCTCCTGTTATTAACATTGCAAATGTCACTACTTATTCATGTCACCCACTTGAGTCTGTCACGTCCTCTTGTGCCGACGGTCCTGAGGTTGTCTGACATACAGCATGCCACAACAGATGGGCAGCTGAAGGAATGGAACAGGCTGGGAAAACATTTCAGTCTTCTTTGAGTGACACAGATTCTTTATCTCCAAACATTGTTTGCTTTTTTGCCATGCTTGCCTGCATTTTGTAGAGAATCCATCTAAATTAAGCTGTCTAGGGAAAGTCCATGTACGTTTGAAAGGATTGAGTGCAGGGCTGGGATTTTCAGCTCATAGCTCTATGAAAAACTCATCTGTCACCTACAAACTGAACCCATTCCCCTGTGCTTGTCTCCTGCTTAAAATTGGAGGTGGGTTGTTGCTAAGTAAACTCAGTGTTTGCATGTAGGGAGTGACCTATTTGGAGCCACACAATGCTCAGACCTCTTTGTGCTGTTTGCACTCTTCCACTCTTGAGAACTTGTCTTGCTAAGTCTGGTTTTTACTTTTTGTTCCCAAATGCTGAAATTTTTCAGTAAGTTAACTTCTAAATGTTTCAAAAGGGAAAAAAAAATTAAAATGTCAGTTTTCATGTACATACTAGACAAGGTGATTTTTTTTTTTTTAACTTCTATAGACTTCATGGGAGAAAATAAAAGCACCTTGGGGAGAGAAAGGGAAAAGTCAATTTTACAAAACATTCATGTGACTCATTTTAGAATTGACTGAAGCCTCTATGCTCAGCAACCATTATTTGCTCTGTTGTGCTAGAGGCTGTTTAAAAATTGTATTCTAAAGCCTGTCCAACTTGTCCAGCAATGCTTTAGCTGGAGAAGACAATGAAAGAGTGGCTGAGGAAAAGGGGTGGAAAGGATAATAGAAATGGCTGCATGTGTGCAGATTTCAGGCCACTTGGTGAGCCTGCCGTGTGTCCAGATGTGACAGTTCTGTGTGAGATCTGGAGACACACCACACTTCATTCTTCTTCACAATTTTAGGTCTTAAATGGAGATAAATTGATAGGGTGTTCTATACATGTGGACATGATCATCCCCCAGCGCTGGTAAGGCCATATTTTGAACATTGTGTGTTCAGTTTTGGGCCCCTCACTACAAGAAAGACACAGAGGCATTAGTGTGTCCAGAGAAGGGCAACGAGGCTGGGGAAGGTTCTGGAGAATAAGTCTTACAAGGAGGAACTGAAGAAACTGGAGTTGTTTAGTATAAGTAAGAGGAGGCTCAGGGGAGACCTTATCTCTCTACAGCTACCTGAAAGGAGGTTGGAGTGAGATGGGGACAGGTCTCTTATCCAGGGTTAACAGTGAGAGGACAAGAGGAAATGGCCTCAAGTTGCACCAGGGGAGGTGTTTAGATAGGATGTTGGGAAAAATATCTTCACAGAAAGAGTTGTTAGGCATTGGCACAGGTTGCCCAGGGAGGTGGTGGAGTCACTGTCCCTGGAGGGGTTTAAAAAACATAGAGATGTGGCAATTAGGGACATGGTTTAGTGGCATGTTAGTGATAGGTTGGCAGTTGAACTTGATGTTCTTAGAAGTCTCGTCCAACCTTAATGAATCTGTGATTCTGTGACATCTCTTATTAACTACCTTTGAAGAGGGATTTTGGGTAGATATGGACATTGACCAATATTAGGATGGCAGTTCTTATTTTCCTTTGTGGCAGCTGGAGGGAGGCAATTCTGGTGCGGTACAAAAGCAAACTGGGTGAATCAGGACTTCTTTCAGGCCAACAGGAAATTGTAGTTTATAATGAGTGGTTAAGGGGAAGCTTAAGTCTTCTCATGCAACAAAACCAGTTCTTATACGCTTAGGATAAAAGGTGATGCTTAGAATAGATATTTTTATCAAAAGGCCAAACATTAGTTTGGTAATTAGAATCCCAGAGAGTTACTATCACAGAGATCTGCACAACAAATTATTTTTGTCATATTTATAGAAAATCTCTTAATGCTGTTATCTTGCATTTGACTTTCCCTCTTTTTAGCTGCTTGAGTAGTCAAGTGGCCAAGAAAGCACTCAACTTGGAAACAAGTATTTACACAGAAAATAAATCTTCAAAACTGCAAAGGTTAACTTCTTTTTTTTTTTTTTTGAAAAATGTTTAATTTCCATGAAGAATTTTACTTGAAACAGAGTATTAAAAAGGTCAAGTTTGTATTTAAAAACTATTCTCTTCCCATGGATGTACCAATTATCTCTTGCAGTTATCTGTAATATGTTGTGTTTAAGCTATTGCTTACAGCCAGTATAGAGAAGTGTAGGGACAAATTAAAGCTACTGATAACATCATATCCATAGTTCTATGTGTCTCATGTGATATCTGTGTATTTTGAGAGTTGCAGTTGATGTACTTTGAAATTGCCTCTGTTATTTTAAAGGTGATTTGTAGATATCCCTTTTAGTCCTATAACTTGTATTGAAGTTTCAGTCTTCTACATTTAATTTCTATATTAATAGCAAGATAAGACTAGGGCTAGATAAATTTCATGTTTTAATCAATTTTTCATTAGAAAACTGGATTTGAAGATAAAGACATTTTCATCAATTTGCTGTGGACATTAAAGAAAAAAAAAATTCAACAAAATTCAAACAATCAAAACCCAGAACAACCAAAGCAACAACTGCCCAATGATTTGGTCCAAACTGTTGTTTTGGGTTCATAGCTGAGATTTCCAGGTTTGGATCATTTGTCAATATTACTAGAGCTACTCTTTGTTGTTTTTAACTTAGCAGTGGCTGGGGATCCCAGTTAAAATCAGGCATGTGCAGTGCCAAAATTGTGACAATGTGTACCAATGGGTACTGCTCCTTTCCTGAGGAGTTTACAACCCAGTCTCATCCTACAAAACTAGCTTCCCAGCTTTTCTCTTCTCTCCTTTTATAGCTTTATTAAAAAGTCATTTTTAAAAGCCTGTATGCCATAAATGTTGAACAGGTCCTAGGCAGAGCTTAAAAAAAACCCAAATGAACAAACTTTATAAGTTTTATAGAATCATTAAGATTGGAAAAGATACAGCACATAATTTCTGTGAATTACTTGTACCTTACTCTTACTTCCTATTTGAAGATAGAGATTTCTACAAGTGTTATTTGATTAGCAATCCAGCCATAGTAAAGTTGCAGTGTCATCAATTAATTGTATTGTCAAAGAAACCAATTGCTTAATGTACTTGAGTTGGAACTTGCTGCAGGCATAGCAAGGAAGCAGCTAACTCTGTGATGAATGGCACTTTGAGTTAAACTTGAATAGCCTGCTCTGGAAAGGTATATGACATTTGCTTTTTGCTTTAACTGCAGAATTGTTTCATGAAAAAAGAATAAGAGATTGAGAGGCCAATAACAATTGGCTTGGCTTTGCATAATATTGTCTTATCCTTGCTATAAATCTTTGCCAAGATCAGATTCACAGGACAAAAAGCTCACAGACTCTTCAAAGCTCATTTGTGAACAGACTAAGCATTGAGATTCTGAACTGAGGATGGCATTAAAAGATGCTAAACAAGCTTCTTCATACTTTATATTCTTACAACATACCTTCTTGTCTCTACCCACTCCTCTTTAGGGATTGTGCACACAGAAGGTATAGTTGAAAGATGTATTAGAAAGTGAAAATAGCTTTGTTTTCAGGATTTTCCTCACAGATATATAAAAGAGGCCATTTTCTGGGTGGTCAGGTGAATAAGGTACAGAGCTCAGAACCATATTTGGGTTTCACTGCTCTGTCCCCAAACCTATTTTTGGTTTATGATAAGACCCTAAACATCAATATCAATAGAGCCCCAATATTTGTCACCTAAATATATGTATGTAGAAATGAACTTCCTTTAATTCTTATTTTTTTATTGATTTGAGCAACAGAGTATATACTAATGTCAGCACTGTGCTTTAAAGCCTTACATCTGACAAACATTGATAGCACTACCTTTCACTTAGGAGCTTCAAGGCTCTATAAACCCCACTAGACTGAGCCCCAGAATCCTCTTCATGGGATACTGATGATAGAATGTCATTGTGAAGTCAGGCAGACAGCTGTATGGGAGAGCCACATGACTATTGCATTCATATAATGAGTTAGGAAGAGACTCAAGAATGCCCAAGTCCCCACTACTAGTCAGCTAGTCTGTTAAGTGCATTCTGGCAGTCCAGCTTTGTGGAGTTCTAGGAACCACCATAAAAACACAGCAGAACTTATTTTTGTGAACTGACAGGCTTATCCTGCCCACTCTGTGTGAATTCACATTGCTCCTGGTGAAATTTGCCTACAGAAAATCACAAGGCTTGCTAATAGCAAAATTAACAAAGGCTCCACTCTTGGAAAACTGGGGAATCATTTTTTTCTACCTTCAATAAAATGAAAATGTCTTAGCTGAAAAAGGAACTAAACCTTCCCAACCCAACCTGTCTTATCCACTTGCATTCTTGCTGATAAAATATATGTCATTTCTTGTTGTGTTACAAGAAGGAAAATCAGTAATACTATTAATCATTTCAGTTAGTTGTATAATACTCTGTTTAAGACCAAAGTGCCTTATCCATTCACTGAAATGAATTTTTGGGGTTTTTTTATATTAAAACTGTATATACTGCTTATCTAGCTAAAGTCTTGATACAGATTCTGTTGGGATTTTCTTATGGTTCTCGATTTTAATATGGCCAAATGTACCATCTTTGAACGTCTGAACAATTCTTTCTATTGAGGAAAATCCCCCAAAATCTGTGAAAGCAGTTGATTTGCTTTTTTTATTGATGTCTTCATTCTGGAATAGTAATGTTTTGTTTGTTTTCCTTGATATTGTTTAGCTCAGGTAGGCGTGTTCTTGGTAGTACTCAATATAGAGGAGACCATATTGACTCTCAGGAGCTTGAGAATGCTTTCTGCCTCCTCACTCGGGGTGTGCACCTCAGCTGAGTCCTGTTTCATGTGAAGATAATACTTGCATGGCTGGGCTTCCATTCAAGGGGCACTCTGGTGTGGACCAGAAGTTATTTCCTAGCAATGATGATGTGCCTCAGTCTGGCAGTATGTGAGAACTCACAACTCTTCTAGTCTGAGTTTCTCCTGCTGGTTAGGCCTGTATAATCTGTATTCATTCTCTATATCCTGCTCTTGACCTTTGAAGGGTGAGCTGTTGCACATTCTAGCAAAGCCAAGACCAGCAAAATATACTGAAACAGGTCAGTAGTATCATCATCGTTCATTTTACTCCTTCACATATGAGCTGTCCTATGCACCACAAGGAAAGATTGTCTTTGGTGATAGGAACACTTCTATAACTTCAATCATCTAGTTTAACTTCCATTTATGGATAGTGTTTGATATGACTACATCTATACATAGCAAATTTTTCCATTCCAGTGCTGGAGAAGTGACTCTTGTAAGTTGTGTGGTGAGTACATGTGAGGAAAAGCTTGTTCACTGCAGCTCAGAGCCCTTCTTATTAATAACTGCTGATCAGCAGTTTCTGATTTGTTTAGAGTCACCAGTTATGTGAAATCATTCTAGAAGTGTAATATGCATATAGCTCTTGGTGAGGTGGATGTTCATAGACTGTTTAATATGTACATTTGCTGTTATCATAGATTATAAACTTGTGTGTCTTGTTGGAACTTCCAAGATGATTGGGTTTGTCTCCAAGCCTCAGTACCCTCAGTAAGGGGGTTAGGAGAGGAAGCCTTAAGAGAAAGATTTTACCAAATACTTGTGAAAAACAAAAGCAAAACCCAAAGCAAAGAAACAAACAACCCAAAAAAACCTAAACAACAAACCAAACAAAGAAAAAACCCAAAACCATGAAGAAAATGCAAGTCTCAAAAAAGCTTAAAACCTAAAGCAAAGGTCTGAAAAAGAAAGGAGACTTTTAATGATAAAAAGCAGTTACTGGTGTTATAAAACCCAGGGTGGAAAAGCTTCCTGACAGTTGGTCTCATTTGGATGTTGGCCAGGTAAGGGTGCTTTTGGATGGAAAAGGCTTTAGGCATGTTTAGTACAGAGGTTCCTGGCTGTAGATTTAGAAAAGTCTATGTATTAGGGAGGGGTAAAGGGGGGGAATGTCTGTTCCCTTGTGTCTCACATTTCCATGGGAGGGTCTTTGAGCTGCCATAGCTGATGGGACTGGTTTGTCCTGGAGGTATGCTAGAGGAGCAGCTTGCTTCTTTGGTGGCCATTCCCTCCTCCTCTGTCTCTCAAGCTGCCTGGCTGGTGTTACTAGTCTTTTCTGCACCTGTACAGAGAATTATGTCCTTTGTGGAAAAAGGAGAGAGTTTATACCCTTCATCAGCTTTGACAGGGTATGCAGTGTGAGCTTGGTGGCTGCTCGTTTCACTGCAGGATGACAGGGGTGAAGGGTTCAGATATAAAAACTACACCTCCTTTTTGGTTCAGGAATAAAAACTAGACCTCATTTTTGTTTTGGTTTTTGTTTGTTTGTTTTTGGTACAGCTGCTGGCTGACAAACTCACATTTCCACCTCTATTAATGGGTACCTTGCCTCCCTCATGCTCTGACCAGCAGGCTTGGAGGGAAATGAAAAGAAAGTATATATTATGAACAGCTACAAACCATCCTCATGGTTTATTTTAGAGCCCTATCCTGAAGGAGTGACACAGTAACTTTGGTTGTGACCTTCCTGGTTGCTGCTGGCTGTTGCAGAGAGCATTTCTAGAATTAATCTGGTGCTCTGACTCAGCGATGCTGACGTGGTAGACCTGCTGTAATCAGTGGAGGAAATTTGCACTCACTTGCAAGCTGGTGTGTAGGCTTTTCCTCTTTTTTAGTAATGTGTTCTGAAATGTGTCTCTTCTTAGCTCCTTCCCTAGCAGAAGAATGCTAGAAGATTTTCTCTGCTAGGACCTCTCAGCAGACCCTAAATACAGAGGAACCTAACACTGTTAATTATGCCCAGTACTAATGACATCATTTAAAGCAGGGAAACTGCTCTACATTTAGTAGTTACATTGCACTTAACCTGCATAAGCACTGGCAGGACTGTGTCAGGTGAACATAGAGATACACCTGCGTTCTCTTTATTTTAGTCCTCACACAGTTCACTTGCCTAACAGCAGGATGAAGAACTGTGTGTGTAGTAACCACTGCTCCTGTGCATATCAACTGCATCTTGACTGTAGAGTGGCTATAAGCTGAATATGCAGTCATTTTCCTGAGGCTCATTTGGTTGTGGTGGTTTGCCTGGGCAACACCAAGAGACAAGTGGAATGCTACTTGGAATGGAATGTCAGCAGGACTTCCCGTGCAAAGCTGCTTTGAGGTGTTTTGTCGTGACACACAGGATAGGGCTTTCCGCCCTCCAGCACAGACCCTGTCTTGAGGAAGAATCAGGACTGAAAAAAATGAATGGTTATTTTCTAAGACTTATGAAGGGCTGTTAGGAAACCATCAAAACAACCTCCTCCATGTGAACTGAACCAGATTTAAGTTGGCAGAAACCAAATGACAATCCACAATTTACTCGGCTCCCTCACCAATCCGTTCCTCCGCACTTGAAAAAACCTTAATCAAAATATTTGAAGGTAGTTGACAGAGCTGAAAGTGAGTAGCTTCAGTCAAGCAGGAAGAAATTGGTGTGATGTTCCAAACCCTTTTGCTTCTATAAATGGACAAAATATCTTGGTAAACTCCAGTGTAGTTTAGCTATTTTACATCAGCTGAGAATTTAGTCTCGGAGATTTTACATTGTACTAATTATGCGTTAAGCACTGCCTTAGGGTATTGCAGCTTTTTGATGGAACAGGTTTTAGAGTTTTGGGTTTGGGGAGTGCAAAACACTACAGATAAAACTGCCACTGTAAACTCGGTCACTAAGGATATTGGCTGCTGTCTGGAATAGCTGCATACCACCCAGAGACTCAAAACATTGGAAGGAGTTGTCTCTACTAGAACAGTTTACATTTAGCGGCTGAACTGTATGTTCTGGTAAGACACATGATGGACCCTCCTGGCCACATCTCTGGCTTGTGATCCCAGCCAGGACTGAGCACTACCTTGTTTTTGCCTAGTAAATATCAGTATGACACATCTGCTAGGTTTTAATCAAGTCAATTGAAAAAATGACCATTAATCTAGTTGAATGGTTACAGTCCATCCGATTTACATAGGCTGTGGTGGTAAACTTCTTAATTCATATCTTTTTGTGTAGCTGCTTGGCTTTTTTTTCCTACCTTGTGCCATTTGTTTCTTGTTTACTGGTATGCCTTTAGTCTAGATATTCATTTCAGATGGCAAGTGTTGAGTCATGGGGATATGCTTATGATTATTAGGTATGAAAATGGTGCTAATTCAATTATCATCAGATATAACAAATACTTATCAAAGTCACATTGTTATACCTTTTCGATTCAGGTAAAAGTCAAGCATGCATGCTGACAGGAGTACTGCCTTTTAATTTCCCCCTTCAGAACATGTAATCATTTAAATTAGGCAACAGAAAAATCTCATGAGAACCCTAAAACAATATCTACCAAATAAAGAAGAAGAAAAAAATAATTTTTTTTTTTTCCTTAAAAGTATTCAGCAGAAAATGATCAAGTTTCTCAAGGCTCCTCAGTCCTACTGCTTCTGCTGGAAAATGTCTTTAGCTATGGATGTCAGAGTAGAGGCACAACCTGTGCTATTGGGTATGATCTGTAGGTGTATTAATGGTATGTTACTGAGATGACAGGTCCATGATTATTTTTCACCATCCTTCATAATGTGATGTGTGCTTTTTTAATGGACACATATGGCTTATTTTCACCCTCACTTTCTATCCAAGCACA
Source organism: Bucco capensis (assembly GCA_013396975.1). Lineage (NCBI taxonomy): Eukaryota > Metazoa > Chordata > Aves > Piciformes > Bucconidae > Bucco > Bucco capensis. The sequence goes on along the minus strand of VWZO01000018.1, from coordinate 141,929 downwards.
TGAAATATATGGTCTGAACATTTCCCATACTCATGACATATTTTTCCTTGGGCAGTAGGTAAAATATCTAGTGAATGACAAATGACCACATCATGGGCAAAACAGGCAGGTGACTTTTTCTCATGCAAAGCTGTTCTTTTTACATCCCTTCCATCTTCCCAATGACAAAACATAAATATACATGCACAGAACAAATGCAGACTCGGCCTATCCCAGTTGGGGGATGAGGAACACCACTGCCTGCAGATGCATGGTTCCTGGACAGAACAATTTTCTCTCTCGAGGGATTCTTTGTCACAGTGAAGCAATGAAGCTTTCAACATGTCATTGAGAGGGAGATGAGGATCCCTTTGGCCAAAAGCAGTCAACCTGCTGTGAATGTAATTTGTCTGATCCCAAATCCTGTAGCAGTGACTCTTTTTTTCTTGTATAAGATCCGTCTCTTCAAAAAATATGACTCAAACTCTTGTCTAATGTGTAGTAATCAAAGTTCTATTCCTGAATGTTGCTGCAGAATGCCTGTACTGAGCAGAGGGAGTCTTTTCACCTATAAGAGCAAGGGAAAGCTGCTTGGAGAGGGGTGAGTGTCCTCAGAGAGGGTTCGAGCTCCTTCTGCCCTCACTGGGTGAGGGAAGGCCCATATATAAAAAAGGACTAAACTCCAGAATCTCTCAGCAAATTCTAGAAAATATACTTCCACTTTACAAAGAGATTTAAAGCAAGCATGGGAAGGGTCTGGAGGAAGGCCAGTGTGTTGGTTTGGGCTCTTGTTGGCTTGAGGAAGATACCTGGCGCATGGGGAAAATAAAGTGACATCCTGAAGATCAGAAAGCTGGTTGGGAGACCCCAGGCCTCTGAGTTCCATGCCAGCACCCCATGGATTGGCCATGTAAATGCCAAGAGGTGCACAGCATAAAGTATAACTAGACATATGGCACCGCAGGGCTGGAGCGTGTCGTGCAGAGCACACGTCACTGGGAAGGGTAGGACTGCAGCCCTCTCTTCTCTCCTTGGCATTGTCCTTTTGAGCCCACAATCCTCCCATCACGCCTGATGGCAGTAGCATATCCTTCTGACAGATGGGTGTAAACAAGTGCAGCTCGGAAACCTAGCTGAGAATTGGTTGTGTTTATTCAAGGCTAGCTGTGTTGACTGGGGACGGGGGTGCAAAGTTCTTCCATCTTTTCTTACCTAAGGTCTACCTAAAAGATTGTCATCTCTGTGTGTTTTCACCCTCTGGTCTCTACTGTTGCACAAAGCAGTTGAGGGTAGTTAGCTGTTGTTTGGGTGGCTTGACTGTGGATGATAGAAGTTGTTGCAGCTGGGGAAGTAACTAGCACAGGGCTGATAACCAGCAGTAGCACTGCAAATGTGCCGAGTGCTTTCCAGTGCAGCTCCTGCCCTAGAGGAGAGAAAGGGACTATTTAGGATCAGAGTGGTGGCAGGCTCACTTCATTTTAGGGATGCAATATTCCTCCCACAATTTAATCCTCTATCTTTCTCAGTTTTGCTTTTGGACAAGAATGCATATTCATTATTCATGCAATGAATTAACAGGACTGATAAGCAGAGGGCTTAATAGATAGTGCTTTCTGGAGCTAAAAAAATAATGCTCCCTGGCTAAAAAAAACAGCATAATAGTTTTGAAGATGAGCTTACTTCTGCATTCTGAATCATCATGCAGAGCAATATATGCTGCTGTTCTAAACTTGCCTGTCTGTCTATGCTGTTTGGGGGAAAAGTAGGATATTGAAGAGCCTCTGCATATGCTTGGCATGTATTCTGCCTTGCACATTCAAATAACATCTTTCTGCTGTAGCAGGATTGAATCCATGTTGTTTTCTCTTTTCTCTCTCTTTTCTCTTAAATCCTGGAACGTGATGGAGCAAAAGAAACAGATTGTTTTAGGACAAATTGTTTGTAAATAGTTCAGTACAGTATATCCCCCAAATTAACATGCATTTACTTTAGGTGGGTTGTTTATATAATGCTTTGTCAATGCTGTGTCACATTCTTCTGTGCTGTATTCAGACTGAATGGTTTTACACTAGTCTCAGCATGTTTTGCTACAGCAAGTGTTTCTCTTAAATTTATTTCTCATGCAGTATTCACTGCAGCCTGTAACTCCAACAGATCGACAATACTTTTGCTGGGTTACCTTTATTACATTCCTTGAACCTTCCTTTCTCCCAATAAAGCAGTACTTGGACCACAGACTGGCTTTTCCACCTTCACAAGACTGGTGCTCTTGCTCACCTCTTCTTAACCATCCATACAACTCATTCAGTGTAACAGAGGCTGTGAAAGATTGAAGTGTTCCCACTGAATAAATGCTGTGCAGCTGTGGATGTTTCATGCCCAGAAGAGTCCTAAGGCTTCCTATTTAGACAAGTGATATTCTGAAAGCAATCACTGCTACTCTTTGCCAACACCCAGTTCTGGGAGGTAACAACTAGCACTTTGATGCTGCCAGGATCAGCCTTTACGGTGCCATATGCCAGCCAATTAGCTCAGTGTCATTAGGCACAGAACTAGTGTTTCCCACATGCTCAGATCATGCAATTAGTGTGCTTATGTGGAATGGGATTGCAACGTAGCAAAGAAGAGTCAGAGGGGGTTGTCCAGCCAACTTGCTGTTTGCCAGGAAAAAGAAGCTATGCTGATGGTGGCTACCACAACCAGAAGTGGAAGCTCTTAACTCTGTGCTGGTATATGTGTCCTAGAATCATAGAAAAATTTCAGTTGAAAGGGACATCTGTAAGCTGTGTATTCCAAGTTCTCCCACTCTCCCAAATTTGATGTCACCCAAACTTAGAAAGGATGGTTGCATTTAATAAGTTACTGATAATGATCTTCAATAGCATCATCACTACCATGCTTTTAGTGTCATGAGTCCAGCCATGTCTATGCAGCATTCAACGTGGGCTAATTTCTCCTAACACTTGAGTGAATTTATAGCCTGTTTTGGGGGAAGCGTATCATTTTAGCTGGACTGTGACCAAGACCCAAAATTAAAGGAAGTTCAGGTAGATGTTTAGCAGCATTTAAACAGGCAGAAGGAGCTGAGGGTTGATGCACAGCAAGTAGAAAAACATAGAGCTCTCCTGGGAAATGCTGGTGGTTTTCTGAGCAATCTCCACTTGCATTCATTCTCCTTCTGAGTTCCTTTTTCCTCATGTCCCCTTGCATACCACCTAGTTTTAAGGAGACAAAATTGTTTGTATTTATAGGGGGGAGGGGAGGAAAGGATGTAGGGGAAGTCTGGAAATTTCTGGCTGCTGTCAGTGTTTAAAGGAGAGGAATCCAGGTTAGGTGAAAGCTGTAGGTGACTCTGAGGTGCAGGAAGAAGAAAATGGAAGCATTGGTGTGGGATGCAATCCGTGAAATTCATTGTCTGTCAGTGGACCCCAGGTGTCACCCAAAGGAACCTGGTAACCTCAACTTTATGGCTGTAGAGTTGTGTGCTAAAAAGGGTTTGGGAACGTGTTTTGATCTTTGCTTCCTTCCACATTCGTAGTGTGGTTATTGAGGAACCTTTTCTGTGATTCATGTAAAAGTGGCAGTGAAACTTAGCCTGAGATGAAATAAAAATCTGGAGCTATTCTAAACTGTTTGGTGAGTTGTAAAGCACAAGTTAGTCTTCCTGGCCTCCATCTAAAATCACTGTGGGGGGAGAGAGAAGAGCTTTTCTAGAGGATATTTTGAAAAGCTACATTAAGTTTCTCCTCCTGCTCCAATTTGCCCTCTGGAGGAACCTTCTTCTTCCCACTGATTGTGGATGATTATGCTCATCATGGCAAAGCTAGCCTTTGTGAGTCCACCCCCAGAATACATGATGGACAATTACAACAGCTCTGGCTGGCTGGGTTGCAGCAAGAGAAGGCACAGGCTCCTTGTTCCTTCAATGGATCCTGTCTTTGTCAGGCCAAGTTGATTTTTGCTTTTCTCTGATCTGTTTGCCTCTTACTTAAATGTTTGATAATTGAAGGCTGTTGTGTATAAATGAGGGGTTGTATTATGATCATTTATTGTATAAAGCCTCATTTATTCCACTTTGCCAAAGAACATCTTAATTTCCTGTTACTCTTCTGCATCTGTTGTTCATTATAGTGTTTTCTGGTCAGGCATTTCGATTCTTGGAAACGGGTGCCCTGAGAACATCTCTCTCTCTGCATGGGGAAGGTGCACAAATGAAATCCTCTGGGGTTTTGAAGACAGAGTATGTCAAGTTGGGTGTTTCTGTGAGCATTTCTAATGCCTGACCTTTCTGACCATCTCTTTCAATGATAGCTGTCAGACACCACAGCCTTTTAATGGGGTCAGTACAAGTGTCCTCTCTGTGATGCTGGAAAGTAACATTTTCTGAAAGGAGTGATATTTTAGGAGCTGGTTGACAGAGATGATCTTTTCAGAGGCTTACTCATGCAAGTGACATCAGTGCTGTCAATATATGTAGCCATCTGAGACAGCTGTGGGCTGCGGAGTTACTACAACTCTAACAACTGGAAGCAAAAATGAGGCTTTCCTAGAAGCTGAAGCTTACGTGTGTGCTGTCATAGTGTTCTGGAAAGTTTAGATGCAACCCTATAACAGCAAAGGATGTAATTCCCCTCCCTTTTACATAGTTTACTCCTCCACTTGTGTATTTCTAGGAAATGGTTATTATTTAAATGTCACTCTTTCTGCTCTTCTAATTGCACCTTACTAGTTGAGAGCACTCATCAGTGTGTGTTTACTTGTGGTAAGGATTGGACTTGATATGATTACAGAATTACTCCTCTGCTTTAACAGAGATGTCAAACCAGTATTTCTCTCGCTATTACACAGCAACAAGCTTTTGAAGGTTGGTCTTTTCAAGCTGTGAGTGCAATTTCAAAACTAACAGGAACGTTAGTTATATAAATCCTTTCTCATTTGTCCTGTCCATGAAAAGCCAGCCTGTGTTCGTGCATGCTGTGGGCCTGTTTTCAAATCTCTTGTTTCATGACCTAGGCACAGTAATTACTGTTTCTTTCTAAGCATAATCTTTTGAGTAACTGAGTGTAAATAAGAATATGAAAGCCTGTCATTCAGACTTAGATGTCTTCAGGAAATCATTTGGTCATTATGAGCTGCACATCCAGGGCAGACCACCAGATGTCACAGACTATACCCTGACAACAAGTCCAAAGCAGAAGTAAACAAAGTATTGGTAAAGGAATATGACTTTCAAATGAGATGGGGTTGAATTATGGCAAAGCTAGCTCTTCTTCAGATTAATTCCACATCCCTACCCCTCCTTATTGCTTTGAATTCAGTGCTTTCATCTTCTGCTGCTGACGCATTTGCAATCCTTTCTGGTTAAAGGTATGTGAATAATTAGGTAGGTTTTGTTTTGCTTTTTTTAATTCCATTGCTGAAGAGAAATCTTGAGGGGAGGGAATATGATTTGTGGTACCAAATGAAATGTTTTGCTTAACTTAAAAACTTTACTTCTGGACCTGTTTTGCTCTTTTTGTTTTTTAATGGATGTGAATATCTTAAGCTTTGGAAATAAGGTGATTTTGATTGTCAGACATTTTTGGTTATATTTGTGCATGGTTCAAATTGACTGAAATTTCACATCGGTTTTCTTGCTCTGGAGCAGCACTTTAGTGAATTAATTCTCTGTTCAAAGGGATTTCCCTGCATTTGTCCTAATAATCCACACACTTCTTATGAAGATACTGATGGTTTACAGGAGTAAACCACCACTCATTTCACCTACTCAGTCACTTTCTTCACAGTGTCTTCATGCATCTCCTCAGGAGCTACTCTGACCACTCTTAGTGCATCCTTTTAATTTTTATAGCTGTGAAAATGAAAACCCTGACAGAGGTGGGAGGTCTTCTCTTTGTCACCTATAGGCTGAGGAGAGACGTGTGGCTGCAGTGCAAGGTTCCCAGCACTGTATCCTAGAATCACAGAATGATTTGGGTTGGAAAGGACCTTAAAGATCATCTAGTTCAAAACCCCTTGCCATGGGCAGAGATGCCACCCACTAGAACAGGTTGCTCAAAGTCCCTTCCAACTTGGGTGGAATGGGACATCCACAGCTCCTCTGGGCAACCTGTTCCAGTGTTCTACCATCCTCTGACTAATATATTTCTTCCTAATACCTCATCTAAATCTGCCCTCTTTCAGTTTAAATCAANGATCCCGCTCTGGCAGGGGGGTTGGACTAGATGAACTTTCTAGGGCCCTTCCAACCCCTAACATACTGTGATACTGTGATATTGAAGAAAAATGGACCCAAACCAGAGCTTTGAGGGACACCCTTCATTCCGGGTCTCCACCTGGACCTGGAGCCATTGACTGCAGTTCTCTGACTGTGTCCATCCAGCCAATTCCTTATCCACTGAATAGTCCATCCTNTATTGGAAGGCCACAATAAGGTCTCCCTGGAATCTTCTCTTGTCCAGACTTAACAATCCCAACTCTCTCAGCTTGTCCTCATAGTAAAGGTGTTCCAATCCTCTAATCCTATCTTTGTGGCCCTCTTCTAGACGCACTCCAGCAGGTCCATGTCTTGAGGGCCCCAGAGCTGCATACAGTGCTCTAGATGGGGTCTCAGGAGAGCAGAATAGAAGGGTAGAATCATCTCCCTCAACTTGCTGACCAAGTCTCTTCTGATGCAGCCCAGGACATGATTGGCTTTCTAGGCAGCAAATGCACATAGCTGGCTTGTGTCCAGCTTTTCGTCCACCAAAACCTGCAAGTTCTTTTCTGCAGGACTGCTCACAACAATTTCTTCTCCTGGTTTGTAGTAGGGTTGCCTCGACCCAGATGCAGGATCTTGCGCTTGGACTTGTTGAATCTCCTTCATGTGGGCCCACTTCTCAAGCTTGTCAAGGCCCCTCTGGATGGCATGCCTCTCTTCTGTTGTGTCATCTGCACTGCTCAATTTTGTGTCAACTACAAACTTGCTGAGAGTGCACTTGATTCCATTCTCTATGTTGTTGATAAAGAGCTGCCTGGATGCATTCCTGTGTGACCTTGTCTAGGTGATCCCGCTCTGGCAGGGGGGTTGGACTAGATGAACTTTCTAGGGCCCTTCCAACCCCTAACATACTGTGATACTGTGATATTGAAGAAAAATGGACCCAAACCAGAGCTTTGAGGGACACCCTTCATTCCGGGTCTCCACCTGGACCTGGAGCCATTGACTGCAGTTCTCTGACTGTGTCCATCCAGCCAATTCCTTATCCACTGAATAGTCCATCCTTCAAATCCATATCTCTCCAATTTAGAGACAGGGATATCATGTGGGGCTGTGTCAAAGGCCTTACAGAAGTCTAGGTATATGACACCAGTTGGTCTTCCTTGATGGATTGACTGCAACAGATGATGTAGAAGACCACCAGATAGGTGAGGCATCATTTGCTCCTGGTAAAGCCATGCTGGCTGTCTCAGCTCACCTCCTTGTCTTGCATGTGCCTTAGCATAGCTTCCATGAGGATCTGTTCCATGATCTTCCCAGACACAGAGGTGAGGCTCACTGGTCTGTAGTACCACCATTCCTGGTTCTGGGCTGCCCCTGGATGGGCTGTCTTTCCTAGCAGGGAAGGGACATTCAGCTCTGTCCTGAATCTGCTTGCACTTCACTGCACCTAACTTCTTGTTTGGTGATGTTGTACAAGGAGTGATCCTGTCCTCTGGAGCCTGGGCTGAGATCCTTGGGTCCATTTCATCTGAAGGTGAATAAGGAAAGCATTCTCTAGTGAAGCACTGACTCTTCAGACAAATGAAGACCTGTTTCTGCAAGCTGTTGAGAGAGAATTCCCACTGGAGTCATTTGACTTGCTGCACCTGGGTTTGCTCTCCTGCTCTAATATTTTTCCATATTGAGGCATGCAGTTCTCCAAAGTGTTTTTCTCCTTTTAATATTTTCCTTTCTTTGGTTTAGCTTCCGCCTTTTTCTGTTACTAGGCAGTCTTTCCAACAAGACCCATTTTAATGTAGTGGTGCATTTAACTGAGAAAGGAAATTTACAGATCATTCTAATGTTATGGCAACCTGTCATTTCAGCTCTTAGTTAGGGATCAATTTAGTGACCTCTTTCTTTTTTATTAAACAAGCTGTAATCTAGCTTCTTTCATCACTTCAGTTATAAATCTTATTGTTTGGAACTAAATAGAACAATTTCTTCCTTTCTCATCTTGTGTTAGGTCTCTAATAGTTTCTGGGCATTTATTACTTACATATTCCATTTTCTAATTTAATTACTTTGCTTTCTAATTTTCCATGACGTGCTCCTTTTTAATTTGGCTGAGTAAATTATACAGTGCTCTGTGAGGATAATTCATAATCAGAGCTTATGATCAGGGCTTGCTGAAATGACATCATAGTTTTGCCTTATTTGTTCCCTATCAGTGTCTTCCCTATCAACACCATTCCATGGATAAGGTAAAAGATTTTCTATTGATCCAACTGTGTTGTTTTGGCATTCTACAGTCTGTATCACTAGCCTATGCCCAGAATAAGCTGGTGCTGTTGAGTTTTCAGGCATGCAAATGGTACAGGATAGTTTCTTGTTGGACATCTTCAGTTTTCCTGTGTCCCTGGGGACTGGCACAGACTAGTGAGGTGCAAACCAAAAAAGGAGTGTGGCAAACATTGGCTTTACTATCTTGTAGAGTTATTGACTGTAGCACCCCTAGGTGTATCTGGGTCTGAGCCAGCTGCCTGAGAATGTAGAGGGAGGGTCACAGCAAGATGTAGGTGATGCCAGACCTAGTGATTCTTGGGAGCCCTAAGGATGGGAGCTGGGAATATTTCAGCCTCTATTTCCATGGCTGAACTTTTTTCATGTTAAGCCCTGATTTAGAGCAGATGCCTCTGCTCATGGCAGAGGTGGGACTGCTCCCAGGATGCGCAAAGTGGAGGATGCTGCTCTGCACAGGACAAAGTCCTGAAAGCTGGGATAGAGAGAGGTAGGCATGGGGCAGATGAGGTTGTCACCTGGTTATTCTGCCATTCCTTACCTGACACAAGCACAACCTTCTTCTCAGAAATATATGGTGTTACCAAAACCAGAAAGGTGGTAGGTATTCTTTCAAATCTCTTTTACATACCACCTCCAAATGCAGTTAGCTAAAGTGGCACGTACTTGATACTGGAACTGTCTCAAATATTTATACCTTCTGATGGATCTGTGGAGAGAAGGTAAGTGCAGAAATGAGGCATGTGACCCTCTCCAAGTCTTTCCAATATCTTTCCAAGTGCGAGTGGAGGAAAAGATGGGTTAACTTCAGTATATTTAATGTAAATACAGAAGTAAACCCCACCATTGCTTGTATTTCTGGCAGGGTGTGCTGAATTACTGCCACAGTTAACCTGTTGACTTTGCATATCTCCATGAGAAGGTATTTCAGCTCTGCTGTTCTCTTGGTGGCTCTCATTTGTGATGTTACATTATTGTACTGTCTAACAAAGTGTTTATGGAATCTTTTTTTTGGGAAAGATCAGAAACAGAATCTTGACACTTCTATTGAAGTCTGCTTCCTCAAATACCAAGCTATAAAAGGAAGAGACTTTCTTCAGATAGGTGAGCAAAGTGGGAGAGCTGAAAAAAATTAACCATACGCATGCTGGAATGGGAACCAATGTAAGGTGCCTGCTAAATACTTCCCATGCACTGTAGGTACTCTCATGATTTGGGGGGACACCTGTTAACTCCACCAAACCTCACATGGCTCCATAACTTAGCACAGTCTTGTCAGTACCTCATGAATATGCAGATTAATCCCTTCATTTAGGGATGTGTTGTGCTGCTAAATTGCCTGCAAGGAAATGATAGTTCTGTCTTGGTCTGTACATGCATTTGTCTTGCTGGGAACTCTTTCTTTCCAGGAGCTATGTTAGTGGTGTAGTAAAACCCAGGAGATGACTAGAGCTGGCAATAGGAATGGCCAACTCAAAGTTAAATCTTTGGTACAGGACTCCTGAAAGCTTTATAGGAGCTTAGGATGGAGGTGAGGTCAGATGGGTGACCACCTAACCATCCTGAGGGATGACAGAAGCTCAGCTTGGTTGGCATCAAAAAGTGTGATTCCACTCACCTTTCTTTTGGGGTATCCTCCTGGCTCTGATCTTTTCAGCACAGATAAGGCTGGGGTAGGTTTAAGGCTGTTGGATTTCAGCTTAGCCATTATATACAAATGAACTAACAAAATCACTACTTTTGTACTATAATTTACTGCATTCTAAAAATGTACACATATTTTTGCATTTCTTCTGATGAATTTATTGTTAGCTTCAAGAATATATTGAGATAAAAAGAGAAGGAAGTCTATACACACTTTTTCTGATACAGCCACCATTTGTAATTTGGCATAAATCTGTTATATCCCTTAGCAATATTTAGAATGTTTGGCATTTTGTACAACATAAACCTTGGTATCAAGATGAGTAGAGTAGCCAAACCTACTGAAGTCGTTAGGTATTGTTCTAGTCTATCTTTTATAAGTTTACTGAAGGAAAGAATACTAGGCCAAAGGTAAAGAGGAGAGAGAATAAGACAATAGCAGGCAAGAAAGGAACATAAGCCTTATGAGGAAAGACTGAGGGATCTGGGCCTGTTTAGCCTGGAAAAGAGAGGGTTGAGGGGAGACCTCATCGCTCTCTATAACTACCTGAAGGGAGGTTGTAGAGAGGCAGGGAGTGGTCTGTTCTCCCTAGTGGAGAGTGATAGGACAAGGGGAAGTGGATGGAAATTGCACCAGGGGAGGTTCAGGCTAGACATTAGGAGGGATTTCTTTCCTGAAAGGCTTTTCAGCCATTGGAACAGGCTGCCCAGGGAGGTGCTTGAGTCCCCATCCCTGGAGGTGTTTAAGAGACAGGTAGATGTTGCATTGGGGGGCATCATTTAGCAGGTTGATAGGGCTAGGACAAAGGCTGGACTGATGATCTCCAAGGTCTCTTCCAGCTCTAACTGTTCTATGATTCTATTCTATGATTCTATGAATGGAGAAGAAAGGAGTTGAGAAGGTCTGCACAGGGCAGCCAGGGTTAGCAGAAACATTTCCTATCCTTTCTCTAGATGTTTACGCAAAAGAAGGTGGCTCAATTTCCCAAGACCTTTGGGCACTTAGATTGCAATGTTTAGTTTCTTAAGGTCTGGCAATGGTGGATAGATTTGTATTGCATCAAGTTCTCCAAGACTGTATTTCTTTTGGGTCTCACTTCCATAATACCAGTGTTGAACAACTGCCTTCGTGAGGAGAGCAGTGCTTTTCCTCACTTCCTTGTATTCATCCCATTCTGTTTTAGCACCCACCAAACTTAAAAATAGATGGTTAGTTTTGAGTACAGCTCCATTTGATAAGAAGTGCTTTCTGCCTACGAGTTCTGTCCAGAACAACTGAATGTGGGGATGTACACAGAGAATAAATTACACCGAGAGCTGCTGTCACTGCAGAATTGTGTTAGTAGTGTTGCTGAAAACTGGAGTTACTTTAGGTTTTGTTAAATTTTTTTTACTTCCTTGAAGTGTTTCTGCGTTTAAATTAGTCACCAAAAAGTAAAGTAAAATAACAACAAAAGTTTAAAACTATCACCTTGATTAGATAGATGGCTTAGTCTTGTCTTTGTCTGGGGTATCTCTAGGATGTTTGTGCAGCAGAGCACAGTAGAGATGTTAGCTCAGATCTTGTGCTTGCTGGACTGAACATGGAGAAGAAAGCCCAGAACCCTCTCTACCTCAGCAAACCAGCAGGGCATGTTCACAGCTACATGCGCACAGTTTGCTTATCATCAATGTGATATGAATCAACTCTGAAACGGAAGCTGCATAGCTTAGCGTAGCCCTACATGTCACTGGTAGAGGATATCATTATTTTAGGCTCAGCTGCATACTGAACTCCTGTATGGCTTCCAGTCTGCGCAGAGAGCTGACCTCTGGGCAGCCGGGATGCTCTGTGCATCATTTCCCCACAGCCTGTGCTTGAGTCAGGCATAACAGTGTTGGTGGAAGGGCCCATTACACTCTGTGGGATGATGTCCTCTGCTTCTTGATATGAGTTGTTTCTTGGGGTTCTTGCCTCAGAGTTTGCATGTTTCAGCTACTGGTAGTGAGGAGTACTCTGTCAGCCCTTTTTGAATTGTGAAGGTACATGAATTTGGCCCAAAGGAGCAGGCACTTTCCTTAGGAACATTAATCTGTTCTATTAGAAATCAAAGCCAAAGGACAAAAACACGCTTTTCTGAAGCAAATTCTGGCAGCTGGTTGTGCTGTTAACTCTACAAGACTACTCTGTGAAAGCATCAATTCATGTAATTAATAGGGTGAATATTTAAATGTATTTGTTTGCTCTCTGTGTTTCCACTGCCATCTCAGTGAAGCCATCAATAAATTTATTTGCTGTAATAGAAAATATTATTCAGCCCTTTATGCCATCCATTATTTAGCAGCCATCATTAAAAAATCCTGTAGTCATTAATAACCTTGCAAAGGCTTGTTCTGCTGAGATGTATGGCACTAGAACACGTTACAGTTACCTTGAAGTCCCAGGCACTGGTATCAATCACTTGGTATCCTGTCATTACTCAGCAATGGCATAATTTTGTATGGTGACATGTTATTCCTGCCAGAGAGTGGGTGCATGTGGAAAAAATATTTTAATTGCATTTCCAGCATGTGGCAGAGCTGAAATGACAACTAATCAGATGAAGAAAGGACAAGCCTTTCTCTATGTTGCAATTCAAAACAGCTTTTGTTTGTAGTGTAGTATAAAGAAAGCTTAGTTTTGGGGAGGTTCCAAGTATTCAAAGGGATTTTGAATGACAGGGTTTCTACCTTAGTCCCAGGAACACTCAAAGAAAAGCAAATTAATAAAATATGTGATTTAGAAATGTTTTACTGAAGTCTGAACTCAAATATTCAAGACTGTCTTTATGGGACTGTAACAGCATCCCAATGCTTGTGCCCTACTTGTCCTGTCACCTCACTGTTGGAGGCTATCAGTGATGAGCCCCAGTGCTGCAAACACACAAACATATCCATAATTTTCTCACCTGCAAGACCTGTTTGCTTGTTGGGAATGCTGAGTTCAGTGCTGTGTGCTGGAGAAGGAGCATTGCCCTTCTCATCTGATGCTCCAGCACTAGTGCAGTGCCCATATGCATCAGCTCTAGCATCTGTGCCCTCTTACTTCTAAACCTTTGCCACTTTTGGCAAATGTTACTGGCACAGAAAATAAGTTTTCAGTTATACTTGTTGTTCCTGGGCTAGCTTATCATAGTTTTGATTCTGTTAATTCAAAGCAGGATGAATTCCATTGGTATGTATGTGATGCAAAATTATCATTACATCAGGGTATTTGTATTATATTGTACAGGCTGTGGAGATAGCCTGCACCTTAGACACAAAGATGAGAACTAATGGTAGGTTTGTGATTGACTTCTGCTCCCCAAACTTCTGAATTTCCCCAAAAGTCTCCTTTATTTCGCTGGAGAAGCCAATGCTGTGGCAGAAGAACAAGGTGTGAGTGCTCACTCAAATGGACTGCTGTGTTTATCCCTAAATGTGAAAGCTTAGGGTGAATGTGATTGCTGCCAGTAGGTGCATCAGAGAGGAAAATGCAAGAGAGGAAGAAGAGCCATTTGAGGTAACGAACAATGTTGCTGAAATAAAGGGTTTTACCTGGCCAGGAACAAGTTTTGACTGGAGAAGCAAGGAGGTTCAGGAAATGACTTCTCAGAAGGTGATGGAGGGCCAGGCACACAGTTGCTTTTCAGATGGGCTTGACGTGTTTGAGAAAGACAATCTGGCATCTGATTTTTTATATTTGAGAAAAGTTATGATTGCTTTTGCCAGTGGCTGAGTGTTGTCAGATGTAGAAAGTGGTTAGAAGTGGGAAAGCACTCTCACACACATTGATGCCACTTTACTGCTGTAAAAACATTTTCACAACACAATGATGATTTTACAATTCCCTGGGGAAGGGATGGAGACAGCAGTGCTTTTGTGTACTGTCATCTCCTCTTTGTGGGGAATACAACAGTAATAACTAATGAGAAGGAAAATGTGTTTGACATTCTTCATGACGGTCACTTTTTCAGTGATGAGAGGTAAAGGAATGATTACACCTGCAGAGATTGTTTGGAAATCATGTCTGTCTTACCTATTCATGTGTCAGCACCTTTGGGGATATCATACAACCTTTTTCCCTCTGAAGTGGAAGCTATTGCTTCCAGCATGCTTTCCCACCCTTTGGGAGAAATGCCATTCTCAACCTTACTGGTTTTGTACAGGAGCATTATACTATAAAACCTGAATTCTTTGTTCTATCATCTTGCAGTTTAAAACTTCGGGAGACAATGAAACAGGGCTCTGTCAATAAACTTCATCATCTGAGGCATCACAGTCAGAAATTAATGACTCATTTGAGAGAACTTCATCATTAGCCAATTTCCATTTAAATACCATTTCAATTGGTGCTCTGACTTCAGGTTGACAAATATTGCTGTTCCCATGAGAAAACTCACAGTTTTTACTGAGTTCCGTGTTTAAGTATTGATCTGTGCAGCCAGATTACTAATTATCTGACATGCTTAAGAAATAACTGTTTGTTTTTTGCCCATAGCAGTGTTTGCACAGTCCTGTTAAGGGCATAGTGGAGTTGAGCCTGTGTATCAAGAAGAGAATGTATCCCTTACTGCATCCTATTAAAAATAGGACCAAATTATGTGTTGTCTGTAGGTCTTTTCCTAATGTACCTTTCTTGGTAACATGTTCTCTTTGTGTTTCACATTGCTGGTAGTGTTTGAAGATGGACTACAGAACCAAGGGTGTTCTTGCACAAATGCTGCCATCTCTCTGAGGATACAGATGGTTATTTCACACTGGTTGGTGTAGCAAATAGCAGTCACTTGAGGCATTATATTTCTTTTCCGGAGAATATTAAAACCTAGTTTTTCAGAATTAGATACTTTCATTTAGTAATCCCTGTGTAATCTCTTTATCTGGAAGCCACAGGATTGCTCTGAGTTTGAGGACAGGCAGTTTTGTCCTTACAGTGAAATGGAAGAATGTAGATTCTCTGAAAACCCTGTCCTATTTACAGGGGAGCAGCATGTGCAGCATCCCTCCTAGTGCTCTCATTTCTATTGGAGTTGCCAAGTTTCTTGCAGTTTCTTGGGTGATGATTAGAGCTCTCTGACAAATTGACTTTTGTGATTCAATGGATGAACCAAAGGAAAAAGGAGGAAGGTGGAATGTGTTAACCTGAAAGGAAAAGGTTTTGTTTGGTTTGTTTCTGCAGAAAGAGAAGGGCCATTGGACAACAGAGGATTGAGCACGTGATATGTAAGAGGAGAAGAGTTTGGCTTTTTTAAGTGACTGAGACAGGATGCAACTGAAGGCTATTAGGGATATAAAACCAAGAGAGAGTAAAACATTTAAGCGAAATAAGATCTGGCATAAGTACAAATAGGAGTAAGAAAACCATGAACTGATTTAGGCTGGAACTTAGAGAGTGGCTTGTAACTCCCAAAAGAAGGGATGTCAGAGCAGCTTTTCTGATTGGAACAACAGAGACAAATCAGATAAATTATGAGGTGAACTTGATAAATTTCTGTGCAGGAGTATATGATGAAGTTGCCTTTTGTAGCAGAAGAGTAAGCTATATGACTGCACATTTCCTGATAGTCCCATCTTCCTATAGACAATTTTGATTTGAAAGAGCCATTTTAGTAAAAAAACCAGAAAGTCTATCTGAACATTATACCTATTTAATGGTGACTGCCCCTGATGAAATAGTGCTGGATGAGTAGATAAGTCAGTGACAAAGTGAGGTTGGGATGTGAGGACTGGAAAACTTAACTGCATGGTGTAACAGAAGGAGTATGGAGGATTTAATCTTTGGGCCAGGTCAATGGTACTTGGCACTCTTGGTTAGGGGATGCTGAAGAGAAATTGGGATATAGGAATTTATTAAGTGAATAGCAGATGAATGATGAGTGGGGAGAAGCTGCCTTCCCCCTGGTTGAAGGTGTTTGATTTGTCAGGCAGGATGAGACTGCATTACTGCATTCTGATAGGTAATAGTTTACTGATAAGGTTCTGTGGTGAGAGAGAGGACATTTCTAGGCAGGTCCTGAAAATGGCATGTCATGTAATCTTCAAGACAAAACAAGGGAGTCAGAGAGCCAAATGGAGGAATAAGCAAGCTTTTTGGTTTGTTCTGTTGTGAACTGAAGTGCAGAAGAGGCTGAAGTACACTTGTGTTGAGAAGGTTCAGAAAGAGTAGGGGAAGGGAATGGAGAGAAAAGAGAGATAGGAGAGCAAGAGAAAGAACATCAGGAACTGGGCAAGCAGAGACACCAGAGGAAGATAGCAGAAGTCAACTATCAGNTTATCCAGTGTTAGAACAAGAGGGAATGGGAGCAAGTTGGAGCAAGGAGGTTTAGTATTAACATGAGGAAGAACTTGTTTGCAGTGAGGGTGCCAGAGCACTGGACCAGGCTGCCCAGGGGCTGTGGAGTCTCCTTCTCTGGAGACATTGCAGAGCTGCCTAGACACATTTCTGTGTGACCTGGTCTAGGTGATCCTGCTCTGGCAGGGGGGTTGCACTAGATGATCTTTCTAGGTCCCTTCCAACCCCTGACATTCTCTGATTCTGTGAAAGACAGGAGAGTTTTGAGGTGGGGGAGGGGGAAATGTATGACAGAGAAGGGACAGATGATATTGAATATATGCTCTTTGGAGGAACCACTGAAACCTGTGGAAATTATAATGGAGGAAGAGGAGATTTGAAGAGAGAGGTGGTGAAAAGGGTAGCTGGAATTATGGGCCTGGGGTTCAATTACACTGGAGAAATGGAGTTATTTACTCTAGAAGAGGACAGGAAAGAAGGAGGAGGTGACCAGTGCTTGTTGTAAGTTACCATCCTGCCCTGGGATTACCCTGAGGGGATGTGGAGTGTATCCAAGAGCTAAGAAGGAGGATGTGGAGGCAATAAGTAAGGACTAGTGATTGATGGGACAGGCACTGTAAAAGGACAGAGATGTCCTATCTTGTGTGAAGACACTTTGCAGAATGTTGTTATCCAGGATATAATCATTCTAGATGGCTGTATCCTGGTGACAAGACAGTGTCAGCACATACTGCAGGGACAGGTGCCAGACGCTGTCATTCTTTTTGTTTGCTGTGAACAAATGAACATTATTTTCTGAGTTGTTTGTTTTTTGTTTGGTTGGTTTTTTTATTGACAATTACCATGAGACAGAATAGCTGAATTTTACCTTGCCTCTTGTTTATTTACAGTCAATGCTATACTTGGGATATCTTCTCTAAACCTTTAATTTAATGAATCCTGCCTTTATTCTGCAGCGTGACAGGGACTTATAAACACTCTGATCACTCCCCAGCTCTAAAATACTAGTAGAACTCTGTGTGATCTCCTCAATGAATTGATTTGATCTAGTCTGTGGACCCATTTTCACTTGACTTGCCAAAAAGAGATCCTTTTGCTACTGGCTTTCTCCAAGGAATATATTTAATCTTATTTTGTGCAACACCTTTACATGCATTCTTTTTGCAGAATGACTTTTGCTTACCAAAGGAGATGTGCAGTTACCAGTTTCCATCATTTTTTTTCCCATGAGTGGTTTTTTTTTTAAGTAATTAACAAAAAAACTGGTATTTTTAGTCATCACAGTTTGGGTTGCCTGGGGATCTCAGGGGTTAGAAAGCAATTAAAATGAATTACACTTTTTATCTTCTGGTTTTTTTTTAGTTTCCTGAGTGTGTTTTGGTCATGCACATGGCTATCATTTTTTTTTTCTAGGGGGGAGCTGAGTGGTCTTTATGTTCAAATACTTCGGATAATCAATACTTGAATCAATTCAGAAAGCACCATCTGTGCACGTAGAGCAGCAGCAATGTGAGGAAATGTTGTCATCATATGTTGTGAGACCACATGTAAAACACTAAGAAAAATAAACCTCTAAATCCCATTCTTCAACACTTTTCTACAGAATGAGGAGATTTGTCCTGACAAGAAATCCAAAAAATTCTTGTCAGGGTTCTGGAAAATAGTCAGAGTTGACAGATGGTGTACCTAGCTTCAGATGTGGCTCTAGACAAAGGGAATCCACTTTATCACAGGGAGGGGGAGGAGGGGGGGATGGGATTAAAGAGCTGCCTAGGAACAGAATTTATTTTCTGTGAAATGGAATGATTCATTTTCTTTAATATATTTTTTTTTATTTGCCTGCTCTTCAAAAGTCTGATCAAGTGGAAGCAGAAAATGAAAAGGCCCTGTGACAGACAGCTCTGCCTGGCTTGTCTTAGGGGCTCAGTTAAAAGCAGAAACACTGAAGAAAACCACTTCTGTCCAGAGCTGCAGCACTGGTGGCTGCCAGCTATCCCAACTTGGACCATTTTCTCCTGCCAGCTATCCCTACTTGGACCATTTTCTCCTTTCTCTGCTGCCCTCCCAGCTTTCCTCTCCACACTGTTTCTGCCCTAGTGTTGTCTATTAGCCAGTCCTGAAAACAGTACTAATTGATTGAGTTTTTTTTCTTAAGTATGATGCTGCTCACTAATGAGGGTTTGTGAAAACAAAAAGAAATGCTGTATCTTCTGCAAATGAACCAAGGTCACAGAATCACAGAATGTTAGGGGTTGGAAGGGACCTAGAAAAATCATGAAAGGAGTGGAGCATCTGCCCTCTGAGGACAGGCTGAGAGAGCTGGGTCTCTTCAGCCTGGACAAGAGGAGACTGAGAGGAGACCTCAAGAATGGTTAGAAATATGTTAAGGGTGAGTGTCAGGAGGAGAGAGCCAGGCTCTTCTCAATGGCATCCAATGCTAGGAAAAGAGGGAATGGGAACAAGTTGGACCACAGGAGGTTTAGTATTAACACAAGGAGAAGGTAGTAATGTTGATGAAATATTAGTTAGTCTGATGTTAATGACATTGCAAGACGAGTCCTGGGGTCTCCAACATCTTTTTTTTCTGTCAAAACATTTTAGTTGTTATTCATTTGCATTGCTCTACTGTCTTAATTTCTTTCTATTACCAAAATGTTAAATAGAAACTTGTATTTCTCACGCTAGCTTCTGTCTCTATGGAGATTTCTTTTGGATGTCACTCAGAAAAAAGTATCAGCATTGATGTTGAATGAAAATGAATAAGCAAACAGAAATGCTTATTACTTTTGTGATACTTGATAGCACAGATGTCTTCTCTTTATCATATTTATTTAGTATAATTGCTTTGAGTGCTTGAGATTTCAAGCTGCTGTTATGTCTTTGTTCATAACAACAAAAAGATTTGATACTTCCAGGTCCCAATACCCACAATGTGACTGTACAGTGGAGACTATACCTTACCCCTGTTTTGACAAAAACCCACTTTACTTATGTGCTGGAATTAAATGAATTGAAACTTTATCTGTAATAGCACATTTGTATGACAAATACCTGAAGACTTGGCTTCCCCTCCTAGATGCCTGTCTAGGAAAAGCTTTTCTCAAAGAAGATCTTCTTCAGATCTGAAGACATCCATTCCTTATGTATTTATTTATTTATTACTTGCAGAGCTAAAAGAGATAGAGAATGGAAATTGTTTCCATTCCAGATTTGCACAGTGATTACACCATGCCCTGCCTGTTGGGTATATAATAAAATAACTGAGGCTTTGAGAGACACTCAGGGCTCTTAGCTCCTGCTGTACTCCACAGAAAGAGCAATAGTCTCTGTTGTCTATAGGGCCACTTTGCTTGGGTCCTCTAAAGAGGACTTCCAGTCTTCAGAAGTGTGTGATAATGAAAGTCCATACTTGAAAAATGAAAGCATCTCTTGATGTTTCTGTTCTACTACCTTTGTACTTCCCCCCCCCATTTTTTTTTTTTGGTGTGTGCTGTGAATGTGATGAGCTGATATCCCTTGCATTGTAACCACCACTGCTCTTTTTCTATACTTTAATAACATTCCAGAATATCAAAGTCGGGGAGAAAGGGAAGTGAGGTTTCTCTATGGCCATTGAAAACACCCTTGGCATTCCTCTTGGGAAAATTAACTTTACATATTGTCATTTCTCTATTTTTCTTATAAGTCTTGATATTTTCTCTTCCGTTTTCTTCAAGTTTTTTATATCATCTGTCCCATCCTTCTTTCCTCTCCTTCTGCCCAGCTCTTCCTCTCAACATTGTACTATAGCAGTATAATCACTTCACCTTTTACTTGCTTTACAATGATGATTTTCTACAGATCCTTGTAATTTATTAATTTCAAAACTGCAGATTTATAACCTGAAGTCTTCTTGAAAATGTATGTCTTGATCCCTGGATGGGTGGGGAACATCCTTTGTGTTCCTTCAGCTATCTTCCTGCTTCTTTGCCACTGGGACTGGGAGATAATTTAGGATCCAAACTGGCAAGACTCTGGAGTGCATGAAAATAAACAACTTGGTTTGCCAAATGAAGAAAAGGGCAAGTGTTAGCCAATGATACTTGTGCTTCTCGATAAAATTTCATCTTTCAACTCATGCATTTGAATGTTTACTCTTCCACAATGCTCTGAAAATAAATGGTAATTGAAATTAAGACCTAAGCAAGGACTTGGAAGATTGTATGACTTTCTGTCTACTTACTTGATATCCAGGCAGTCTGCAGTCTGGTGTTTGGTGCACATTCCAGAGGAGTAGGTGTTATTGCTAGGAGGTAGGTGGTTTCATTCCTATTTTACACAGTTACTGAGAATAAAGAGATTTAGGTGGCAGAAGCTGCAAAAAGGGTTTAAATGACCTTAAAATTCTAGCCTACAGTGATATAGAAAACAACTGTCAGAAGAAGGAATCAAATCTCAGGTCTCATGCCCTTGGGTTAAAGTCTAAGGTGTTGGATTATGGTGTTTTTTTCTGTTGTTGTGATGAACTAGCACCTTTGCATTTGTGCTGTTGCATTTAGTTTACTTGGGCTTGATGTATTCGAGAGGAAGGCAAGATGGGAGAGGAACAGGGTGAGGGTAATGGGTAGACTCAAAGTGAACAAGAAAAAAAGGACATAATCTGGTGCTTAATTTCCAGTCAGTGTTTCTGTAGGCTGGGTTGTTGAAACTATGAAATTACTTTTTACTCACAGAAGATTGATCTTGAAGTTGTGCATTTGATCTGAGCTGACTTTGTTGAGCCATGTGCTGGGAAGGACATTGAAGCCTTGACCTGAGAATTGTGGCTCTTCCTTCTCGATGTCAGTCTGAAAACACCACATGAAGAGCTTTCTTTACAACCCTCTGTCCATTTTCTTTAAACACAAGATTAAGGGGGGAAAAAGTGGAAAGTTAGCAGTTGTTTGGGGTTTGTGGGGTGTTTTTGGTTGGTTGGGGTTATTTGATTTGATTTGTTTTGTTCTTTTTGGCTTTGTGCAATTGTTCAGGTCGGAATTTAAATAGTTTATATGATTTACCTGATCTCTGCTTTGTGTCAGTCATCTTTCTTTTAATCCTGATCTTATTCCCACAAAAGAAGCTGTCTGCTTGCTCCTTGTGCTCCTGCCTCGAGGTGTCTTTGATCAATTGTACTGGAAATGACTTCTCAGGGCAATAGGAGAAAGGGTCTGCTTGTAACACTGTCTGTTGTGCTTCTCTTGTATTTTGCTATTTCAACTTCTGTATCACCTTAGACAGTTTCCTTTACACAATGGCATATACACAAGTACCTGTGGTTGAACACAGCACAGATACTTCTGAAAGGGTGAGCTAGATTTTCCACAAGATAGAACAACTGCAATGAAAAATACAGAGGAAGGAAAATATCCCCACGCTTCCAAAAATGCATGCAGTAGGGGAGTTGTTCTTTGCTAAAGAAATTTTTAAGCTGTGTTTATGCTTCCTCTTGCTTGTCAGCACAAGGCCATGTCAAGATCAAGAGATGTGTCAATGAATTGAACATAAGGGCAGAGATGGGTATTCATCTAGTCTCCAGCCTGTGACATGTTCATTTGCAACAAACTGTGATTCCTGAATAATAATAATAATAATAATAATGGGATTACAGGTACGCTATCTCCCAAATTACTGAACTACAGAACTTTGAGTGAGTTTAGGGGTTATGTTGAGATTGTTGGATAGAATAATTCAAAGGCCAGACAGGTTGAAATGAAGCAAACAGAAAGCTTGTCTAAAGATAATAACAGTGAGAAAAACTTAGGAAAGCTGTCAAAACTTAGCTTATCTACTTTTGTTGGTGATCATAATGAATAAAATAGTGAAAAGAAGAAGATGGGCTTATCTTTGCAATGATTCTGTGAAGAGTGAATGAAAAACATGAGGAGAGGTAAAAACACTGCCAAAATATTAGCTGGGGGGGGCTCCCTGTGTGTTTCCAGCCCTATGTTGCTGCTGTGAAAAGGAGAAGCAAGTGGCATCCACTGATGGGAAGGTGGGAATAAAGCAGAGGAGAGCAATTCTTAGGAGGTAATTTATTAGATGGTTGTGACTCTTCTTCTCCTGGTTCTTGAATGATTAGTGAACAGAGAGTGATTTCTACCCATTTGTTCATTATTTATAGTAATTAGCTGAATGGTTTATACAAGGGTATCAGTCTGGATTTCCTTCTGAATGACTTGCCAGAATTACTGCTTGGAGAGGTGTTCCCTGCTAATAGTGTGCCATTTCTTCTGGCTCACCAAGGGCATGGTGACGGTTTTGATTCCTGGACTAGAGGACTTTCACATCTTTCCGGAGGATGCTGTCTCCCCTCTCCCCTCTCCCATATTCAACTATTCATGCACATATATCATCACATCAGTGCTTTTCCCTTTATTTCCTTTTGGGTTTTCTTTTGCAAATATCCTAGGGAACAAGCACAGTTTCCTCCTAGATGTGCATCAGAACTGCAAAGTTCATTGTTTTTAAAAAATACCCCTTCTTTGTGCTGCTAAGTTATTACCAAAGAGCATTTTATGCAAGGAGTAAATGGTGCATCACAGATAGCTCCTCTGGGGGTGGAGGATGGGAGGCTATTTTGATCCATTTATCAAATAGCTTGTAGCTTTCATTTCAAGGCAAAGACAAATTACTGAGAAAAGAAAGCACATTCTCACCTAGAGGTCTATTTAGCAAATAAAAATGGATTAAAAAAAAAAAAGTTCTTCAGGCCTGATTCTTTTGCCTGCTCATGTTAGCAGGGATTATTTTCCCTTTAGCAAGCAATTATTAGATAGATAAACATATTCTTTTGCTGTTTGAGAAGATCTGTCAAAGTCTATTCCTTTATTCTTATGTTCACAGGAGTATTTTGTGGATTTTTCAGAGAAACTTGCTTTTTCTTTCTGTCGTTAGAAACAGCAGCAAGCAGCACTTTTTACTTATTCTTCCAATACTAATTGTCTTTTTCTTTCCTTAAATTAGTTTTATGTGCTTTGTTGACATCAGAATTCCTGATGTACACAATTATGAGTGAGATGTGAATTAGGTTCTTGGAAATAGATTTTTTTGAAGCTGGAGAGAGTTGTGATACAGCAATTGAATTCATTCATTTAACATTTTAATTAAAACATTGACTTTCATATTAATCATTGTCTTGGCTTTTTCACAAGTCAGTTAATTTCCATGTCTTCCTCTGCTCACATTTTGATAGTCAGTCATAGGGATGTTCCTAATATGTCCACTTAACTTATAAAAACATTGCCAGGATTAATTTTTCTGAAGCAATTATGTTAAGATTCTCAGTGATCACTGATTACCTCAATGGTCTGGAGGCAGGAGTTGAATGCATCACTTACTGATGATGTTAAACTGGGAGGTGCTATTGACTCGAGGGACAAGACCTTACAGAGAGATCTGGATAGACTGGAGCAATGAGCAATCATCAATGGGATGAAGGTGAAGAACAAATGCTGGATTCTGCCTCTGGGATAGAGTACTGCAGGGCACAAACCTAAACTGGGAGAGGAGTGGCTGGAGGGGACCACCTTGGGGTGCTGGAAGCTCACCAGGAGTCAGCAGTGTGTGCCCTGGCAGCCAGGAGGGCAAACCACATCCTGGGGTGCATCAAACACAGCACAAGCAGGCAGCCAAGAGAGGAGATCATCCTGCTGCATTTAGTGCTGCTGCTGCCTCCCCTTGAGTGCTGTGTGTGAGTCTGGGGCCCAGCATCCAAAAAGGATGTGAAGGAACTTGAATGAGTCCTGAGGAGGACTCCAGAGCTGGTGAAGGAGCTGGCAGGGATGTCCTCTGAGGAGTGGCTGAGCTCACAGGGCTTGGCCAGTTTGGAGAGAAGGAGGCTGAGGGGTAGGTAACCTCACTGCTCTTTACAGCTCCTTCAGAAGGGGAAGTGGAGAGGGAGGTGCTGAGCTCTGCTCCCTGGTACCCAGTGCCAGGATGTGTGGGAATGGCTCAAAGCTGCATTGATCAGGGGAGGTTTGGAATGGGCATGAGGAAAGATTTCTTTGCCAAGAGGATGACCAAACCCTGGAACAGGCTTCCTGGAGAGGTGCTGAATGCTCCAAGCCTGTCAGTGTCTAAGGGACATTTGGACAATGCCCTTAATGCCATGCTTGAACTTCAGCTTAGCTCTGAAGTGGTCAGGCACTTGGACCAGATGGTCATTGCAGGGCCCTTCCAACTGCACTAATCTATTCCCTGCACTCACCATGAGCCGAATAACAATGAGACCATTATTTGCCTGAAATGCCAGAGAGTTTTCAGCTCCAAAACACTTCCAAGGACACAGAATACAAAGGTTACAAGTGGAAACAGGATTTTCTTTTATGGATGTTATTTTATGTTCTTTTCCTGAACCTGTTTCAGAGCTGATGGTCTCAAGCATCAGGAGCAGACTGATATGTTCTTCTATTTAGCTTGAAAAAACAGAGCAGTGAAAACTAGACTCATTAAGGGCAGAGTGAAGAGACATGTTCATGCTCCTGAACAGTACTGAAGTGTTGAACATCTGGAAACCATTTCCCATCTTTATGGTGAGGGTCAGAAGTGAACTTCTTGAAGTCACTGGCATTAGCTTAGGAATAAAAGTAGGAATAAAAGGAGAGTAGGCTATGGGCATGAATTGACTGTGATTGTTTTTCAAACCCTAGGAATACTTCTGGTGTGGAAGATTTTCAGCAGGACATCTAGAGTTTTCATGGTGAACAGTTATTTGGTACTGGGTGAGGTGTTTGAATTCCGAGTTGTATTTTCAAGGGGGAACATTGGATCCACTTGTTCAGATTTGTAGCTATGATTGATTTTGGAATAACCACTGAGGTGACCAGTCCCAGTGCTGTTCCTCAGGGTTCAGTTCTAGAACTGTTAATTAAATTAAGAGGCTTTGTGCCTCTTCCCCTTTATTTCATTTTCCTAGGGGTTCACATTGAAAATAGTGACAGAAACAGGTTATCTGCATCACAGTAATATGCTCATATTTACTTCTGTGACTCACTACTCACAGGTTACCAATGCATCCCTTCTCACTTTGCCATGAGTCAGGGAATTTTAACCATTTTCCCTTGTGCTGAGCTTTCCTGAGGGTTTCTTTTCAGGCTCTCCTTCACAGCCAGTGCTGTGCAATCACAGATACTGCTCTGGTATCCTGAAGGAGGGACCTGTGGGATTACAATTAGATTTTCCTTGATTATTTGGTTTCCCTGACTATATAAATAAAAAAGCATGAACAATTGCTTTGCTGTAAGCCCAAAGGCATTGACCAGTATGCAGTGGTACTGCTCATTAGCTGATGTGTGTGCTCATGCAGTGCTCCAGTCATCATGCTATCAAGTTAGCTTTGAAAATGGAAGTGTCTTTTATTGCCACTAGTCCCTGCAAACTGCAATTAATCAGGGGCTGTTCTGAAAATGCTAAAAGCTTTCCTCTTGCAGTTTTACTTTTGCACTTCCCACTTCTCCCTCCTTCCCTGGCTCCCAGCAGCTCCATAGGGAATGAGGTCTGCTGAGAAGCAGAAGTGAGTCATTTCTCTCGGCAAGTGAAATATGCCTCCTATTCCTCCCAGTCTCCTGTTGAAGGATTTATTTTCTATTTCAGCAGGCAGAGAGCCTTTGGCTCTCAGTTGATGTAGGGGTCTAGAAGGACTCACCCTAATGTGAGCTCAAGTATGGCAGGACTTTGAAAAATGATGTGGAAGGAAGCTGCTGAAGTTAGGACAATAAAATTCCTTTTTTTTTTTTTTTTTTTTTTAAGCAGGGTAAACTGCAAATCCAAACCTTGCCTTTGGCTGCTGATGCTTTAATCTGGTAAATGTCACTCAAAGCTGCATTTCCTATTTTGCATAAGGGGGAGGCTCAGGTGAGAAAGAACCAGAGTTTTTCATGCCAACTTTCATGCCCCCAGAGGAAAGCTCTTCCTCAGGCTCAGGTGCTCCAGCTAGCCAGAGGATCAGGACAGGGAGTAGCTGAGGGAAGTGGCACAGGCCTGAACACCTCCTGGTCTCTCACCCTTCCTGCCCGTGGGTGATGGGAATGGCAGTCTTCAGGTACCAGAGGGTCCAAGAAGTCTCAGCTCCTGATGCTTTCTGGGAAAAGGATAAATCTAGGCAGAGACTGAAATAGGTGTAAAAACCCTTTTACGGAATCACAGAATCATCTGGGTTGGAAGGGACCTCTGGAGGTCATCTAGTCCAACCCCCCTGCAGTAGGCAGGGACATCCCCAACTAGAGCAGCTTGCCCAGAGCCCTGGCAAGCCTCACCTTGAATGCCTCCAGGGATGGGAACTCAACCACCTCCCTGGGCAACCTGTTCTAGTTAGTGTTTCACCACCCTCGTGGTAAGGAACTCTTTCCTAGTATCAAGTCTAAATCGACTCACCTCCAATTTAAAACCATTGCCCTTTGTCCTTTCACTCCAGGCCTTTGCAAACAGGCCCTCTCCAGCCTTCTTGGAAGTTCCCTTTAGGTACTGGAAGGTCACTAGTAGGTCCCCCCAAAGCCTTCTCTTCTCCAGGCTGAACAATCCCAGCTCCTTCAGTCTGTCCTCATAGGAGATAAGGTCACTCCAGCCCCCTGATCATTCTTGTGGCCCTCCTCTGGACCTGCTCCATCAGCTCCATGTTCTTTCTGTGTTGAGGGCTCCAGAACTGGACACAGTATTCCAGAGGAGGTCTCAGCAGAGCAGAGCAAAGTGGCAGAATCACCTCTCTGGCTCTGCTGGCCATGCTTCTTTTGATGCAGCCCAGGATGCAATTAGCCTTCTGGGCTGCCAGTGTGCACTGTTTGCTCCTGGCCAGCTTCTTGTCCACCAGCACCCCAAGTCCTTTTCTTGAGGGCTGCTTTCTATCATCTCATCCCCCAGCCTGGATTGATAGTGGGGATTTTTCTGACCCAGGTGTAGGACCCTGCACTTGGTCTTGTTGAAGCTTCTGAGGTTCACCTGGGCCCACCTCTCCAGCTTGTCCAGGTCCTTCTCTGCTCTAGTTTACTCTCTAGGAGTGTGTAAGCACCTTGAATTTGTGAGAGTGAGGAATCAGTTGATGGTGAAGAAGAGGGAATTTGGGCAGAGTGGTTTTCTGTGTACCAGCAGCCAATGAGCTGCAGAGGTATGAACTATAGGAGAATGGGCTGAAAAATGTGGAAATTTGACGTGCTGACCATCAGAGATAGTTGAAGCAGTAGATTCTTTGTTAGATGACATTTACATACTGTTACAAGCTAGCCATGTCTCTCTTCTACCAGGGTTACCTGGGGATCAAAGTGACACAAGGAGTTCAAGAAGGAAACCTTGAACTTTCAAGCACAGTGCCAAACTTGCCATCTTTTTCTTGCCATGGTCAGTGATCCAGCTGTTTTACTAGCAGCAGTTCTGGGAGAACAGGCACATTATGTAGCCAAGTCTGTGAAAACAGTGGGCAATGTAGATCCCAGTGGGGAAATTGCACTAGCTCTGCATCTAATTGCATAAAGGGAGAGAGTTTTGAGCTCCAATGAGCCGCTTATCAAACACATTAGTTACACCTCTGGTAATCAGTTCTTGTGTATTTTCATAATTAATTCTTACACGTTGCTGAGGATCTGGTTAGGTTGGTTGGTTCTGACTTCCCCTTGAGAAGGATCAAAGTCATGGAATGTGTTTATTTCTGAAAATAAAAGGGGTATGAAGATATTTCCAAATGCCCAATTCTCAGAGCTTGCTCTTCCTTTTCTTACTGCTTTTTTGAACATTTTTATACAGGCCTATTGTTCCCCCTGCCTTATTAGGTTGGTCAATGAAGTGTCATCCTCTAAGTCAGCAGAATACATGCTACTTGTCCGTGGACTAGACTATCAACTGACTGGAGCTATAGGTATCAGAGTGGTTTCAGCTCTCAGTTACTGACCAGCTTTGTTTATACAGCTCATAAAGTTCAAGGCAAGAAGCCCTCAGGTTACTAATATCAGTGTTTTATACCTTGCTGCAGTCAGGTCTCTATAATAAATCTTTTTAAAGTAAAGAGAGAGTCATGGTGTCAAACTGAATCAGTGTTCAATCTTGCAGCAGAGGCAATTAGTTCTTCTGGGAGCTAATGAGCTTGGCATCAGTGACAATGCCTTTTGTGTTACAACTTCCTTGTCACTGGGGATTACAGTGTGAGCCACATGTATCCTACTGCTCACTTGACATGAAATTTATGTCTAGTAGTTCTCAAGGAAGCATAGGTTACTGGAGCACATAGTAAGAGTTAGGTTTTACAAGCTGTGTAAGCAAGGTTTTACATTTAATGGTTGCTGGTGCTGTCACAGGCTGGTTTTCTACTCAGCTTCTGCTCAAGCACTTTTTTAATTAAAAAAACCCCAACCAAACAGAACCAACACAAGCCTCAAACCTAACAAGGAGTTAATGTCACTCTGAGACAGCTAATTCCTTAGTAATGCTGATAAAGTCTGTTCTCTCTGCAGCTTGAGGGGATGAGTACCTAGATCCCTATTCTTTATTGTTAAGGTTATTAAAATCAACTTTGTACTGCATTTTTCTGTCTTGTTCCTTTCTTAGGCAGGTGCAGAGATTTCTTTTAAAATAGAAGGACTTAATAGTTTTTTTGCTTGTTTTTCATTAAGGTACATCCTATATGAAAGATTCTTTCCTAAAAAGCCTCTGAAAGAGGTGAAAAGATTTATTTTGGGGTTCATGTTTAATCTTGGGATGTGCTGCTTGACCCAGGAAAGTCACTTGCCTACCCTCCACTCTGTGGAAGGTTGACTCACTAGCACTGGGACATTGAGGTCAGTAGCTGCCTCATGTTTCCACACTGATGTATCCTCCTGGATTGGGGTAGCAGGGGGCAAACAGCAGGAAAAATTCATTCAGCCAGAGGAACTGCAGCAGGAAGCAATTGGGGGCCAGTTAGTGGTAAGTCTGCTCTGCTGCATGATCAGAAGTATTAAGCTATTAGCTTGACATAAAACTAACAGCAGTGTGTATGGAGAAGACTTTTTTTTTTGACACCTAATATCTTTTTCCTCTTGTTTTTAAATGAATTGTTGTTTTTTGCCCAACACTTCAAAACTGAATGGGAAAGATGAAAATATGTGTCTCTCTAAGGGAGATATTTCTATGGAATTTAGAGAAAGAAATGTTAGGTTAAATCTGTGCTCACACTTGCCTTAATCCGATGCTTTCAGGGGTGTCCTTCTGTTCTCTGATGATTTATGGAATAAACAGTGTTTCATGTTGTGGATAACTCCAGCTCAAAGCTGGGACATGCTGGTTTTAATAAAATGCATCTAATCCTTAGAGCCATTTAACATCTGGAAAGCAAGTTGTTAAAAACATAAAGCACATCTAATCCTGTGAGCTGCTCAGAGCCTAGAAGAGGAGCTTTTTCTTTCTGGAGTGCTTTAAAGCTACAGCTAGGACATGAACTGCTGAGACATTTAGTCTAGTGTGCTGTTCAGGCTCTCAGGGTTGTCTGCCAGGTGCTGCATGAGCAATTATGATAGCATTGCCTATTGTGTTCTTCATCTAATAGATGCATGACTAATACATATTTAGAGAGAGCAACAGTGAGAGTAGCAATTTATAAGCCGTCTTTTGAAGAATACATAAATATGAATTGAAGAATGCATGAATGTGTGCAGTGAAGATTTTCTCTGCATGTATGTTGTTTTCCTGGCGTTTCCTGGTCCTGAAAAAGACCTTGATCTTCTCAGCCATATCTTGGTAATCTGTGGATTCAAGAAAACTGACCCATTAATTGACTGGCAAAGAGCTAAAAAAAAAAAAAAAGCCCTTTGATCTGACTTTATTAAGCAGCAGAACCAATAGATTGTTGGGTTTTCTTTTTCCTCAAATAAGTGAAATAGCGTTTGGTTCTATCACTAACCTTTCCTTATACATATGTTGTTGTGTTGGGCTGATGTTTCTCTGAAAGTGTAAGAACCAACATGACCTGATAAATGCTTTTTAAAAGGTGTATTAGTAAAGCTAAAATGTTTTCAGGAACTCAAGCTACTTACAGTCAAATTGGCAAGCTCAAATACATAAGTCCTGTCCCTGGCTTTTGTGAAGTGTCTGTGGTTTTGCAGTATCACCTCCTTAAACCTTTACAAAAGAACCTGATGTATTCAGACTTCTAAGTGTGTTCAGACAAGATCTGCAGGAGGAATATGTTCCTTTTTCCCACTCTCTTTACCTTGTCTTCTTTCCAGTGAGAACTTTTTCCTTACTTTGGGACCTTGAATTACCCTGTTTTCATCTCTGTGACAGTGGTAGTGATGGGAGTAGAAAGTACATGAATAGTTGTTTCATTAGGCTATGCAAGTAAGATATTAAATAATGTACTCTATTAAACCTAGTTATTAGCAAAAACTTGCTCTAGTTACTAATTTAATCAAATCTGTTAGGAATTCATGTTCTTGTTTGTCCAAACTGTCTCAGACAATCAGGCCAGAAAGTCAATTAATGAGCACTTGCTTCATTATAAGAGAGACTTCTTTATTTTTAAAAATCAGATTTGTGTCAGATTGGTTTTTGAAATGTGATAGTGACAATAGAGTTTTTTCAGAATGGGAGGTTAGCGGAAGAAATATCTACAGCTTGATATCAGTATTGCCCTTGGTTTGCTAGGTGACCTTAGTCAAGTTGTTTTCCTCTGGAAAGTGTCTCTAAGAAGAGTGTTGTCAAATCTATGGTCATCTGAAGGGTTTGTGTACCATATATCCAATCAACTAGAGAAAGCAATTTATCTGTCAATCCTGGCAAGTCAACCTTGATTGTGAAATTCAAGCAGGCTCTGAGTTGTGGCTGGTAGTTGAGCTTCTGCAAGATGATTTAAACACTTATTTAGACCACTGCAAGCACACTGATGGCAAAGACTTTTTCATACACAGGTAATGACTGTAAGAGTCCAAGGGAGCAGAGAAGGTGTGCCTCTTCTATTTAATTTTTGTGAGTCTGTAGAAATTACAGGAAAACTGTCAGTCCATGTGTGTGTGAAGAGCAATGGGTTGTGTTCTGCCCTGAATGTTGCTGTTATTCATACCCTAGATCTGTGAAGAGAGACACTGTCACTGAGATGGTTCAGAGGAAAGATGATTTTTATACGGTACCCCTTCAGCACTGAAGCACACCTTCAGTTTACCTCTTCCTTAGCTTTACCAGCAGTAAGATGATTCTAAAATTACCTTAGAGTGTTTCAAGCTTAACATTT
This sequence comes from Bucco capensis, assembly GCA_013396975.1. NCBI lineage: Eukaryota > Metazoa > Chordata > Aves > Piciformes > Bucconidae > Bucco > Bucco capensis. The sequence continues at coordinate 110,333 of VWZO01000018.1, read as the reverse complement.
GGAAATACATTGAGTTTGAAGGGTGCATGAAGCTTTGGATGGTACTGAAGAGCAGAAGCCTAGGACATGCCAGTGGGCAAAAACATGCAGAGTGTGGAGCTGATGAAACCTCTCTGAAAAGGTGCAGTTTTGCAGACACACTGAAACCAAGCTGCTTGAAATTTCCTGTGTTATTACAGCAGTTTAGCTGTAGAGTTCATACAATGCTCCACGCAGAGGATGCTTGTATCTGTTAAATGGCTGAAGAAACTTTCTAGCTGTGTCCAGACACCTTGGGAGCTTTGAGTGTGCCATGTAGTCATCTCTTACTCCTAAGTAGAGCAGGAGAATCTTCACGACAGTCAGTGAAATGACACAAATAAAGTTTGTGATGGGAAGTGAACCAGAATCAGGCCTATTTTAGTGATTTTAAGGATCTGATTCAGAACAGTACCTCAGAAATGCTGGCATCAAAAAAAAAAAATTGTTGCCCTTTCTAATATTTCATGTAGGAGGCAAGGGCATTTATCAATGAATCCCGAAGCTTTCACACTGAAGGATCCTTTCAGGTTTGCAATAATGTTTCTGGATGTTATCAGTGCAGACCTGATTTAGGCCTCTGCACTTGAAAATAATCTAAGGCTTTGTGTCATGAAACAGTCTTGTGATTATTTATTATAATCACTGGAGAAGCTGACACTTTGCTGGTTTGTGGCAAATCTTTGTTATCAACTATGGATTGTTCCTGAGCTCCAGAAATGGCCTTTTCTTTGTCACAGAGTAGTCTGACCTACTTCTATGCCTTGGGGAAAAAAAAGTATTCTACTTCTCTCTCGCTTGTGCTTTTCTATGAAAAATGCAGAAATTACAGAAAGACCCATACATTTTCCTGAGAGGTCATTCCTGGCCATCACATAGATGGAATTTGGATCATCTAGGGGTTATGACCACAGAGAATATAAGAAAGAGGAATGAAAGGAGGCTTCATATTTGCCTTCACCAACCTATGTCAGAATCAGTATTTCACTGCATTTTTGCCCTTCTCCAAGGAAACATGTGGGCTGGAGTTCTCCAGAATTGTTTTAGAAGATAAGAGAGAGAGAGAAAAGATGTTGCATGGAAGACAATTTGTTTTCAACTTTGGTATTTTAAGACAAAAAAAGCCTGGAACAATACATAGAACAATACTGCTGAAAGTCTTTTTGTAAAGCTAAGCACTGAGGAGTTAGGAATACCAGCTATATTTTCCTATACAATTTTATTTTTTGCTTTCTTGTACATGCCCATTATTGTTTTCAATTGCATCTTGACCAGAACTTAAATTCTTTTTGTGATAATGCTCCCTCATTCTGTAAACTGGTGGCCTAACTGAATTTGAAATGAAAACTTCCAATATTTCTATAATTTCCTTTTTTTGGGGGGGGGGGGGGAGGATAGAATTATGAGTTTATATAAAGCTATATCCTAAGCATAAAAAAGGAAAGAAATTCCTCTGATATTAAGGCCTAATTTCTACTTATTAGAAGATAGCTATTGAATTAGCATAGAAAGAAGCAGCTGCACACTGGAAGAACAGAAAGAATTAATGAGATTTTTGACTTTGTTTTGGCTAAATTTCTTTATTATCCTCCCTTTAACCTGACATCTTTTATCTGAATATCTGCAAGCATCTGTAGGTTTTATGATGAGACTCCTGCTTTATCCTGGTTTCAGCTGGGTCTTAGGTAAAAACATTCTCACTTTTTCTATTAGTCTTCCCATGTGCTATGAATTAACAATTCAATGAGTGATCTTATGAGAGAAAGGTCCACAAGTTTACTTCTAGAGACAGTCTTTTTTATTAGTGTACAGTATATCAGCTAGCCACAAGTCAGGTTAATTCTTTTTGCCCGTATTATACGTATTTTGTGTATTAACCTAAACCACCCTTTTCTAGGTCTTCTTGCATAATAGCTTTGACTAGATCTAAACTCAAACCTAACACAGCTAAGAAGGGCAAAGCAGAACACACATGACCATTTTTAACCTATATAGCTCTATGTTGGGTATTTCCTCCTTGCCTCCTTGGAGGAATAACTTCCCTTGCTTCCCTGGCAAGTGCTGGTGCATTGCTTGCTTGCAGTGAGATATTGCTCTCGCTTACTCAGCCCAGAGGTGATCTGGAAGTTGCACCAGATGAACAGGCAGAATCAAACTGAAATGCATTTTCTTTGGGTGCTTAAGTATGTCCTTTAACAGCCCCATTGATGGGAATTCTGTGCTGCAAAAGGGTTGACTCTGCTACAGCAATGATTAAATTGAGCAGTGTGGTTTTGGCCCACCTGAAGAGTCATATTTCTTCCTCTAGAAGTGCTTAGCCTCATGTTTTGTGCCATATATCTTCAGAGGGCTTAAAGTGAGCTCCTAGTTAGAAGGTTGAGCACCTTGTCCTTCCAAAGCCTGAGCATGTTATTGAATAAACCCTCAAAAAATATGGAGGCATTCAAAATCCTAATTCCTTTCTGACAATGAGATTATCACTGCGTTTATATACTGTGATTTTTAAATATGTGAGCAGCTTGCTTAGAAAGGGGTAAAGCTTTTGTGGAAGTTTTTAGGAAGTCCTGGAAAACTGGTAATAAGTAAGCAACTCTACATTTTTTTTAATCAGTGTATTAATGCTAAAAGTAAAGTTTTGAAATATATACACATCTCTTTTCATAGTCATCCAACACTGGTTTGTTGTTTGCTTCCCCTCCACACACACACATCCAGGTGCTGTAGAGGAACATGAGCAGGAATCCTAAAAGGGACCAAGTGTTTCATGGAACAAAACCATACTAACCTGTTTTCCTGACAAACCAGGAATTACATGGTAGTTCTTTAAGCCTCTCTTCACATCTTCAGTCAGTTGATGGGTCACTCTTACCAAACAAATGCTTGAATTTGAAAGAAAGTTCCATTTACTATAGTTGGTTGCATAACATATAGCCTGGGGAGTGTGCAAATGCCCCAGTGCCACATCCTCGGGCTGCCATCGGATGTTTGACCAGAAGTCAACAGGCAAGCCCTGGTGATGTTGTTTCCTCTACATTTTGCTGTGGCAGATACATCCCTTTCCTGGCTGGTACACCAAACTGAAGGAGGGGGAGCACATGGACAGGACAAAAGGTTTTTGCAGTGGACCTGCCTTTAACAGGCAATATAGGCATGATAAAATTACTGTGGATGACTTTACTGACAGTGAAGGCTAAAAGCAAGTTAAGAAGTGATTCTAGTTTCAGGCTGGAGGAATTCTGTTTTAAAGAGGCTGAGGAGCAAGAATGTTCTTGGAAGAAAGAGGCAAGGATCTTGCATGTAAATTTTTGTGTTGAGGCTTTTATGGAATGATAGAGACACAACACCTGTTTCCTAGGCCTTGTGCACGCCGTAAGTGAACAGTTTACAACCATTTTCCCTGAGTGATGACGTCCTTGAGAGAACCATGTGATAGGAAAAACAGGCAGGAGTTTATCTCTCCCAGTTTTTAATTTTATTCAGCAGGGTCAATCCTCAGAGGACCATGACAATTGTGGAGGATTAAGAGCAGATTTCCCTTGTCCCACAGTCGCATTAGATTCCTGTGCCCATGGAGGTACTTTCCCCATTGCTCTGCTGACCTGCTTTGCTCTCGGTGCTTCAGCATGTGTTTGGCTTCATAAGAAAGCTTATGGCAAAGATTTCTGAACAACCTATTGCTTTTCCTGACAGGGGCAAGTCTTATGAGGAGCAGTTGAGGGCACTGGGGTTGCTTAGTCTGGAGAAAAGGAGGCGCTCTCTACAACTACCTGAAAGGAGCTTGGATTGAGGTGGGGGTTGTTCTTTGATCTTTTCTCCCAGGTAACTAGCAATAGGACAAGAAGAAAGGGCCTCAAGTTGTGCCAGGTGAGGTTCAGGTTGGATGTTAAGAAAAATTTATTCACAGAAAGAATTGTTAGGCATTAGCCCAGGCTGCCCAAGGAGGTGGTGGAGTCACCAACCCTGGAGGTGTTCAAAAAACATATAGGTGTGGTACTTAGGGACACAGTTTAGTGGCATGATAGGTAGATGGTTGGACTTGATGATCTTAGAGGTCTCTTCCAACCTTAATGATTCTGTGATTATTATTCTAGTTATATTTTATGTTATTAAAGCAATGTAAAACATGCCTCCTCAGGGGTACCCCGTTCATAGACACCTGTGCTGATGCTTAGCATGAAGGAACAGAAAATAATAATACAATAGTAATGTGTCATAGTAAATAGGTGATGTAGTATTCAAATAAACCCAAATCCACAGTTTATAACCCTAGATCAGTTAGAAGTAGGTGTGTTAGAGAGGTGGTGGTGGGCACTCTTTCAGTTATGAAAACCAGTAGTTTGGAAATACAGCCAGGTGAATGAATAAGGCCTGGAGTGATGACAATTCCATTCAATTCCCATTTCACCCTGGGTTTTCCTGTTTCATGCAGACCAAGACAATCTGTCTGATCTTAAGTCCCAGGTCTCCATATTTAAAATTACTTTAATGACTTCATCATAGGATAGAAATAAAAAATCTTCCATAGTTTGTTTGAGGTGTTGATATATAACAGTGGTGAAGGCTATTAAAGGGCTTGGGTAAAAGAAAGTTTGTATAATCTGTGCATTTTAATACATCTAGGTAATGTATTTTCTTTGGGCAGAAGGGCTGTAACTGGTTTATGTTCCAGCCAAGGCAAAATACCTCATAGATTTTTGTACTTGCCATCTTGAACTGGTTACTTGCGGCCGAAATTTTCAAACTTATGCTATGTCTGTGGAAAACTTCAGTGTTACAAAGCTACAGGCCCAAATGGGCTTAACTCTCTTCCTTCTTCCCACCTTGGATAGACACATACCCATTTTATTTAGAATTTTCTTTTCATGTAGGGCAGCTAATTGCATTTAGGTGGATAAATGATGTTTTTTCTGCCAAAAAAAAAAAAAAAAAGGTGTGGACTTTCTTGAACAGTGATTTTCTCTTGTGCTCTGGAAAACAAAATGTTTTCATTGTTAGATCAAGTTGAAAGTCACTGCCAGTCCCTACAAATGCTGCCAGACACGGAGTCTAGAGCATCGTGTGACTGAACTTTGGCTCCACCAGAAACAAAAATGCTTACTCCCATCACTGGGCCTGCTTATAGCATTTTGATGTAGACCAGTTTCTGATGTTGTAGGCCAACCCAAACAGTAAATGAAAACTCACAATTCATAGCCTATTTGGGTAAAAACTAGACTGAGAGCAACCCTGCTTTATCATCTCTTGGCCTAAAACCAGCTTCTTGTTCTGAACTCTGGTCACTGGTGATAGGCAGATTTACTAGACCCCTCCAACCACATTTGACAAAAGTAGTAACCAAGCAACTTCAAGTGCTTTCTTGATCTAAAGAATAATGAGTATGCAGTAGGTAAAAATCCTTTTCACCAGGCTGTTTTGTTTGAATATTTACACGAATATGTCAGGCTTAGGGAAAAAAAAGAAAGTTCATTAATATAAACTTGATGTGCTCATTTACATTAAGCAATCAAGAGTGACTCTAATGGATCATACTTTGTTGTTTTGTTGGGTTTTGGTTTTTTTTTTTAAAACCCTCTTGCTTTCCATGAAATCATTGTGATTATTTTTTAAAACAATGCCATTAAGCCTTTAGATATGGTATTTGAATATTTATTCTGTTGATCTGAATTATTAAAAGCATCCTTTCTCTGAAGCATAATTTTTAATTATCTTCAGCGTGGTGTATCTTAATAAGTGCTCTAGCTGAGATGTGCAATTATCCCACACAATCGTTGCAATGAAGTTTTGGTTGTTAGTAATGCCTTGTTAAAACAGCTTGGCTGACTATTCCATTGCATCTGCAGGCAACTTTGTCTTAAGATTCAGAAAAAGCATTCATGCTGGGCTAAAATGTGCAGAGATAACTGGTAAACTGAGCCAAGAGGTTTATTTTGAGATAGAGGGCTGGACTGTTCAGTCAAATGTGTGGTTAGTTAGGGTGGGCCATAAACAGGAGCTGTGGAAAAGGGAGAGAGTGGTGGGGAGATGTTTTGATCCATGCTACATTTTGACCTGGAGCTTATATGCTTAGTTGTCTAATTTGGGTTGTTTTAACCATAAAATTCCTATGTGGTGAGCCTGCACCAAAGTTCTGATCTGATTGCACTGAAGTTTGGATGTTATGGGACTGGATAAGACACCTCTCCAAATAATAGTTGTTTTAGCAGAGTATTAAATTTCTTCTCAGAAATGCGGTACGTTATGATTAATTACTTTATTGAAAGAACTTGGCCTAGACAATCCAACATGAAGCTTCCCCCACTTGTCTCATCTGGCCATCAGTTCTACCCCTACTCCCTGTCAGCTAAAGCATCTCCTTGCATGTCCTCATATCTTCACCTCACTGCCTTGAGTGACCTCTTCTTGTGGACTTTCAGGAGAGGTTCAAAGGTTCACCAGGGGAAGTTTAAATTGGATATAATGAGGAATTTCTTCACTGAAAGGGTTGTTAAGTCTTGGCCCAGGCTGCCCAGTTTGGTGGTGGAGTCACTGTCCCTGGAGGCATTTAAGAAACTTCTAGATGTTCTACTTCAGAACATGGTTTGGTGGTATGGTAGTGATAGGTAGATGGTTGGACTTGATGATCTTAGAGGTCTCTTTCACCCTTAATGATTCTGTGATTGTGTGTAAGGAAGATGCTCAGCGGAACAGTGAATTCTCTCTCCAGGTTCATTGCTACTTGCCCTGTTGCCTGTGTGTTGTGGACTAAATTGTCACTTTGAACAAAGTTTGTTAAGGGAACCCTCCCATTGAGTCATGAGGTTCAGAAGGGACCTCGTTGCTTTCTAAACTCATTCTCTGAGAGGAGCCTAGGTGCAGCTGAGTCCAGTCCTAGTCCCAGACTTGGTCAACAGTTTATAGGTGTACTTGAATCTTTGTCCCACAGGATTAAGGGTGCAAACCAAAGATGTTTATATAAATAAATGAATTGTTTAGTTAGATTGGCTAAAAACACTAAAGAAGAAGAAAAAAAGGCATTAATCAGAATTATATATAATACAAAATAGCTATCACTAAGTAATATAGTGCACAATTCATTTGAAGCAATATTCAACAGTATTAAAGCTAGCAAAATAATTGAGATGGATGTCACTCACCCATACTAATGACCATGGGAGAATATCTCAGCCTTGAGGGATTGGAAGCAACTTCTCCCAAAGGAGGAATATCCACACATTTAGGAGAGGTATATTAGAAGTTCCTATAGTTGAAAAATGGGACTAGGCTTTTGTAGTATAAAGTGATTGGTTGTCAGTCATATGTTAATAGGCTAGATGTGCCAGCCCAACAGTCATCCATAGAGTTAGATAAGTTACCAGTGCTAATTAATTTGTCTTACTAATAGCAATGACTTTTTGGTATCCTCCAGGCTTTAGACTTCGCAATTTGTGGAGTGAGGCTGATTTTAGCATTCTTCAACACCAAAATCTGCTAGGCCTCCCTTTTCCATCACTGATAAACATCCATAAAGGGGCAAAGTTTTCTTGGTTAACCCCCACCTAGGCTGAGTGTCCTGCAACACTGTGGTGGATGTGAATCCAATCTCATAAAGTTTATGCTTCAACAGGCTTACGGCATTGTGTAAGCTTCCAGATGAAATGCCTAAATCCCTCACATGAAACACATTAATCTAAGGTAATATTATTTGTGGTGGGTTTTTTTTCTTGTCTTGATTTACCAATCATTTTCTTTTCTTTCAGATTTTAAGATGGTCTGTTGGGTTGTTATAATAGTGATTGAGGTTTAGTGGTCTTTTTGATTTAGCTGCAGGATGATTTGATTCTGGAGCATTCAGCTGTTGAAGTCTTCCTAGGAGAAATCAAACACAGTCCATGGAGATGCCCAGAAATGCACATGGCTGTGTGTGAACATACATAGAATCACAGCATGGTAGGAGTTGGAAGGGACCTCTGAAGATCATCTAGTCCA
>VWZO01000018.1:31581-96804 GCA_013396975.1 Bucco capensis | reverse complement strand
TCTGATTTTGCAGAAGAGCAATACTATTCACAGTTACTCATTTTATCCCTTCTCTGGGTACAGAGGACACCTCATACACCACGTTAGTGCAGTAGCTTCTTCAGGCAATTAATTCTCAGGCACGTGTATATAATGAAGACAATATTTTACCTCAATAGTTTTTCTTCTATATTTATCAAAGGTCTTCTTTTCTTCTGCCTTGCACCATTGTATGAATGATTAAGTCACTAAAGTCTGAAGCCCACCTGTGTTTTAAGCTTCTGAATGCTTGTTTAAGGTGGAAGCCTGAGATCATGAAAGCATTTTCATTCATCCTCTAGTGGTGGCAAGCACAGATGGGCTGTGAGGGAGTGGACTCTTAGATGTGGCACTTTGCAACATGGTTTAGTGGGCATGGTGATGTTGGGTCAATAGCTTGACTTGATGACTTTAGAGATCTTTTCCAACCTTCATGATTCTATGGTTCAAAATGGTTATTTTATCTGAAAGAGTGGATTCTTTCATTACACAGATCTCTCTCTCTCTCATATATGCCTATATATATATATATATATGAGCCAGCAGTGTGCCCAGGTGGCCAAGAANTTTGGTTGGGACTCAGTGATCTGAGAGGTCATTTCCAGCCATGAATGTTCTGTGATTTGCCTGAGTATCTGAGAATCAAACTGTTACTCCTTTTACTTCTCAGATACAATTTCAATGCTGGCGATGTTTCTTTGGAGGAGAGAAGAGTGGAAAGGGCAGCAGCCCCTGTGTTAGCATCACTTTCAGTCTGTACCACTGTGGTGCATTGCCCACCTCTGCACCCTTTGCAGGATGTCTAGCTCTGNTAAGCTTCCAGATGAAATGCCTAAATCCCTCACATGAAACACATTAATCTAAGGTAATATTATTTGTGGTGGGTTTTTTTTCTTGTCTTGATTTACCAATCATTTTCTTTTCTTTCAGATTTTAAGATGGTCTGTTGGGTTGTTATAATAGTGATTGAGGTTTAGTGGTCTTTTTGATTTAGCTGCAGGATGATTTGATTCTGGAGCATTCAGCTGTTGAAGTCTTCCTAGGATAAATCAAACACAGTCCATGGAGATGCCCAGAAATGCACATGGCTGTGTGTGAACATACATAGAATCACAGCATGGTAGGAGTTGGAAGGGACCTCTGAAGATCATCTAGTCCAACCCTCCTGCTAAACAAACCAGGGTCACCTACAGCCAGTTGTACAGGATTCTGTCCAGGTGCCTTTTAAAAGTCTCCAGAGGAGGAAACTCTGCAACCTCTCTGGGCAGCCTGTTCCAGTGCTCTGTCACACTTAAAATAGCTTTTCCTTGACTTTAGGTGGAACTTCTTGTGTTCTAGTTTGTGGGACACTACTGAAGAGAGACTTTCCTCATCCAGACACACACACACTAGGAACATGAGCCAGGGTGTAATTTACCAGTGACAAAACTGCTATGGTTCTGTAAACCTTGTTCTGTGAAAATAAAACCTTACACAATTAACCAGTTGATAATTTTTCACTATTAGCTGTAGCACATCCATGGGATTCTCTACTGTGCACCAACAGACCACTACAAAGAAGAACATTTCCTGCACAGTTCTGATAAAAAAAGGATAGCCATGTAATGGAAACATAATAATTCAGGCTAGAAGGAATCACAGTATCACAGTATAGANGGTGGTGCATTGCCCACCTCTGCACCCTTTGCAGAATGTCTAGCTCTGCAGTTACATGCACAGTAGAAAATTACCTTTTCCTCAAAGGCCCATTCTTCTAAGGGAAAATGGTGAATTACTGCTTTAAGTCTCAAGTAATAGGTAGTGTTTTAATGACCTTAAAAGAAACACTAATTCTAGTATGAAGCAGAAATTTCTATTCTCTCCTTGATGATCAAGCCTGCATTATATTTGAAATAGTTGTTAGAAGGAAAGGATTGTTTGCTCATGTTGTGGGAAATGCAAAATTGCATCTAATGAGCTTGTTTGCAATTTTTAACAATGTGCATTGCCATTATAATCAATGATGTTAAATATTAAACATAGTAATTACACTTTGGACTGCATTTCACTTGAATTCACCATGATGCAATCATTTTCCATATGGAGTGTCAAATTGCCATCAATACACTTTCTAAATAGGTTATTGAATTCTAGGAGACATATAGCCCTGAGTAAAGCTATGGGCTTTTATTTATTTTACCACTACAAAATATTCCTCAGACACGAGGTTTAAAATTATGTGATATGTAGTCTTTTTTTTTTTAACTGCATCTTTTAAAAGAGTAGTGTGAGAATGAAAGAGCTGCTTTGGTTGGTTGTGTAAGAAGTTAAGTAGCAAGACAGATGAACTGTCTTGAAAGTTAGAAGATAAACTGAAGCTTTCTAACCAAGTTGTCTGACCAAGCACTGAAGATTCAGCTGTTCTTAGGGAATTCAAAAATTTATAGTAGGTGGAAAATAAAGCCATTTACCTCAGGATATCAGAGCCTTAGTTAGACATTTCCTGAAAATATTCTTGTATTTATAGAGTCTTTACCACGCCCTTCCACGAAAGTACCCAAGTGCTTTCCAGCAGCATATTAAATGGCATCACTTACAGTTTTTAAAGTTGCAGCAATAGTTAAACCAGAACTAAAATGAGCTCTCTTCTATTTCATCTGATACAAAGCCAACAATGCACCAACATTGTAGCAGTGGTTAAATTTGGGCCGGGAATAATGTGGGGTTTTTGTATGGATTTTAAAGCAGTTATAAACCTACAGGATTGTGTTCAACCATGTTGCTCCCAGGCAGAGTTTCATAACAGGTAGGTCTGGTCTGGCAGGGCAGGAAAAAGTTTTATTTTTTTTCTGACTCTTTGATTCTATAAATATGTTGGATAAAATAAAGATTACCTAGAAGGTAACTCAGGGTCCTATTAAAAACACTCTTTGAAATCTCTTTTATTTTGCTCTTGCCTTTTCTGTTTGAAACAAGAAGTATTTTTCTCAGTTACTAATAATGAAATGTATCTTGAAATGAGGTTTTCTTCAACCTATACAAAATGAGTCTTTTCCAATTCAATTTCATCAGTCTTTCTATATGGAGCAGAAAGGAAAATTTATATCCCCTTGGAAAAATTCAAACACTGGTACAGAGAAGATTAATGATTAGCTGTGGGTGTTTTAACTGTGTTTTAACTTGCAGGCTTTGTCAGCATGAGGGAGGCTGGAAACGAAGTGCAATTGTAAATATCCCATGTCAAGGGGTGTCAGCCAAATGATGGCTCAGTTTACTGCTGTTTCTAACCCCCACTTCTCTTTGGTGACAACTGACTGTAACCTTGGGCTTCAGATGCTAGAAAGGCATAAAAGACATAGTAACAACTANTAGAGGGGAGAATAACCTCTCTGGCTCTGCTGGCCATGCTCCTCTTAATGCATCCTGGGATGCCATTGGCCCTCTTGGCCACAAGGGCACATTGCTGCCTCATGGGCATCCTCCTAGCCACCAGCACTCCTAGAGCTTTTTCCCCAGGGCTGTTCTCCAACAGATCAGTTCCCAGTCTGTACTGATCCATGGGGTTGTTCTTTCCCAGATGCAGTACTTTACACTTCCCCTTGTTAAATGTCATTAAGTTTCTCCCTGCCCATGTCTCTAGCCTGTCCAGGTCACTCTGGATGGCAGCACAGCTCCTGGTGTGCCAGCCACTCCTCCAAGCTTGGGATCATCTGCAAACTTGCTGAGGGTACACTCTACCCTGTCATTGTTGTCTTTATCAGTCTCAGGTCTGTACTATACACCCGGACTCAAGAGAAAACTGGGTGCTAAAGGGAACTTCCATAGCTTTTAGATTCAACATGGAATTGTTTGACATTTGGAGTTTTTTCTGCCAAGCATTTTTATTTCATGAGTAAAACCATTCAGAATTTTTAGATTAGCTTTTCCTAAGGAGATTATTCTGGTCTACTATTTGTCTTCTCAACTCATAAAACCAGTCTGTTAAAATGGCTGAAAGAAAGGGATCTGCTCACAGGGTGAAGGAACAAGTGTAGTGCTGGGAATGATGCTGGGAAGATGCAGTGGTAAAGGCAGAAGGTCACTGCTGTTGCCTTTTCAGTAGTAAACAAGTATGATGATGAATGTTACACCCAATGAAGACTGGTTTCATGTGGCTTTGTGGCCTGTTGTTAGACAGATATGGCATCCAAAAAAATACAGGCTTTTTTATGTCTTTGGAGCACTCACGGAGTGTCCTGGTTTGAGTTAGAATGGAACAAATTCAGTTTGGTGATTTTACTTTTCAGTTCAGACTCTTCTAAGTGACTGCACTTTCTGAAGTTTACAGCATATTTTTGCAGCCATGTCTGCTTCTAGCAGTGAAAACACTTGATGTTTAGAGTTAGTACCAAGGATTGGTATGCAGACCAAGATCACTGCTAAATCTTGTGTACCGTGTTGTGGGTGCAGAAAGGAAAAGGCTGCACCTGCAGAGAGGAGCAGACAGTTCAGATGACCCTAAACTGAACAACAAGGTATTCCATTCCATATACCTCATATTCAGAATAAAGCTGAGGGATCACAGCAGTCAAGCTCTCTTCTTCAGTAGCTGAAGTCCAAGGAGGCCTTTGTCCATTCTGCCTCCAGTTCCAGGATCCAGCTTCTGAGTCCGATTCCTGTAAGCTGCTGAGTCCAGTCTGGGACATCCCCAGTGCCTGCCACAGCATCAGTGGTGACAGTGATGTAACTGCCATCAGGGGAGTTTGGTTTCATATTGGTTTTGTACGTATTTGTGTATATTTCATTTTATTGATTTTATTTTCACTAAAGTATTTTTAGATTTCTTTTCCAATCATAAGTCTCTCTGCCTTATTCCCTTTCTCTTCTGGGAAGAGAGAGGGATTAATAGAGAGCATCTGTCACTGGTTTAGTGGCTGGGCCATCCCCTAATCCTTGTTGCAGTGTCACTCTTACTTGGAAACCCTGATACTGCTCTCTCAGTCTCTTTATGTATGCAGCTACTACTCAAAACTTAGTATAATAGAGTCTAACTAGGTTGAAATTGTCTGATAGTTTGATAGTTATTGAGGGGGATGATCACCTCTCACCTGGATGAGCACCCACATTTTAAAAAGAAAAGGATAGACTAACAGACTTAGTCCTTAACAGACTAAGGACTTTTCTCCTTCCCTGGAGAAAAGTCAGAATGTTTGAGAACTTAGTCTTTTTGAGGGTTCATAGCATACCTTTTTTTTTTCTTTTTTTTGTTCATTGGCCCTTTTAGGTGATCCAGTAAAATATGCTTCCTCTCACTATGAGCTTTATGCTTTATGCAGCCTCATGTCTGCAGCAGCAGTGACTACACTCAAATTGGTGTTGGAAAATGAAACACTAACATAAAACCATTTTCCAGGCCAAAAAGGAGTTAGAAGGGTTTACTGGTCAGTATCCTTCCTTCTGCTTACAGATGCCTTTTTGGCATCTCCTTGCCCTGCTAACCAGCATGTGAGGCATCTCTTGTGTGGTTAAGAAGAAGTATACCCCTTCAGTTGGTACACTTCTTTGCTATGCCTCCCTAAGCTGTCATGATACTTGCTTATTTTTTTCCTTGATCTTTCTCTGGCTGATTCTTCTCCACAAAATTTGTATCATTTTTGATGATTAAAGCTCCTAGCTATCTAGAATGACAGTTTGTGTCAACATTGCCCTTCAGATTCCTTGAATGTGAATTAGTAAGTTAGGAACATATTTAAAATTAGACACACACTCTGCTCACACTGAGCTGATTATCTTTGTCCATTGCCTTCATCCTCCTTGATGACTCTAATGCTTTTGTCCATATTGACTTCTACAGATCTTGTAAGATTTCTTTAAAAGTAACTTTTTCGATGTTTTTCATGCCCTAAAGTAGGCACAATACTTTGGATGAGTTCATGCTCTTCTGGGAGGAATGTCAGATTATTGAATTTAAGTAGAAATTGGCATCACCAACTGGAAAAAGTCTACTTTGAGAGGGGACTGGAGAGTCCTGCTACCACTGTCCTTCTCAGCAGTGCCCTGCCTTTTGCTACTGTTAGGTTTCATTAGCAGATTAACTTCTGCTTACTGATGTTAATGCCTTTATGTTAAGGTGTATACTCTTAGATCATATGACAACCTACCTGATAGTGAAATGAATCAAAGGGATGTACTTCCCACAAGCTGACTGTTTAAAGATTGTGCTCTCAATCACACAGCTATTGCATAGACTCTTTTTAGCATTGTTTGTACACTCCAGGTCAGCAAATTGCAGTTGTGTTGTATTTCTGTTAACTTACACTGCTGATGTAGAGTGCAGAGTGATTCCTCTAGGCAGAGAAATGGGCTGATTGTTAGTATATGCTGAATACATGCTGATTCTTTACCTTCTCTGGTATTATTTGAAGCCTTAATTTGTGTAGATGCATCTTTTACACCCAACCTTAAATGGTTAGGATAGATTCACTTTCAAAAGCAAACTATGCTGTTGTGGTTGCAGGCTTAATTAGTAAGGCTCAAAAGCTTTGCCTGCATAATGGGTAATGGGGAATGTAGCTGAAAAAATGAGCCAATGCTAAATATCCTTGACAAATGTGATAGATTGTTTTGAAAGGTTGTGGAGTCTCCTTCCCTGGAGAGATTCAAAAACCATCTGGACACAATCCTGAGTTCTGTGCCCTAGGGGACCCTGCTGGAGCAGGGAGGTTGGACTGGATGACCTCTGGTGGTCCCTTCCAACACTAACCATTCTATGATTCCATTACTATGCTTGAGTGGTTTCTCCTTGTCCTGTCCTCTTCCATTATCGTGGACAATTTGAAAGACAAAGAAGCAGTGACAAACAAGAATCAATCCAGCCCCAGCTATCTTTCGGTTTGAACCTTACCTTTTTAGGCTTGTTTTACAAAATTAAATCTAACTTCTCCCTAAGTGAGCACCGATAGCAGACTTTGGAGAGTGGAGGCAGGCACGTTGCATCTTTCAGGCTAGGCTGATAGGGTGGACTCTACTACACTGCCTATGGTTTTCTGAAGTCAAAGAAAAGTTCTTTGTCTTCCCTGATGACAGAAGTAGACCAACTCTGAGCACGACAAAAAAAGATTTTCTCTTTTGGGGGAAGCCAGGTCTGAGAAACCTGAGGCAATGACCCTCAGGTTTGCCTGGTGCTCAGAGCACTCTGGCAGAGTGTTTTTGCATCTTTGGCCAGATCCAAAATATTGCTGTCTTCTTTGTGAAAGAAATCATAACTTTTATTATACAAAGCAATTAGCCATTTAGCTGAAATCTCAAATAATTTAATGACCCATAACATTATCTAATGCAGCTGCCTGATCAATTAAATTTTCACATAATTGTTCCTGTATTACATTCCTTAGAAAAAGTTAAAAGCATGCTAGAAAAACATTGAGTGAACAAGGTAGGGTTGGGGATTTTTCTGAAGACATATGAAAGGGTTTTTTCGTGGTTTGCTGATACACTGAAATGTGCTGAAGCTATCAAATCAAAATAGTGCAGGTTCCTTCAGGATATGCACACACTTTCTTTTAGTACAGACAGAGCCACCTGTGACCCATCCAGGTTTGTGTTAGTTGTGGTGCCTGCTCCAGAATCACATGGCTTATCCAGGGTAAATGATCAGATCTCTTGCTTCTAGCTCTCAGATTTACCTGTCATGGTAACAAGTCGATTTTTATATCTGTTTTTAAGGAAACACATGTGAATCTTTCTGAAGTTACAGTATCTAAACTGTCATTTGTGGAATAGGAGTTTGAGACCAAAATGCTGTCTTGGAGAGGAGACATAGGAAAATGGCNGACCCCAAGTGATTTTCAGACTGTGTCTGTGTAATCACAATATGACCAAGGTGTTTAGCATTAGTCAAGCTGTAACTATTTTTAATGATTATTTGATAGTTATGTGATGCCCTACATTGAGTTTAAAAATAATTTTCTTGTGAGAGGCATGCTACCAAACTCATGACAATGAAGTTCAAGTACTAATCTCTAAAGTGCTGTGATACTGTTGTGTACTGTGATATAAGAACATTGATTTTACTTTTTTCAGTGTATTTATTGTTTTAAATCAATAAGATTTTTTATTCAAGTCCAAGAGGAGGAAGTGGACTATTTCATAAGAGCCTCAACAACAGTTAATGCTTATATTCAACTCAAGAGCAATGTTGTGCAGCTGTTAAGCAGCAGGTTTCAAGATCAGACCCTCATATAAGAAGACATAATGATAAGGTTAATGAACAGAAGACAGACAAGGAATATAGCACCATGTTTAACCAAACTACATATGGGCATTGTATCAAGAGAAACTTGGAGTTTTACATTCAAGATTTTTTTTTTCTTGTTTTTTCCTATTACATTAAATTTAAGTCCTGATCCTAGGACTTAACCAAAAGAGCTTATGTGTACCGAGGTCAGTGGGAACAAAAGAACCTTGTAAATCAGTCCTTTAGGCATCTTTTTTTATTATTATTATTTCTGTCATACTTTAAGAATAGTTGAAAACTGTTTTTTTTTATAAATTATCAAATAATATTTTTAAAGGCATTCTGGGTCTTAATCATTTAGTGCTCCCATTGATTAAATTTGCTTTATTGCTCCTTAACCTGAACTGTTCACTATTTCTCCTGTCCTCTGAATGTGTTCCCAGAATGCAGAGAGCTTATGTGGTGACAATGAGCTGCCATCCCTCCTATGAGTTGCTGGGATGAGGTGTGCTGGAAAATACAAGACACACATCTTGCCGTTTTCTTCATCAAAACTATGGTTCCCATTGCTTAGGTGGTCAATGTTTCAGGGTTTGACTGATGCAATGTGGCATGGACCTTCAGGCAGTTAATCTCTGAGAGACACCAATTCTCAGCAATGAGCCTCTCTAAAATGCAATCACTCCTGCTGCAAGATTTCTGTATGGCGAATGCTTGGATTTGGATCTTTGCCCCTTACCAAGGCTCTTCAGCTGGAAACAAGGTTTGTTTCTTATGAGCATAATCAAATAGCAAAAGATAATAATTAGAAGCTGTGTAAGAGAATACAGTTAATTCCTTCAAATCAGGCTCTTTTGGTCACCTGTGTGACACTTTGAAGGTTGTTTTGAAGGGCTTTGGTTTAGTGGCATGGCAGTGATAGGTAGGTGGTTGGACTTGATGATCTTAGAGGTCTCTTCCAACCTTAATGATTCTGTGACTTATGAGACACAATGGCAGCGTAAAGATTCACATCTACATCTGTTCTTTGCAGTTATTTATGTGTATCCAGTATATTTTTATACAAGGTTGTGCAGCAGGAAAGCAGGTGGGTTATCATCTGGGGCTGTTGTGCAGAAAGCAGGCCAAATTTTAAGAAGACATCACTAACTGTTCTCATATTTACTGAGAAAGAGTTAAGGTGCTGACACGCCTCCAGCGATTTATATACAGAGAAGCATTAATAGTTTCATCTGTGTATAAATATAGCCTTTGGTCTTCCTTTTTATTCTGTTAAATTCAGTATTACCTGAACAATAGCTTCCAATTAAACTCACTGTTCTTCAGTCCCAGTAGTGTTCCCCCTAAGGGGATGTATTTTAGTCTGCTTGCCTAGGTATTGACTTTCTTTCCACGTTATTTTATTCTGAAGAATAAGGAAACTCGGTGCTCGATTTAATTTTAAACAAAAAAATTAAATACTAGCTGTCAAAAAGAGATACACCTCTTTTTTTTTTTTTAAATCTATATAGATATAGAATATTCACCTTGTTCTTAAGATTTGCTACTAACAAATGTAACACTTCTATTAAAAAACATACATTTCCTTAAAATAATTTCATTAAATTTTATGTTTTTATGGATGAAATGGGGCAGGAGGCTGTCTTTTCCAGTCTTCTTGTGTCTTTCGGCCATATAAAAGTGGTTTATCAGGCTGCAGAGATGTTTAATGTCCAATTATTTATGTTGCTGAATATTATGACTGAAGCACTTAAAAAAATCTCTAAAGCATGAAAATACTTGGTCACCTATTGGTGTTTTAAAGTATGTCAGTCATTTTTTCATGCAGTTCTAGCTCAACAGTGTGGAGCATGATTTTATATTTCAAGGATGTAAAATAAGACTAAAAAGCTACTGCATATAAATGGATTAATGTATGGAAATTTTAAATACAAGATTAACAAGAAAGAAGAAGAGCTCACAGTAGAACAAGGAATACATGAGGCCACATTGATGTAATTTTGCATAAGCATTTCTTGGAAGATTGTTCTCCTTTAAGTTTTTCTTACCCAAAGTTACCAGTCACCAAGTACAGAAAGAATAAATTTTATCCTATATGGAAAAAAGAACTAAAGCACTAAATCCAGTTGATCATGGTCTGAGACAGTTAAAAATATGACCTTTTTTTTCACTCACTTGAAAGAAGAGATGGTAGTTTTACTAGTGCTTCTGTTAATTACCATCCCTAAAAGGGCTTGAGTTATTGGGCTATGATAGTGTGGTATTTTTAGATGTGGACAAATTATTTTTAGGAGTTTTAATAACTCCTTCTGCCCCGTAAAATTAATCTCGAGGCACTTTTACAGAAGGTCTATTAGAAATCATCCCAATCCATGTGTTTAAAACTCCTAAAGCTGAAGCAGCTTTTCTGTTTCATCGTGACATAGCCAGCAAATTTCATCACAGTGTATTTATGAAGGCTGTAGGAACCAGCAGACAGGCACCCCAGTGCCTAGCTCCCAGAAACCAGCACATGAAGGGAAGTTCATGGAGTATCATTCCTCTTGAGGCTTCTTTAGAGGGTAAGGACTCAACAGTCAGTTTAAAACACAACATTTTTTGCTTTCTATTTGCATCGTGGCCTAGTAGTTAGAGCACTGGCACAGGCAATGCCAAGATTTTGGCTGCAAGGCCCTCCTCCTCAATAGGGGATTTACACCAGCTTGCCAGGAGAATGCCTTTATGTGTACTCAACTGGAGAGGCAGGGTTGAGAGGTCTCCAACCCAAAGAAATGTCAGATTTGTGAGGCCACATGGAAAGAAAACAAGAGGATATCCTAGTGCTTAGTGTTGAAAGGAGGCTTTCTGGATGCCAATTCCTAGCTCCATACTTTGTTTATACATTTTATCCATCTCTTTAGGTAAATCGTAATCTTCTGCGACAAGGCTAGACAAAGCTGTGCTTCTGCAGCTGTGTCAACGAACACAGCACTCTGCACTTCATTTTTTAACCTGTATTCTAAAGAGGCCAGTCAAAATATCCTGTCTAGTTTCAGAAATATTTAAAAGCAGCAATTTAAGGACCGAAATGTGAATTAGTTCTTCTAGGGAATGCAGTAATCTGCCACAGCTGAAGTATCATGTTTCGTTGGCTTAGAAGTGGGGTGGAAAGCAAGCAGAGAAATCTATGACTGTGGCCTTCCAGTTAAATCACCTGCCTGGCAGAGAACTCATCTTAAGCTGTTCATCACTGGCTGGGCCCTCAGAGAGGATTAAGCTTGCAAGTTTTGTAAGTATGAGGTCAAAGGTATTACTTACTTTGTACTTACTTACTTACTTACTTTGTTAACTTTAGTGTTAACAAAAGTTTGTTATGTATATATGTGTATATATATGTGTATATGTATATATGTAACATTTCTTGGGGTGCCTTATCCTGCAAACTACTGCAACTTCCCTTAAATTAATGTGTACAAAAAGTTGTCTTGATTCGGGAGTTCATCACCTGTCTTTTGTCTAACCTCTATTTATCTTTAAAAACTAGTATTACATGGTAGAGTTACAGGAAAGGAGAGGGGAAGGCACAACACCCCAAGGCATTTTAACTAGAATAGATTTTCTAGTCAATATCTACACCCATGAGCACAGGAAGCACTAGCTAAAACTTGTACCTCTTCTGCTGACTGAGTGTAGTCAGAGTACATACAATTCAGCAGCATATAGAAAATGATCCATGAACAATGGATGAATATTGTGACCTGGAAATTTCCTAACTGTGCAGACTTCCCTATGTCTAGACTTAAGTGTACAGTGACATTTCTGCTTCTCAGTGTACCTTCAGTGTAAAGATGATAGGAAA
Source organism: Bucco capensis (assembly GCA_013396975.1). Lineage (NCBI taxonomy): Eukaryota > Metazoa > Chordata > Aves > Piciformes > Bucconidae > Bucco > Bucco capensis. Next base: position 84,754 of record VWZO01000018.1, on the reverse strand, counting down.
ATATAGCAACTCTTTACTGCCACAATAATTGTAAAATCAATCACATTATGTATTATTGTTATATCTTCAGCTTTTGTGTTCATATGACAGAGCAACACTACAAAGTTAGTGCAGCAAATATTCATCAATGCAAACTTGCATTCTCATGACAGTTTCTCTCCTGGAAATGAGAAGGGGAAAAGAAAACACCTTACAAGCCCTAGAAAAGGTGGAGAAAAGATAACCCACAAATAGCACAGCTGTATCAGAAGCTTCTCATCTTAATGCCCTTTTATTTCTCTTTCTTTTTCTTTTTTAACTTGATATTTTCTCACTTCTGTGCATTGCTCTATCCTGCTCTTCCTAAATATCTGGTTTACATATGCAGAATTTGGAGAACTGAAACTCCCACCTTGCCAGGTGGGAGCCAAAGGTGGCTCAAAATACTGAACCACCACAAGTATTTATGGCTGTGAGCCACAGATTCAGGTGGTTGGCTTTGAAAAACTGAGTCCAGGTAGCTGCTCATGCCCACCTTTGCCTTTGTCCTCTCTTTGTAGACTAGTATCAGGAAGTTTTTAGCCTGGAGGCCTAAGTACAGTTGTGTTGGGGTGGCTTGAGTCACACAGCCAGGCCCCAGGCTATGGTGTAGCTCTCTCCTTATGCACAAGAACACTCAGCATTTGGAAGAAGTGTTTGGTCCTCTCCTGAACCATTTCAGTCAACTAACAGAATGTGCTGGGACACTGGAATCATGACAGCACCATGAAGCTCCCTCAGGATGGTGCATACACTGTGGTTGTCACATTTTGCTCCAGCAAAGGCACCTTAGCCTCATATGTGGCTTATACTTCTGAAGTGTATGCTGTAGGAGCCAAACAGGGTGTATGGACTGTTGGATTTCTGATCATTTCTGCTGTGCTGGTGATATAAAGCAGAACAATGTGGTGGGAGAGGAAGCCTGAGAAGAAAAATTACAGGATCCTGGTCTAGATGCAGTGCTTCAAGGATATTGATTCAAGCGGCAACAAGTAGTGGAAAAGACCAGCAGGAAACTCACCTATCCTCAAGCTGAAGAAAATGCACTTGTGAGGAATCAATAGGAGAAAAGAGGGATTTGTGTTTCTTTAGGCAGTGCAATCTTTTAAAATTCCATCTTTACATCAAGATGTAAAGCTTTATGCTTAAAGCTTTGCCAGATTGCTGCCTATCCTCTCCCAGGTATGTATCCCACACAAGGTATGTATGTTCATGGGTTTGTCCCTTCTGCAGTGTCCCTTCAATTACACTGACGGTCTCATCTGAGGTCATTTTTTGTGGTCTCAGCTCTCAGAAGAGGCAGATACCCTGCAGCTTGCATCTCTGCCTGTTTTGTCTGTGGCATCCCCTGAATCAATACCTCTGAATTCTATTTAAAACCCTGTGCTTCTTCCCCGAATTTGTGCACTTGAGAAATGACCTCAAACATTGCTTTTACCAAGCCACCTTTGAGGAAGCAGATGGTGTGCTCTGAGGGCTCAGCAGAGTCCATGTACAGCTGAACCCATCTGGCACTATAGAATGCTTTCTTGTATAATTGACTCAGGGCAGATAGCAAGCAGATTTTCTGGGGGTATCACCATCAAATGTTTCCCCTCTCTCAATTTTCTTTCTGCTTCCAATGCATTCAAACTCTGTACAATCAAAGCAGCAAGATGTGATATTCACAAGAAATTCCCTGCCCAGTGATGCTTAGAAAGGAAACATGCCCTGATGAAAAATATCAGCATTATAGTGGGGCCCACAGTGGCACAAAAATACAGAAGAAAGCATCCTAGAATGTAATTTCACAAAGATTTTATTCAACATTCTGAGTCTGAAGCATGACCTTAGCATGCTTCATGCTGCTCCCTACTGGACTGCAAATTATTAACTTGCATATTTATTAGCTACTGGTGAATCCTGTAGCCACTAGGCTGAGATTAGATATATACTACTCTATATAGATTATATTTGTCTGTAATTCCAGATGTTCATCCAGTTCAGATCTGCCATTGCCACTTTTGACTTGAGGTTTTCATGTGTTGTGTGCTTAACATGTGTGGTCTGGCAGGGGAGGCTGGAATGATGATCACTTAGCATAAACTGGACAAAACTGGGAAAAGACAGGCTGGCAATGCCTTTAAAAGTTATGATCTATTAGATTAGATATCTTTGATAGTTTAGTAATGTGTACAAATTTCTTACTGTAATGTTCAGCATGAATATTTTGAAACAACTGGTTGTCCCAGTACACAGCCCTTCCCTTACCTTTCCTTTCCTCTGATGCTACCCTGCTGTTGCCATCTGAAACAGTATTTGTGAAGTTCTCCCTCTTCATTACTGGCCAGAAGGTCCTCAGAAGCTTTTTGGCTAGAGTGCACCTCTCAGCATCCTTGTTGTGGTTATCTAAGTGCTGTGTCATCTAAGGAGGTGGGTGGCAAAATGAAACAGCTTTGGACAGCTTCAGTATCCGTTTGCCCTCTTCTGCAATCTTATTGACACTATAATGCAGAAATAAGCCTCAGGAAGGTCAGGCAAAGTAAAATTTCAGTTAGTCATGGTGGAGCTGAAACTTGGGGGTAAGTGGGGAAAATAGGAAGGAGAATGAAGGCTAGGCAGAAACAAGATAGTATTGATACCAAGGGGTCAAGTTAATCCATACTTATTGTGCCTCTTTAGTAGTATTTGATGAATGAAAAATTACCAAGAAATTTACCCAGAAAAATATGAAAACATTTATCTGCAGAAGGATCATTTGAGTGCTAACACTTCCTTCAGTCAGAGACTGAGGCAGGAGGATGTTTGGGTCCTACAGGAGTGAGTAGAGCTGAGGTGTTCAATGCCTCCACAGCAGGAAAGCAAAGATAATAGGTCTGCAGATGCCTGCAACATGATGACACTCCTGCATGGTGTGTGGAATTCAACAGTACATGCAGGGATAGAGATGGGAGTCGTGTCCTTGTCAACACAATCATAGTATGCATAAGAAGTTTATTTTACTAAATGATCTTTACTAGTTTCCTGCTCTTTGTGGCATCTTTTTCTCATTATCACTATTCAAAGGCATTTTAGTGCTGCTCCTCTTACCTTGGCTTCTTTCAAACAGATGTTCTTGAAGTGCTTTGTTTGTGTTCCACTGAGTGCATGCAGGAAATCTCAGGTGATTATTTTTTTTCTTCTTCAATGAACAGCCATGAACGAAGTGTTCCCTACAATTCACCATTTTTTTCAGCTGCACACAACTTTCTTTTCACAATTTTTAGTACAAACTTTGCATTGTTTTATTTCTTCCTGCTAATCTAGTACAATGAATAAACCATCAGTTTCCAATTTCTTTTCCCCTAAGAGGTCATTTCCCAGGCATTGCACTTTTGGGCCATCAGGTTGCTGAATACATATTTCTTGGAATCTTGTTGTCTTTCCATAACATTTACAATTGGTAATCTGTACCAGCTGGAGCAGAAATTCTTACCTCTTTTTTTATGGCTCAGTAAAGGGGAGGTTAGCTATTGCACTTAAAACAAGGAGCAAAAGTGCATAATATATTCTTAGGATGGATTCCTTGGGAAGCTTGCATAGCCTTTTCAAGTTTGTCTCTAAGCAGAGCCTTTGGAAAAATGAGCATGGCTCAGAAATTTTCTTTCACCTGAATTTACTTTAACCATCAGTGCTGCAGTGGCCAGCTTGTGGTTTTGGGCTAAGTCCAGTTCCTGTGCATATTAGCAAATACACAGGTTTGAAAACCTGGCATTTGTCAGCCACAGTCCACCTGGATCTATTAGCCAGACTGGTAATTAAAGTAGACAAGGAAGCAGACTGCAGTGCAAAGTCCAAACTACCAGGGTGTCAATAAATACTGTGTGGAGAGCCATTCTGAATCATTTACATCCCCCCCCAAAATTGAGTGGAACCCTATCTGAAATGGGTTTTGTTATAATTTGTGGCTTGGCAATCTCCAGCTTTCATTTTGTGATTGCCTCTTCTTGTCATTTCTCTGGAAAGACTATGGTTCTCCTGACAGTGCCCAGGTTGTTAAAAATTCCTGGCCTGGCAAATACCTAGCTCAACATTTTCATCATGGGCAGCTAAAAATTGGCAGCAGCCTTGGTTTTCCAGCCTGTAGCAAAAGACCAGGGAAGGTTTACTACTGACTTTGGGAATGCTTCCCTCAAAACAAAGATAATTAAGGGTGGCGAGAATGGGCTTGTTTAGTGGGAATACAGACTGGCCAACTTGGAGCTGCCAAGAGGGAAATGATTTTGCAGTTTAATGCAAACTTTGTGAGCTTTTGGAGAACAACAGCTTGTTTTCAACAATATTTGTTGAAAGGGTTAATTGTCCACTGAGTAAAGACACATTAATATCTGAGCTAAAAATGCACCTGCTAATACAACCAGAGATCATGGTGAACACTTGAACTTTTAGAGTGATTGCTTTAAGCAAGCAAAAGTGCATAGCAGAGCTTTAATATGGTGATAAGTACAATTTTAGTACTGACTCAGCTCATTTTTCTGATTTTCAGACCTAAATTATGTCAATCAAATAGCTCTGTGATCTTCCTGGTAATTATGTTGTCTGGAATGGAAATCAGAGGCTGAAAAGCAAGAGCCCACATGTTGAACATGTCTAAAAGCTTCAGTGCCTGGGTACCCAAAATCTATCAGGGAAGGATATAAACCTTAAATATAAAGGAAATGGTTGAAGTTTTTAACCAGAAATCTGAGTATTTGCCTTTCATGCCAATTTAGAAGGAAACAAAAATCTGAAATGTTTTATCAATGAGTTACCCCTGAGGGCAGCACAGTTTAAGGTTAGTAGCTGTGAAAAAAAGTATCATTCATAAGAAAATGCTTTACAAATTCAGATTTATATGTAGGATAAAATCTTTGGCTAATATCAGCTGACCTGTCTCTAGTGGGGTCAGTGATGATGACTTCAAGAGCATGTAGCTGCCTTAGGGATCTAGAGAAACTTGAGGGTCCGTTAGAGTAAACAGATATTTGCCTAACCCAAACCCAGCAAAGAGACTTGAGGTTCTGTGGGAATTTGCCATTGATCTGCCTGTCTCTTGCCATAGCTGATGGGATATAGCTGGGATAAATTCATCTGGGGCTCAGGAAGTGCTGATGGCTGAAGGTGTTTGAAAGGAAGCAGTCTGGGAGCCACTTCTCCTACCTGAACTTCACACTGCATCTGTTCTGCACTTGTCTAACTGCCTTGTGGGTTCCTAAAAGCTTCTCTGGAAAGTAATTGGATTTAAGAACTGGAAAGAATGAGGTAATTGCAGACTTTCTGCCCATGGATATTTTAGTGGCACCAGATGAGGAGGAACTTGGTTTACAGTGACATCCTTTGAGACTATCCATTGAACTTCTCTCTGACCTCTGCAGTGGGTATGAAGTAAAGAGTTAGAGTGGAGCTCTGACATTCAGATCTGCACAAAGCAACCTGCTAGCATCACTGGGAAGAATGACCTTGTTCAGGGATCCAGAAATGTGATAATTGTGGTTTGCAAGAAAAAGATTCTGTCTGTATAAAACAAAGGGCAGTGTGTGTCATTGGATGCATCAACGATTAACTGATGGTTTGTGTTGGTTGCCTCAAGTGCAAACTTAGATGCTTCAGTTCAGGTACATATTTTTAAAGATGTGAACTAAAGATTGTCAGATTTGTGAGTGACATGTTATAACTGAGGTCATTTTTTATATAAGACATTAGTGTTTTGGAAAGGCTCAATTCCAGAAGACTTTATTTGCTGTCTTTGGATCTCATTTTCAACAATTTCAGTGATCCTACAGTCGCACTAAAAAACTAATTCATGCTGACATCCCAAGAAGAAGTAGCCTGCCAAAAGGAAAGCTTACTTTGGGCAACACCAGAGAGAAGATGGCTACTTGTGAAAACAGAATATAGCAGCGTTTCTTTCCCTCCCACATCTGAAATTTATCCTCGTTCAGCTCTCAATTTATTCAGTGAAGGAGTCATCTCGCCTCATCATAGCTGTCTGAAACCACAATGATTGCCTAAGCTCATCTTTTAGCTCATTTCTGTCATTAGTGAGGAAAGGAAGGCATACCAAAAAGGCAGTGCACCCTTTCCTGGAGAAATATGACAGGCAGCTTTTGAAGGTGGTTCCTGCTGGCTATCCATCTCCAGTGACTTCCATGAGTATCTGTGTGCCTGATTGCTCTACAAGGTTTCTGTACTAGGTGAGGTGATTGAGTTGGATGAAAAAAGACCTATGACCAAGGGACTTCTAATGACCTCAAGACTAAAAACACTGACACCAAAATTTTACCCACTTTAAGGCTTTTTATTGCTTATATTTTCTTACTCAGTCCCCAAAGTTTAGAACCTGAGAATGGGGGAAGGTGTTTGCCCATGAGAGGAGAGCACACAATTTAGGAAGTTTCAGTAGCAGGAGAGGGAGACAAGGGAAATTCAAAGGTCTTGGTGCTGTGGAATTGCTTAGGCTGTTGTTTTATTGAACACCCTCCAGTAAGCCAAAGTTTGCTAATGTTCTGGGCACAGGACTTCCCTTTCTGTAATAGGCATGAAGGAGTTTATGATATATATGATTTCACTTAGAGTTGCTAATGTGGTCAAAAGTCCATTTGACTTGAGTTGAAACAAGCTGTTTCCCATCCTGAATATTGTTGCATTTTCATGCTTATAAAAACCACAAAATCAATTATTTACTTGAATTATATATATATATATAATTTGTTTTTGGTCAAACAAGAAGATATTTCAGGAAACATGAGGAAGTCAAAACAATTACTCAGAAAATTGCTTGTAATACCTTCTGATGAAAAATGCCAGAGTAGCAATGCTCTCTTTCAGTGATTCCTCCTTGCAAACATGGGGTTTTTTTCTCCTCTCTCATTTTTCTGTACAAAAGCAGTGACAGAAAACAACTATCTAGTCTACTATAAATCCCTTGGGTCACAGGCTACCAGTTACTCTATTTTCAGTTGTGTTTTGAGGATTACTGTTGGAGCTGGCTTTGTAGATTGTGTCTTTACCTCAGTGGCTCACACATGCTGTATATGCAGAGCCTTAGACTAAGATGTGGCAGACTGTGGAATGAATCATACCTGCTGACTGTTGCGAAAAGACATGGTGAGCTCCTGGATTACTTGCTGGGTGTGCTGTCCCCCTCCCTCCAATCCACTATTTGAATGGAGCATCCATAGGTCTGCTGTGCAAACTGTGGAGACAGCTGCCTGGCTGAAACTACTGCACGCATGTGTTATGCTACATAACCACATGCAGTCTGCTCTGGATGCTTTTGGACAGTGTTAAGCATCCTGCGCATTTGCTTTGCAGCTTCTTTACACCATAGCAGGCAGATGGATACGGTCATGAGGCATACAACTGACCTTCTATGGACTTATTTCTTAGCTGATCTACACATGCTCTTTAACTTCTGTATGTCCCTGGAATACCAGATTTATTTAGCTTGTACGTTATAGTGTGGCAGCAGATGCACTCCTATTTCTGTGTAGCAATTCTTGAACAGAAATGCAGTTCACTGCACAGTGAACATCTGTTTCTCAGACTTACTCATGAATTTCCTACCAGTAATTGTGGTTGTTTTCCAGAGGAGTGTAAGGAATGATCAGAAGGCAGAGGTTTGTCTTTCAGTTCAGCAGATGTTTGTCTTTCCAGCCTGTAGGAGTGAGCCTTGATCTTTTTCCATGTGTAAACTGACGCTGGCTTTTATGCAATCAGGTCTATTTCTGATTATTATTTTGTTAATTTCTGAAGCTTGGGGTTGATCTTTATTTATATATTTTGATTTTTGTTGTTTTGGGGTTTTTTAAAGCAATTTGAAGTGATTATCAAAACATTACTATCACAAATGAGTTGTCTTTGAATTCCTTCTCTTGGGTTTTCATTACGTAAGGGTAATTAGACTAACAAAAGCCCTATAAACACAGAGTGATAGCAGAAGGTTCCTCTTATTCATGCCTCCAGAGTCAGAGTGACAAGGATTTGCTGAAGCTGAAATCATTCCTCACTGGTGTCATTTGCTGAAGCTGAAATCATCCCTCACTAGTGTGTAACTGTAATGGTGTTCTTTTTGTCTGTGGAAAACACACTGAGGACTTTATTGCAAGTGTGATCAATCTCATTGTGTGCCAGTTTTTTCTCCTGAACCTCTGTGATGAACAGGGTCACAAACAGGGTGTCCTATACTGAAGTTAATGCTGGCAATATTTGGGGGGGAAATTTTTGTATCTAAGCATTAATGTGAAGACTAGCCACATAGCTTTGCAGACTTTACACTGGTGGAAGGAACTTGCCCCAAGTATTCAGACAATACTTGTGCTTTGCATGTTAATTGAAGCTGACTGATAGCCAGACTCTTAATTTTCTCTGCAGTGATATGTAATGCTATTTTTAAAGAAAAATCATCTGTGTAAAAGCAAGCCTTCTAGCTAAGGAGATAAATGTTTGTACACAGATACTGTTTTANTTCCAGCTGTAACTGTTCTGTGATTCTGTAAGAATGCTTGGAAAGGTTGCTCAGAAATGTTACATTTCAAAAACACACTGAAAACGGCTTCACTTTTTCCTGCTCTTCAAGTTTGGATCTAGAGTGACCTTGGATCTTTGAGTTGCATAACTTCCATGGACTGAGTTCAGTTGCTCAGTTTATAGTGGTTTGCTTTATATCTCCCTGAATCATATGATAGATACTACTTTAGGGAACCATGAAAAGGAGTGGGAGCACTTTGGATAACCTCTCACCTTTACTGAGGACACAAGCCACCTGCCTAGAACAAATATATTGCTCTGGTGAATTCAATTGACATTGTTTGCTGATGTTCCTAGGTATTTCTACAGTGGATGCATAGAGATATTTTCCTTGGAAGGACAGTGTGCCAGGCTGTATCCTGGGATTGGTCATTTTCCATAGTTTTACAACTATTTGAGCTCCCTGTGGGGTCAGAGGAAGTTAAAATGCAGAGCATTGCTCAGGACTAGTTTTTTTTTCTTTGAGTAGTTAAGGGATTATTCTGAGGAGTAAAATGTGAAATAATTGTGAGCAGGACAAAGGCTCTCAGATATTTGCCATAGTATTTGGCACATGTTCACAGAGAATTTGCAAACTGGAAGACTAGCTTCCCATGGAAATCTCATCAAGAAAGACATCAGCTATAATCTTAATATAATTGAACAACTACATTTAGAGCTAATGTTGTGTGACTAACCAGTTCTTTGTAACTGCTGTGCTGATGACCGTAAACTGAGAAAATCTTGGCTGACCTGCAGCTTGGCTCCCTTGTGATATGTGCCATGGTCTTAAGACAGCTTAATACTGGAAATGGTTAACACCTCCCTTTTGGCCTGGGAGATCCTTAGGCACAGGAATTGGGCTTTGGTGGAACTAGGTCTTGTAGATGTGTGCAGATTTTTAGCTCTGTATTTGAAAGGAGGAAAGAAAAAAGAAACAATGAAAACGTAGGTTTTGATCAGTGTATAATGAACTTTTTAGAAGAGAACAGACCATGCTTTGGTTGAAAAAAAAAACTTTGTTCATACAAAACGGTTATAATCAAAGCAAAGTAAATGATGACCTGAGTTCCTTAAATTGATTATGATAATTATATCAGGATGTTTCTTTTGGTCACTAAGCCTGACAGACTCAGTATTTTCCTATGAACTGGATGTTTGACTGAGCCCTACTCACTTGCTGCAATGAGTAGTCCATGGGGTAAAGGTAGGAAGCCAGCATCTTGCCCTCTGCTTCCATTGCTTTAGTACAAGCTCCTAAAAGTAAAATATGTTAAATGTTTGTTGCAGTGTTTTGATTTCAGTCAAAATGGTTTGGTGAATTTGATTGAGCTCTGGAATTACTTCAGTCACCCTGAACCAGACTTTTTCAGCTAATAAATTTGCCTGGATGCCCTTCAGTGGGACAGCCTGGCCTTAGCTTTATTACATGCATTTAGGCCTATTGAAAAAAAAATAGAGACATGGAATGCTTTAGAGGCAAACAAACTATTACTGGGCTCTTATTTGGTAAAGGTAACTGGCAGCAGCTGCTGTGACTTGATGCATCAGAAATAGTTATAGCTAATGGAAGGGAAGACAAAGACAAGGTAATTTTTTTTCCACATGAGAGTGGCTGATTGTGTGACAAGGTTTTATTATCACAACTGTGCTTCTGTTTTCCCAAATGATTGATGCAGGCAGTGCTCTGCATAATCTTCTCTGATGATGAATATTGGTGCCATGAAGCAACCATTACTCACTGTGCCATTATTGAACATGAATTTTGAATGACTTGTGGCATAGAGCTGCTGGGTACTTAACTCAATGAAATAAATAGCAGGAAGAGCCAAAGAGAATGTTCCTCCTGCAATATTAACTCCTGTGGCTTGTGTACAAACAATGTAGCTGGTTAAAAGGGGTCACATCTCTGGACTTGCCATACAAGGAATGAGGGAAGGAGGAGGTGTGTAAACCAGTGCTTACCTTCCAGATGTGAAAGTTGGTTTGGTCTTTTCCTCTTCCTCCTCTTTTGCATTGGCAAAAAAAGAAACTGAGAATGAGTAGGAGGCATAAATGGTTTGGCTCCTAGGGAGGAGGTGAATTCATCTTCCATATGTGCTGCCTGAGGCTGGAATCAACCTGAAAGGTGGGAGAGCAAGTTTCCTACCTCTGCTGTTAAACACAAGGTACTGCTGCTCACACCTCCTGGTGCAGTTACACAGAAAAGGGCTGTTTTTCATATTTACCACAGAAAATAGAGCAAAGGAGAGGAAAAGACCAAAGAAAATTGAACAAATCTATTAATTGTCTTTGGCACAGGAGACACAGTTGTTTAAAAAAACCTATAGATGTAGTACTTAGGGACATGGTTTAGTGACATGGTGGTGGTAGGTAGATGGTTAGACTTGATGATCTTGGGGTTCTCTTCCAACCTTAATGAGTCTGTGATTTTCTGCACAAATTTTTGTTTTCAGAAGGTCTATTCTCTCCTAATAATAATAACTTGATAAACTTTCATGAGTTCTCTTTAATAAAGATGGTATAGTCTAAGGGTGACCTCCTGATCTAATGAAAATGATAGCATTTCCTAACCTTGTATAGTGTTTCTGCAATAGTATTTCTAAATATACTCCAACACAATTTTGCATGTGTGTACACCAATCATCATAAATGGCTGACATTTGTCAACAGATACTACTCAAGAAGTTACTTCCTTTCTTATGACTGGGATGAAATTATCCTCTCTTAGCTCCTGTGTTAAGTTCCAAGTGATTTCTATTTTAACTTATTTCATTATGAGGAGGGCACAGTCCTAACTCACTGAGTAATCTGAGTCTAAACATGATGTGATGTTTGCCTGGCATCATTGTGACTCATCTTTGAGAAGTGATTTTTGTTGATTTCTTGTATATGGCTTAAAAGAACCTTGGAGACTTCCAAGAATCCCCTCCTGCCAACCATGCTGGATCCAGTTTGGAGCTGATGCTGTCTTTCAAACCAATTTCTCTTTGTACTAATCAGATTTCTCTTTTCCTTTTCTCTAGGTTGAGGTCTTTGGTAAAGCAGTTGGAGAGAGGGGAAGCTTCAGTTGTAGACCTCAAGAAGAATTTGGAATATGCAGCCACTGTTCTTGAGTCAGTATATATTGATGAAACTAGGTGAGTTCACTACAGACATCAGCACTCTGCTGATATCCAGTGCTAATGACACAAAACTATAATTAGCATATCAGTTGGGAAAGCTGTTTTAGCCAAGATTTATTACTCACAGACAATCTGGTTTTAATCATTAAGATATTTTATTCTGGGTAGACCAGATTGTCAGTCCTTGGTCTGAAAGCTTCTTCAAGTTTCCTGGGGCAGGAGAGGAGATCAAAAGCAATCAGAAGTTTAATATATGTTCTCTTGGAGAAATGTTTTCAGAATAATTGTGTCCCACTTTTTCTGAAAGTTTCTAAATTCCTACTCCTCTATTCTTTTTGAATAATGTTAAATCTTTTCACTTGTGTCTTGTCCTTGAAATTTGATAAAAGAAATTACTCCTGATCATGACAGAGGGTAGACAGGAAAGATGTTCCCCTCTCTGTTATATGCCATTCCCCCAGTGCTAAATGCACTTACAGAGTCACCTCAGATGGCCAAAATGGAAAAGGAGAAGACTGTATGATACAAACTGGGAAGATAGACATGGCTGCCTGAGCTCCGAAGGGCAGAGAGGTTAGGAATACTGACGAGCTGAAGATGAGAAGTCAATGGATGATTATGTAGCTGTGCTTCAGCAGGCTAATACTTCTTGTTTGTTAGCCTAGTGGTGAGTGTCACAATCTCACATTGAGCTATACAAGAGAATAAACAACCTGCTGAGCACTTGTACAGTTGTGTTCTCTCAGGGCTGATGAACCAAAGATTCTTAACAACTGTTTTAATCAGAATACATGTGATTTTCTTTTCTTTGTGTTAATAGTGTTACAATGCTCTCCAAGGGAGTTTATTTACCCATCTTTTTCCTCCCCCTTCCAGGCGTTTACTGGACACAGAAGATGAGCTCAGTGACATCCAGTCTGACTCTGTGCCCTCGGAGGTCCGGGACTGGTTGGCTTCTACCTTCACAAGGCAAATGGGGATGATGCTCAAAAGGACAGAGGAAAAACCTCGGTTCAGGAGTATTGTCCATGCAGTACAAGCTGGGATCTTTGTGGAAAGGTAAAGAAGGATGTAATTACTTTGTTCTAGTAGCTGCTCAGGTACGCCAAATTGCATCTGTTGTTATGTGATGAGACAATGACAGCATATGGAGGAGAGTGCTTTAGTCCAGAAGACCTAGAATCAGGAGGTGACTGTTGAATAAAGAATAATATGCTTCTGATGATGTTTCTACACAGATCTGGATAGCACCTTAAAATCTGGGATTAAGTAACAAATTGCAACCTGAAACACCCCATACTGATCTGGTTTTAGTATTGTACAGAGGTAATAGTGTAGTTGGAATAAGTTTGGCAGGGAATATGCATCCCTACATAGCCCTAGGTCAAGAATGACAGCTTTTAAAATTGAGCCAGCCCAGGCCAGTCCCTCGCTTTCCTCTGTTTGCCTGTGGTCTAGTGTTTCTTACAAAAAAACTGCTAAGAAACAGAAGATCTTGTATCATAGTACTATTGGAATAAACTATAGGCTCAAACTGATGTGAAAACTTTGGAGCCCAGACAGGATTTCAAAAAACCTATTGAGTGCTCTCAGTCTTCTCTGTTGTGATTTTCATCAGAACCTACTGCTAAACCTGATTTTGCTTTCTGGACCCTCTGAAGCATATTTAGTAAGTTCAGTTTGGACTCTTCCAACCTTTACCTGTTCTTGCTGAGTACCCACTCTTCACTGACATTCTTCTTTCAAGCTAGAAGGAGGGCTGGCACATGAAACTGTCAGCAGACTTTAGGTAACAAGAAAGAAAAGCAGGTCCCAGGTCTCTACAGCAAAACTCAAGTCAGGAATGGAAGAGCAGAGCACTTTTCACTGCTCATCAGAATCACAGTGGCAGCCTATCAGCCCTGTGTGCAGGAGGCTGGGCATATCAGACAGCAGATGACAAGCCACACAGACACACAGAAGCCTCCTTTGGTGTGTTACTGTACATGTGCTAAGAGTAGCAGCATACTGTGGTAAGACTAAACCTCTCATTTCTCCTTGGAACAGGTTTTTCCTAGGCTGTTTGTGAACTGTCATTCTCAGTGAGGGACTTGCTCAGCAATGCAGTAAACGAAACACAGAAAGCTAGCTGCAGGAGGCTGTTTTCCAGCTGATTTGAATCACTATGACCCCAAGGAGGAAGTGTTGAGATGTGATATGGCATCAGAGGAGGGTTGTGGCTCTCCTGAGCTAAGCAAGAGGGAGTCTGCTTGGATTGTCACCTAAGAGAGCTGTGGGGCTCCTGACAGGAGGGAGGAGGTGGTAGTTCTGTAGGCTGTGGAATGGGTGAACTTAATTCTCCAAAGGAGGCTGGCTCTTTCAAGTCTGAGTGCAGAACTTGACAAAATAAAAGGGAAGTGAAGGAAGACTTCACACAGAATCATTTCAGATGGGAGAAGAGAGAATTCCATCATCTTCTTTTAGACTTACGTTGCTTAAGGGCAAAACCAGGTGACCTGCAGAAAGGCGGTTTCACTGTGACAGTGTTTCTGCATTCACTGAGCCTGGTAAACAGAGTGTGGCCTGAGAGCAAGTGTAAAATCTGGTATGTACTTCAGTGCTTTGCTTAGTATGGTTGCAGATGTTGATTATTGCCTTATTCTTTCTCTCTCCCTCAAACACACACAACAAAGAACACGCCAAAGATTTTATACTCATCTTAAAATGCAGACAAAAGTAGCAGCTGTACTGAACTGGAGTTGATTCATTGCAGAAAATGAATTATTTCTGAAGTACATTCAGAATTAGCTTGCATGTGGGACCAGCAAGGAGTAAGGGAACTGAAAGAGGAGTGTGGACATCTGCAGCAGAAAATGGGGAACATCTTGTTTATTTGAGCATAGCTTTTTCCCTTCTGATGAAGACCTGATGTTGACAAATTCTCTGTGATGTCCTGCCAGGTAACCAAGCTATGAGATACTGGGGGGTATGTACTCTCAAATTAGACTATACAATAAGAATGGTATAGAGAACATTGCAAGTTAGGAACAAGAAGGAAGAAAAAAAACAACTCATTGTAGTTAGAGTTGCCTGGGCTAAACAAGGTCTCCTCTCATGGTCTGTTGCATTCTGATTTTTGTTTGTTTTAATTATTTCTAGTTATATGTTGCCTTATCTATTTTATCTTGGCAGAATGTACAGAAGGACTTCAAATATGGTTGGTTTGAGCTACCCACCAGCTGTGATTGGAGTGCTAAAGGTAATCCCAATAAAAAGCTTTTGGGGAGGTTTCTGGACAAAGCATCAACACTGAGATGTTTCACTTGGTAAGGGCATCTTAGTACTTGCCCTTTCCTTCTCTCTGATGTTTAGGTTAGCTCACATACATTAATCATTTACTGGCCTAAGGGATTCTCCTTTCAGTAAAGGAAAGAATAGAGTTCAAGGCTGTGGCTGTTTACAGGTTGTGAAGGTTGCAACTCTGTTCTAGATTACAGTGATTAAACTGAGGACTTAGTAACATGCTGCTATCAATCACAACCTCCCACAGGAAAGAAAGAAAACACAGACAGAGATGGAGAAAGCAAAGGATCAGTTGTTGGAAAGGAAGGGAATTCCTTGTGTTGTTCAGCTTCAGGTCTTCAAGGTGACAATCAGTTTAGGAATAATGACCCTTTAATGAGTTTTGAGGTTTCAGAGGAAAGCTGTTTAGTCAGAAACAGTCTAAAAGAAGAAAAAATATTCAATCCATGGGACAACTGTAATGTTCTTAACTTGGGCAGGAATTATCAAGACCACAAACAAAAGTTAGCAACCAACTGCCTATGCTGCTGTGGTTCAACTATGCCATGTAATGGTGGAAAAAGGTGATAATATTGGGGTAGTACACAAGGACATTATATTTAAAGCTCATGAAGCAATCCTGCTGCTCTACTCCACATTGGAAAGACCTACACTTAGGGTACTGAATCATTTTTGGTTTGGATAATACAGCTCATCAAAAGACATGAAGGAATTGCAGATCTGCTGAATGCAGGAGGAATGATCAGACATTCCTTTCGTGTACACTTTCATGCATCTGTTAAGGGGATTTTTTTCCCCCTAGTTATTCAGGGTAAAATGCTGCTTTCATTATTGTCAAACTTCTGTTGACTTGACAAGAGCAAGGATTTCTCCCTCAGTAAAATCAAAATAGCTCTGCTGTGAAACTTAACATCTGTGTGGTTAACCATTCCTTCATGCAAAAGAATAATTCTGATATACCATTCTGCATTTTCACAAGTTGGTAAATTTTACCTGCCACAAGAGCACAACATTAACTACAGGAAAAGTATATAAAGGCACCCTTTTATTTCTACAAGGTAAGATTGCCTTACAGTGACTTAAATTCCAGCATAGTTGAGACATTATTTTCAATGCCATAGGACCCAAAAGTCAATTGTTGGATACCTGCACGTGTAATGTTAAATTAATTTGCTTCATTGACTGAGTTAAGTGGTTACAAAATAATATCCCTTTTCATAGATGTGGGGAGAGGCAGGGAAGGGTCAAATCAGCCACTATAGTGCCACCCCAGTGTCAGGCACTAAAGTAAACCAGGATTCTGAGCTTTTTGGATTCAACCTTTGCTAATTAAATTCTGGTATGGAGAATTGCCACATTTAGAAAAAATAAACAGTATATATGTTCTTAATGGAAGCTTAATACTTCTTTATACAAAATTGATGAGGAAGCTAGGTTCTGTGTTGGTTAAATGGAATTGAAGGAGTTAAAAGCTCTGCGCTTACATTACCACTCTAATTCTCCACTTGTAGATGTAAAATGATAGAAACTGAACCATCAGTGTAAAAGGGATGACCATATTAATTGTGTTCTCTACCCACTCTTGCAGAATGTAGACAAGTGGTCTTTTGATGTATTTGCACTAAATGATGCCAGTGGGGATCATGCACTGAAATTCATTTTCTATGAACTCCTCACACGCTATGATCTGATCAACCGTTTCAAGGTCAGTAGTTAGAAGATGGCTGTCTGCTTCCATCTTGGATTTTGTCCTGCTTCCCTCTCATCCTGATTTGTTCCATTCAGAATACAATTCTAGCACTGGACACTACACTTTTCCCAGTAAGCAAAACCAAACATAATTTAAGTAGTACTTTTAATTGCTGGGACACCTGGAAGTAGACAAGGTTCCAAACAGATTTTCCCATGTAATCAATGGGAAATATTACATTTGATCCCCTGGGAATGATGGTGTCATTCTCCTGAGATCCATAAGACTCTCAAGTGTTCAGGCAGAAGAGGAGAGCTTGGATTCAAATTCAGATTCATCAAGAAGTATGACTGGCAGGACAAGATTGGAGATTCTGTCCCTCTACTCTGCTCTAGTAGAGTAATATTCCAGTGGGTTGTGAGGGAAACAGACAAATGCTTGTGGCTTAATTAGAAATATTTCTCCAAGGGTAATCAATCAAGCATTCTCTTTTAGTCTTCATACTGCATGTGTCTTCCAGACAGCATTTTTCTGTATATTTACTTGTATGTGTTTATGTGTGGGAATGATTCATCCATGATATAATTAGGGATGAGAAAACCAGTTTGAGGAAAAGATGTGGATTCTCTCTCTCTCTCTCTCTCTCTCTCTCTCTCTCTCATGCCTATTTCATGTGTTATTTATTTGTGAAGTGCAAACTGCTCTTTGGGACCTTATATCAAAATGCTCTCCTCTGAAGGCTGGCCATTAAAGGTGATCATTTTCATTCTGTGCTGTTTTCCTCAGATCCCCATTTCTGCCCTGGTGTCCTTTGTGGAAGCTCTGGAGGTTGGCTACAGCAAACACAAAAATCCTTATCACAACCTAATGCATGCTGCAGATGTGACACAGACAGTCCATTACCTCCTTTTCAAGACAGGCATCCTGGTAAGTACAGGAGTTGGCATCCTCAACATGTAATGAGATTACAACAGTTTTTGCTTAGTAAGGAGATTATCATTATCCACAGTAGAACCCATCTGCACTGTAGACAAACTTCATGTGATATAGCTGTGCTAATGAAGGGAGAGATTTAAGATTATTTAAACCTAGAAAGGTAGCTGAAGATGTCTGCAATAGTGATCCGAAAGAGAATGAATGAGAAAGCTAAGCTCAGTTTACCACTTTAACAGATCTCTTGGGTGATTCTGCCAAAACACTTTTCATGGAATTTATTTTGCCTAATGGGAAGAAGCAAATTGTCTAAGCTTTCCTCTTACATAAGGGAGGAAAGCAGTACCTCCAAAGGACAATTCATTCCACTTTTCTAAGGATGGCAAGAGCCATGCTCTGGAGATGCTCATCTCCATCCAGTCTCTAGAGCAAAGCAAGCTGAACTGGCTTACATAGAAGTTTACAGACAGCTCAAGTCTGTCAGCAGTGACAGGAATGGATAGCAGAGTTAAACAAAAACATTTAGCACACAGTATGTTCCCACAGTGGTTGTCAAGACAAACAGCAGAAATTTGTTTGGAGATGAACTACAGAACCTGAAGGCAGAGAGATTCCAGAGTGGTGATCAGACCACTGATCTGGAAATTGGAGTCAGGTCAGATTGGCAACTAATGCAGATGCATACTCCAAACTTCCCATGAGATCCTAAATTGGTCACTGCTGCTTTTAGGGCCATTAGTTAATGAAAATGTGCTGTGAAGGCATTGAGTCAGGAAGATTCTTACTGACTCAACACAACAGTGAGTCATGGGAATTGCATTATAATAGGGAGCAAATGGATCTTTTTCTCTTCAAACCACTGAAGAAGGGCAGTTTTCACTTGGGACTCCTCTACTCTGAAGAATGGCTGGAAGGAAACAGCTGCTCCAGTGCTGCAGCTCTCCTCCCTCTGCATGTTGAGAGCTGCCTTGTCCCACCTTGCTGCTTCTTGGTCTGATAGTAATTTGCCTGCAACACATCTGGGAATGAATGAATGCTGTTTCATCCTGGCCCATGGTTGTTTGGTTTTTTTTGTTGTTGGTTGGTTGGTTTTGTTTTCTTTTTCCTCCTTTTTCATAGTTTCAATCTCAACCTATCTCAATGTGAATAGATTAACATAGTTTGAAACTGACTTCCAGAGTCCATGGATCCTTGCCTCTTGCTCACAGCTGGGCTAGCTTCTGACATGTAGTTTGTTCACAAATGGTAAAGAAAGGTAGGGAACACATTTTTGTTTCCAGAATTTGCTCACATCAATATCTTATCCTTCCTCTAGCATATATAGTTATGCAGTTCTTCAGTTTCAGAGTGTTTGTGCAAGGAACTTGAATGGACTGGAATGCTAGCCTTTACTTTCAGAAAGCATATTGGAGCCATTGGTTTTATTCTTCACTGATACGAAAACAAAACTTGTGAAAAATAGTACAATAAAATAGGAAAAAAAAATCCTCATTTATCTTGCTAACTAGTTATTTGCAATGGGGGAAAAGGACTTTTTTCAAATTGAAATAATCTGTATAGTGGTAATTTGTTCTAGTCTCAAAGGGAAGAAATAATTGTCTGATTTATCTTTACATGGTTCATTTGCCTTTGTCATCCTTCCTGTTATAAACAATCTCTCTCAACAGTATTCAGGCTTCTTCTCTTTTCAATTAAAAAAAAAATCTTCTTTCCCTCTAATCATATTTAGTGCCTGCAATCTCTTTAATTTTCCTATTATTTTCTTCCATGTGATGATGCCTTGGAGTGAGTTTGGTATACTTTACCATATGCACTAGAATATTGTGGATTCTCTCATACACATAGCATTGTAAGAGAATTTGGAATTTCTCTGATGATTATCTCTTAGGGGACTGGGATACAACCATAATGTGCAGGAAGAACTTCCAGGAGCTGACATACTTTTTGCTTATTTCATTCTGTCCTTTAGTTAACCCTATTGTTCAGCTGTGATTATTACTTTCTTTGGTATTGTTTTCCAATTAGTCTTTATAATTATTAGTAATTTCCATATGGTTTCTTAGTGAATCCAGACAATGAGGTGCAAATGGTAAAACTTAAGAGTTTTTTCTCTGATATTGTCAAGAATTACAGGAGAATATTTCCTGCAGCAGGGCTGTAAAGCTGCACAAGTGCAGGACTTATGCCACATCTGTTTGTACCAAGGGGAAGTGAGATCCTCCTCTCCTCTAAACTATTGTGATTAATAAGCAGGTCATCATGAGCTCTGAGAATGACAACTAGTTTGAAATAAAAGACCATAAACTCTGGGGGGAGGAAAGAAGCTAATTATTGCTCTCTTGGCTTCATAGCATTTTCTTGGAAATGCATCCATGCGTTTTGTTAGATTTGGCAACACTGTTCTTTCCCCTTCCTTTTTCTTTCTGTAGGCATCGAACCTTTTGTTTACAAGCCAATGACTTAGCTAATTCTTCATATTTATTGTTTGTTTCTGAAAGACAATCATGCCTCATTACCCTTTCTTTGTTTCCACTCTGGAAGCCAACACTTGTTCTTTCATGCCTTCTTCCCCCACCATCTCCCACCCCCTATCATAGCAGAGAATTTGAAGGGTTTTGTTCTCCATTGGTTTTGCCAGCCTTTTAGGAATGAAAAACTTTGCACTTTCTCACTCTTTTCACCTGCAGCAGTGTCCTGCTGCTTTCTCAGTAGTTCTTGATGGCTTTACTCTTTAGAACTAGCTCTGTGTTCCCTGAGATGAAGTCCATCACAGACTAGTGAAAGTTGATATCACTGCTTTGATGGAGATTGCCTCCATTCTCTGCAGGCTGTCTGCCTTCTTGTCTGCTTTTTCTTACAAGGTTATAGCAGAAAAAAGGGACTAAAAGGTTCCAATTACTTACCTGCTATTTACCTCCTGTTACTCACAAGCCTGCTTTGACTTTGTGCTACTTACACTGATTTATTTATTTATTGCCCACAGTACACAGCTGTAATGCCAGTCTGTATTCTGAGTGGTCTTCCTCAAATGCTCTTAGGATATTTCATACCTCAGGTGTATTATACTCCATTTGAACACCTACCTTACCTGAACTTGTTCAGAAAGTGGTGCTTTGATAGGATATGCAAATTAATACTTGCCCTGGATGTGTTTTAGGAGTTGAGGTAGAAGCACAGAGCTCATTGCCTTAGTGATGTTTTGAGACTTGGGTCATAAGATCTTGTTGGAGGAGGACTTGTCAGATGATGCTCAGAAGGTGTGAAGTGGATGCACTAGACTAGCTGGGCATGCCCCACAGTAATCCTGTGTGCATAGTGTAGGTTTGCTCTGCCTGTTCCTGAGCACTTGTGTTTGATTTTGTTCTATCATTTGCACTCTCTCCCTTTTGGGCAATTACAGAACATGGCTGAGGAGTGAAAGTCCAGATCTACATATGTAGTCTGGAAGCCCTACTTCTCTTTTCCACCCATTGCAGTTGCCATAAGTTCTTGCTTGAATATTAATACCATGTTCTCCATCAACTCTAAAACATTGCTTAATCACAAGTCACACCTGGAAACAGAAACATCACAGATTTCTCCACCACTGGTGCTGTCCATTCCTGTCCTGGATGAGAGAAATAAGATATTAGCAATGAAAAACAATTTAGCTTCTCTCTCTTCTGATTTCTTGATCTCTTCACCCTCCTTTCTCTAAAACAAAAATAAAATAATCAAGAACTACCTTGATTATGGTCAGTGGCATTTTGTGAAAGGTCTCGGGCCAGTACTTTCAACCTTCATCTTTAAGGTAAGGAGGTCTTTAATACGGAGACAGCTGTGAAAGGCAGGAGAAGATCCAAGTTGCTGAGTGTATAGAGTTGTAGAGTTATCTATAACTCTACAGTGATCTGTGTGTCCCCTATGCATGGTTAACAGACCAGTGCTGCCTCTGTTACTCAGGTCAGCTGAGCTGAAAACACATACCCAGGCAGTATGTACATACCTGCACATGTATCACAGAACCATTAAGTTTGGAAGAGACCGCTAAGGTCATCAAGTCCAAGCATCACTCCCATGCCACTACACCATGTCCCTAAGTAGCTCATCTCTATGTTTCTTCAACCCCTCCAAGGACGATGACTCCACCACCTCCCTGGGCAGCCTGGGCCAATGCTTAATCATCAAGTTCCACTTGAAGAGCCTTGATTTTCTTGAGCTTTCTTTCTCTCCCTCTCCTCACACATTGCTCTTTATGAAGTGCACATGTTTTGCCTTGCTCTGCCTTAAGCCTTATTAGCTCCTGAAACCATTTTGCTGAAGTTTCATTTATTTAGACGAAGCTTCAGGAAAAACTCTGATTTGGCTTCTGTGCATCAGCCAGAGAAGTTTGTTTTAAAACAGCTGGTAAGCTACAGGGGAAAGGCAATGATGTGCAGTGCTGACTATCAGCAGGGGATAACTTACCTTAAAAGGCAAAAGCCTTAATGCCAGGGAAAATGACAGCTTATCTGATTGCCCTGTAATCTCTTTTCAGCACTGGCTGACAGAGCTGGAGATCTTTGCCATGATCTTTGCAGCTGCCATCCATGACTATGAGCACACTGGAACCACCAACAACTTTCACATCCAGACACGGTGAGGCCACTGTGAATCATGATGGAACATTGGGAAATGGAGGTGGGAACCTTTGGAGATTAACAGCATAGCCATCTAGAACAGTGCAGGAGCTTTTGCTTTCAAGTGTTGCAGGAGGAAAGCTCACTACTGAATTGTCTCTTGCTCAACCCTTCCCAACAGAATGCATGTATTCTATCTTCCTGAGCATCGTTTCACATAATAATCGGGAAAAAGGAAGGTTCCCAAAACATTTCTCTGTAAAGTTGCCAAAGACAAATTGCTGTACAGAGTGATGTATTTTGATGAAGGTATACTTTTGCAGGATACTAGAATTCAACAGTTATTTCTTCCTTGTTGAGTTTGAAGAATCAATCATTAGCTCCATAAATCAAGGATTCAACAGAATCTGTGTTCATCAGTGAGCACCAGCACTACTATTTTTGCTTGAGTGGAGAACCACACCTGCAGCAATGGGATGTGTTTACCATTAGCTGTTGAGGGATATCATTTTCTAAGACTTTGTGAATTGCTCGACAGTAATTAGCTGATCACAGGCTAAACTGGAATGGCATATTTTTTGAACTCAGAGTCTTCTATAAGGCTTTTGGGTTGGTGGAAGAGAGGAGGAGAAGGTGATGATGGCGGCAATATTCAGAAGTATGAGAAGGTTGTGAAGTCTCTAGTTGCAGTGATAACTGAACATTTAATATCTGTGTACTATTTTCACAGTGGGAATGTACTGGTAGCAATGACAAAATGTCTAGATGTCCTCAACTGACACTACACACTTGGGCATTTCTGAGTTGTATTGGATCTTACCCTGAATTAGATGTCTGGAGTATGTTAGCTGAGTCATGCTGGTGTATCACTGTTAAAAAAGGTTGCTTGGATAAATGCTCATGCTCAGGAAAGCTTGGGAATGTAGAAAGAAGTTTCTGACTCTTGTCTAGGCTACCAGGCCAAGCCACACTGCAGTTCTTACAGCTTCATGGGATCTGCTGTGTTTCCCAAATACTTATAGAAGAATTCAAGGAATGACAGTAGTAATTTTTTTTTCTGTAAGATTGAACATCAGAGAGTGCAAAATGTCAGGAGAGAAAAATATACACTGGGAAGCAGAACTGTAACAAATCATACCCTCTGTTGCCATTAACTTCCAGCAAGACCTTTGTCTTCAGACCAATTAAGCCTTTCACCAGTCTCGGATCTATTCCCTGCAGATTAAAAGAAGGTGTGAAGTACCTTTGGTCTTGCTCTATCCCACTGGCAATTGCCCTTCTGGACAGCATAGTCTAGCACAAAGGTGACAGAAAGCACAGAGTCATTAAGCTTGGAGAAGTCTCCTAAGATCATCAAGTCCAACCATCTACCTACCACCCCCATGTCACTAAACCATGGCCCTAAGTACCACATCTATATATTTCTTAGACCCCTCCAGGGATGGTGACTCCACCACCTCCCTGGGCAGCCTGGGCCAATGCCTAACAGCCCTTTCAGTGAAGAAATTTTTCCTAACATCCAGTCTAAAGCTTCCCTGGAGCAGTTTACTTATATCTTGCTTACAGCCAGTTTGCTGTTCTGGAAACAAAGAATTGGGACACATCTTGCAGTTGCTAACTGGGGTAAAGCCAGGCTTTAATATGAGAGCAACATACACAGGAGCTGGAAAAGAGCCTTGTGATTCATCTCTGAATAGATGTATCTCTCACAGCTCTCAGCTGTTTTTGTTGTTGTTGTTGTTTTGGGTTTTTTTAAGCATGTAACAAAGAGACTAGGTGAGTCTCAGCTGATGGAATAGATTTTTGGGGTGAATTTTGATCTTTAGTTTTCTTTTAGTGGATAACAGCAATGAACAAAGTCTTACGAGTGCTTTTAAAATGCTCCCATCTGTACTCTAGAACTAATCTCTGTAGTTGATCAGAGGAGAACTTCTGAATGCAGGACTCTTTAGACAGGCAAGAACCATAACCTTTCCTATGTTTTCTTTTAAATGCTAGGTCAGACTCAGCCATTCTATACAATGACAGAGCTGTGCTGGAAAATCACCATGTTAGTGCAGCGTATCGTCTCTTGCAAGATGATGAAGAGATGAATATTTTATCAAATCTCTCAAAGGATGACTGGAGGTAAAAATGAATGTGGGGGTGACTACCTAGGAATGTTGCAGCATCACTATAGACTGTTCTTACCTTGTTTGAATGGCAGTACGCATTATTGTGTATTACATATTAGATTTTCTATCGCTGCGAGAAGAAGAGCTTTAAAAGGTTAGTCTTGACTGTTCTTCCCTTGTTTGAATGGGAGTATGCATTATGGTGTATTACATGCTAGGTTTTCTGTTGCTGCAAGAAGAAGAGCTTTAAAGTGTGTTAGTCTTGCTTTTGGTTTTCACTTCTGGTAGTGAGACTAGGCTTTGTGACAATGGGTTATAATATACAAATTGACTCCCATCTGATTTGTAAGTCTCACAGAGACACCCTTTGTATACATATCCATTTGTAACTGGGTGTAGAGCTAGCCCCTAAACTCATCCTAAAGCATACACATAATCTTTATTTACTTTGACACTCTCTGCCTGGAAATTATAACTAAGACTTAATGCAAAAATCAGTGTACTGTATATGCCAAGGTGAGGTAAGAAGCTGAAGTTTAAAATAAGCCTCATCCAATTTATGTGCCAAAATCAGCCCACAATTTGCTTTTCAATAGCAGACAGGTCAAACTGATGAGGGCTTTCTGGTTTTTATGTTTGGGTGGGTTTTATTTTAACTCCAAGGGATGGTACTTCAAAAATAGCCCAATGTGCTAGACAGGAAGAATCCTGCTCCAAGGTCTCTCTCAGGGGAGGGGAAGCAACTTGTGGGATCTTACATGACACATGGTGCCTCCTGCACACACTTCAATATGATACAGTGCTGAGCAGCCAGTTCATCTTATTTTAATATAAATGTGGGGAAATGAGCCTTCCTCTGGGGCCTGGCTTCTAACAAGCTGCTCAGGGAAAGGCTCTGTGTGCTAATCTGTTTCCTATTTATTCCAACTTGTGGACAGTGGTGTGATCCTGTAGCCAAACACCAGGGATAAAACTCAGGAGCTTAGGTGGCTGATTCCAATCATTGTGAGTGTTGTGGAGGAGTGGCTTGAGAAATTCTATCCCTCAAGATAGAAAATATTCTCATGGTAGGCAGCAAGCAAGAACCTTAAAAAAAATCTGCACTGAAGTCTCAAAAATCTAATTTATTTTCTTTTTAGCTACAACTGATAATGCCTTGTCAAATATTGGCAGGAAATTACTCCTTTTTATATTGGTGGAGGAAACACAAGGAACTGACTGACTAGAAACAGCAACCTTAGAGTCACTGTCTGCAAGGAACAGTGCAAGAGCTTAGCTGAGTGTGCTGCACTGCCATGAATACTGTCTTTAGGAACATGGCCTGCTTTGGAGCTTTAAAGTGGTTTTGCTTGAATCAAAGCTAACTTCAGATATTCTTGACTCCTTCCTAGTGTCAATGTGTGTATTCTGCTGAGGCAATCTGCTTAGACCCAAAGTTGCAAAGCTTAACCCATCTCTTTAAGAAATACTGTAAGTGCCTGAGCAAGAATACTGAGTGGTTTGGATTCCTTGTTTGTTCTCTCTCAAGTAGGGCTTTATTGTTTTATAGCTGCTGATCAAGCAGCAGCTGCAAACTAAAGGCCATTAGCTGGATGTGCTCTAATTGGAAAAGACTGTGATTTTTGTGTGCTGCCAGTTTGAAATCCCATGGGCAAACATTCCCATGCATTGCAAAGCACTGGAAACATCAGCTGGCTTCAGCAGGATCTCAGGTGTTGAGGAAAAAAAAAAAACAACCAAGAAGCCCAGAGTTTCAGAGACTGGCAGTCAAAAATAGGACCTTCAGTACTGAAGGATGCTTTGGGAAATTCTTGAAGTGTGTCCTCCTTTTAGGAAAAAACCCTCTGTTGCTTATTAAATATTTGAAAATCAGTTAAGTTGCCTTATTTCATTAATCCCATTTGTGCAAGTCATCAACAAGAAAATGAAGAATCTATAACAAAAACAAATCACAGTGAATTAAGAATACAAACTGCAAAGTGAACAGATGCTTTCCTAGATACTGTTAGAGATGTCTTTTCTGGCACTGTATTTCATTGTTAATAATTTCCATGTAGTTGATTGAAACATAGCATGTTTAGCTCAAGCACTTTACTATCAAGCACAGGATTAAAAAGGCATCTGGAAAGTGTTTAGCTCCTTGACCCTGTATTGGAACAGAGTTTTGGGAAGTAACCTTTGTCAGTAAAGCTTGTTGGGGTTTTGTCCCTCAAATAATTTTGAGCCCTCCTTGTCAATCAGTGTTATTCCTTTCAAGACTGTGTTGAGAAACCTTGAATTTTTTTGACTGAAATAGTCTTTGCTCAGAGCCTTCTTCTGCATGTAATAGTGAGTGCATGGTTGCATAATGACACCCTTTTCTGGTTCAGGTTTGTTTCTTTGCATTCAGGGTAGGTAGACCTCCAAGATCATCAAGTCTAACCATACCTACCACTAACACAACACTAAACCATGGCCCTAAGTAGAGCATCTAAATGTTTCTTAAACCCCTCCAGGGATGGTGACTCCACCACTTCCCTGGGCAGCCTGGGCCAAGACTTAACAACCCTTTCAGTGAAGAAATTCCTCCTTATATCTAATCTAAACCTCCCCTGGTGCAACTTGAATCCATTTCCTCTCATCCTCTCACAGTTAACCCTGGAGAAGAGACCTACCCCCATCTTGTTACAACCTCCTTTCAGGTAGTTGTACAGAGCTATAAGGTCTCCTCTGAGTCTCCTCATGACTGCAAGGCATTGTGAGTCCTTCCCTAGGATACAGCTTTAAGGTGGACATAGATATGGAGCAAAGACACATCCAACAAAATGATATAATGTTCTCTGAGGCAAAAAAAAAGGGTAAACCCATGAAATAATCATTCTAAAGAAAAAATGAAGAAATTTTCCAGCTGGATCAATGCAGGGCTTGGAAATACTTAGCTGTGAAGCCAGTCAGAGTCTATCTCGGCAATCAGGAGTAAAGATACTGTAAAACTGTGTTTGCTCATGGGACTGTGCCAGATACCATGTTTACACATGAGTCATCTGCAGGACATCAGTTAGAAAACAAAGAATAAAAGCTGTGACATTGGCCACAGGATGAGTTATTATTCAGCATAAGACAGTAATAAACCAAGAAATTCGCTTTGGTTTCTGTCTTCTGCAATTACTTTTCCTGACCCTGTTCCCTGACAACCTGCTCTCCTCCACCTAATTGTTCCTTTCCCTAATCCTGCAAGGGCTATTAAAAGGCATAGGCAAGTTATCTTAACATTTATTTTCAAATTTGGAAACTTGTAACTTTTTCTCAGTGGTAGATTATACATACAAGGAAGTGATGTCTCTCTGGCAAAGGGATGTTCTAACACGAGAGAAAACATCTAGAAGTGCAAAGAGAAATATTAAAACCCCTAATTGGTCAGCCAAGAAACACAGCCAGGTCTGTAAAAGACTGAGTCCACAAGGAATCTTCAGTTGAGGGGACCTGCAAGAAAACTCGTAACAAAGCCATGGAAGAGCCATAACAGTCTCAGTAGAGACCACTTTCATGTGGTGTATCTTTGTTGCCACAAACAGTGATCCGAAAGAGGATGAATGAGAAAGCTAAGCTCAGTTTACCACTCTGACAGATCTCTTTGGTGATTCTGCCAACACACTTTTCATGGAATTTATTTTGCCTAATGGGAAGAAGCAAATTGTCTAAGCTTTCATCTCACATAAGGGAGGAAAGCAGTACCTCCAAAGGACAATTCATTCCACTTCTCTAAGGATGGCAAGAGCCATGCTCTGGAGATGCTCATCTCCATCCAGTCTCTAGAGCAAAGCAAGCTGAACTGGCTTACATAGAAGCTTACAGACAGCTCAAGTCTGCCAGCAGTGACAGGAATGGATAGCAGAGTTAAACAAAAACATTTAGCACACAGTATGTTCTCACAGTGGTTGTCAAGACAAACAGCAGAAATTTGTTTGGAAATGAACTAGAGCAACTGAAGGCAGAGAGATTCCAGAGTGGTGATCAGGCATCGCAGTTTGGGTTCAGCTGGCACCTCAGAGAGTTGTCTGATGCTCTTACTGTATCTCCTACCTCCTTGAACATTCCTGATCATTCCAAGCTCCCTAACTGGAAACTGCTGAAGTAAAAGATGAGGGAGACTCCTGGTTGCATATGATTGGGCCCAATGAAATTCCAACACTGTTTCCAATGCCATGAGTGCCTTAGATGGGCTATATGAAATCACCATAAAAGCTGGCAGCCAACATCACTTGTGGCTGCTTATGCTCAGGAACAAGCTTTTGCAGATATGATCTGCCTTTCTGCAGTCCCTTGATTACACAGTAAAGTTGCCTTCAATCCTGAAGCCATACCTGGATGCTCTTCCCTGAGGAGTGACATGCTCCAGTACCTCCTGTAAACATGTCCCAAGTGTCCTGTGATGAATGTACACTGCACCTCTGAACTGCAATGCTTACTCCAGACATATGTGGAAGGAGTCAGGCCTTATCTGGCTCAGGACCTGATCCAGGCTGCCCAGTTCTGATTGAAGCTGTGTCATTTGTTTCTGATTGTGTCTGAAGGAAATTGGAGTCAGGTCAGATTGGCAACTAATGCTGGTGCATACTCCAAACCTCTTTTGAGATCCTGAATTGGTCATTGCTGCTTCCAGGGCCATCAGTAAATGAAAATGCACTGAAGGCATTGAGTCGGGAAGATTCTTACTGACTCAACACAACAGTGAGTCATGGGAATTGCATTAGAATGGGGAGCAAATAGATCTCCTTTTTCTCCTCAAACCACCTGCAACACATCTGGGTATGAGTGAGGACTTTTTCATCCTGCCTCATGCTGCCAGGTGCTGAATGGGATTTCATGTTCTGTCTGAGAGGACAACAAAGCTCAGAAAGTGTTAAAAAAGAGAGAACTGGAAGGACATTGAAATCCATGAGTAAGCAATGGAGTAGTTGGGATGTTTTTCTCTGAGACAGAAAATGTAGCAGATAGAAATAAAGAAACCACATAAATCAAACCAAATCAGAAAGCCCCCATGCTTTTACTGATGTAGAGAGCAAAGTTGACAGGAAGACCTTGAGGTGCACCCAGACTGTCAGTTTAGTGTGCTCCCTGGTTTGCTGCTTGACACCTGCCAGTGTGTACCATGGCTCCACCACGGAGCAAACCACATAGTGCTGGTGAGGAGGAGCTCAGGAGCTCACAGAGCTATTTTTTTTCTGTACAAGTAGTTTTCATGGCAAAAATGGTCAGAGGACAACTTGCTCTAGCCCTTTTCCTTGACCTGATTTGATAGGCAAGTTATCTTTATCTAATATGACCATGATTGTGAATGCTTAGCCTGGTACAGCTGGGACTCTCTGGAGAAGATGAACCGTGTCTGACTATCAGCTTGATATTGCTGATAGATTATAGAGGCATATTCCTCTTTTTTTTTTTTCAACAGATTTCTCTATTTCTTCTTTTCTTGAGTACTGTTTTAGATTATTGATGCATTACCTATACCCATGAATTATCTATGTCCACATGCCTTTCAATGTCACCTGCTGTTGTGATGCCTCATGTTTGAAGTGACAAATAAGAACTCTTCAGTATCAAAATATTTTCTTTTGTAATGTTAAAGAAGTGGTTTTCCTCTGTTTAAGAGGAAACTATCTTCTGAAACATGTGCAGGTTTCCATCTAGAAAAGGGAAACCAGAACTTATGCCCTTGTGAGCACATGAACATGCTGGCAATGAAGTCAGTGACTCCCTTGCCTGAGCTGAGCCCTTTGCTGTCGTGTTCCTACTGTAAGAAGCTACACACACAGTGTCCCATGCAGACCATTTCCATGGGGTTGCACTCCAGAGGATGCAGGGAAATGCTGCTGTTTCCCAGGAATAATCCCAAGCACTAATTATTCCCACAGCATATTCACACTCTTTTGCCAGAAGTTTGTTTCTATGCATTCAGCTTCTCCTTCCTGTCTCTTTTGCTTGTATTGGTAATGAGGTTTGTGCTGCTGGGAATAAGCTAGACCAGGGAACTGATTAGGACTGGTGAAAAAAAAAACCCATATAAATCCAATTTAATTTAAAATTACTTTACTTTCAGCTATGATATCATCATCTTGAATACTGTTGGGTATGCCACTGATTGTACATAGTGGTGGAATGGAGGAGGTGGGTGTACTGAGGGAAAATCTTGAGCTGATATGTGAACCTTGGGCTGTTCTTCCTCTGTTAACCTGTGGAGAGCTGAACAGAGAGAAAGAGAAAAGAAATTTGTATTGTGTGTTATATCAGAATGCTCTAATATTTTAAAACATCTAGGACATCCATATTGTCTTCAAAGAAATTTCAGCTGGATCCTAAACAAGTTTGCTTAACAAGAATTCATACAGGAATACTTTGAGTAATATCAGGGAAATAATGCAGGTTCTCAAAGGTCTAGACTGCATATATGCATCATATATACTAGGAGACTTTTTGTTAGCATGCTGTTTTTCATTTAATATTGTGACTAAACTTTCAACACAGGTATTGACCAGTTTTAGTCAATTGGATAGAGACACAGGTGCAAAAGTTCACCTGCTTCATGTCAAGGCTTTAAAGAATGTTTCTACTTCCTTCTAAGAATGCCCTGTAAAAAAGAAATCCATTTAAGAGGCTTATGCTTAATTGTAAAAGGAGTACTAATACTAACATGCTCTTCAATAACCATCTAGGATTTCTCTTAGTAAGGATTAGCCACCTGGCTTAATTTGCAGCCCTCCCACTCCTGTGTTTGTGTAGAAAATAAGTCATCTTCTTCCCCATCCCTGAAAGATGGATAATGGAAAAAATGACATCCAAAGGCAGAAGTACTGTCAATAATTTGCAGGTAGACAACAAACAAACCTGAAGTGTGTCTGATGCTGATGTTTGTGTTTTTCTTTCCTTGCTCCTCTCATTCTGATGCCATCCCAAAGGGAATTCAGAGCTCTAGTGATTGAGATGGTGTTGGCCACTGATATGTCCTGCCACTTCCAGCAAATCAAAGCCATGAAGAATGCTTTGCAGCAGCCAGAAGGGTGAGTCACTTCACAGCACTGTGCAGTGAGGGACTGCATTTCAGCTGGTGCTTTGCCATCGTGTTTGACTTCAAAAGCACCTCTTTGATGTCCACATCAATTCTCTTTCTGCTGTTGAATTTTGAATGAATTCACGTAGGAGTGGCCTGGCACCCCTCTATACACACTTCTCTACTCTGTGCTGGTGGACCAAAGCTTGCAAAGGTCTCCATGTTGGAATAAGCTTCCCTGGCCATTTCCCTTTGCATATGAGGGTGACATCAAGGAGATGGTTCAGCTGAGTGACCTCTACAGCTTTAAGCATGACTCAAGGTTATAAGATCTGCAGAATACAACTTAGCATTACTCTTCTGCAGATGGTATCACCTGCTACCTCTGTGAGAGGCCTTCTCTCTAACTAGAGGACTGATGTAAACAACTTGAGACCCACTGAGGGAAGGACTGGAAAGGAACAGATAGAGAAATATAGGGAAGGCCTTTTCTTCTTTCCAGTATGCCACTGGGAGATGCAAATATTTTGTCCACACCTCTTCCCAATAAAATTCCTCTTATACTTCAGAAAGCTCTGAGAGATGGTCATTTTTTCACCCTGGCTGCATGCCTGGCTGTCTAGAGCCTCCCAGAATTAAACCTGGATCAGACCAGAGTGTGGCTAGCCACTTGGTCCTCCCAAAAGCTGCAAATTTTCCTGCTACTTCAGATATTCAAAAGCTGGAATTGAAAATGAGACTACCCATCCCCCCAAAAAGCATTATTTTCTAGGTTCTTGGCCTAGCCTCTCAGGTTATGGTTTTAAGAACCAGATGCAGAGATCCACTTCTGACCTCACACTAGATTTTTAGCAGTGAAACATTTATCACTGACTCTGTAGACTCATCGGTGCCCTAGAGATCAGATCCTACAGTAAGATGGTAGGGACCAACTTCTTTTCTGAGCTGCATAAAACACAGCCCAGCTGAAATGGGGAACACAGCAGCTCTTGGAGTCCATTTGTGCAGACAAACAAACCTGGAGAGGAGCTCAGCAAGGCTGAGCAAAGTTTCTTTTTGCATTTCTTAATGTCTCTTTTATACAACAGGAATAGTGTATGTCGGAGAAATTAGACAATCTTATAGTTGTCTGATTTCACGAACACAGAAATCACTCCGTTAACATCCTGACCAACGATTCTAATGACCTCATTTCCCTCTCATTTAGGTGAGATTTTTGTCACTCTCCACTGCAGCAGCAGCCAATTAATGTGTTTGATCCTTTGGGTTTTCAGAATTGACAAGCCGAAAGCCTTATCACTGTTGTTGCACACAGCAGATATCAGTCACCCAGCCAAGGCCTGGGACCTCCACCATCGCTGGACCATGTCTCTGCTCGAGGAGTTCTTCAGACAGGTAAAACTAGGGAAGTTCCTCTTTATTTCTGCAACACAGGAAGAGCCTGTAGGAGCAGGCAGGGAAGTAGGAAAATATGAACACAGATTTTTATTTTCTTGGTGATTTACAGAAGAACCACCTAAATGATATGAAGCTTTCTCAGCTGGCACCAATAGCACTGGCTGTTATGTCTCTTGGAAGTTGGTGTCTGATACACTGCTTGTAGATACAGACATTATCTACATAGTACAAATTCTAATTTGGGAATCTAATGAGTGTTTCAGATTAGCAAACCACAGAATATGTGATGTTCTACTTAACTGCAGAACCATAGAAAACAGATTTCAGTAGCTGTACTTTACAGAACCATACTTATATTTTTGGGGTAAGTGTGAAAAATGCATTACTCTTACCTTAGATGAAGTGAAGTGATCTAGTTTAGAGCTCACAGTGGACTGCCTGTTGACAGACCCACAAATCTAGACAAATCATTTAGCTCTGTGGGGTAACTATAAGCTCCCCAAGTGGCTAATTAAAAGCATTTAAAGAGCTGCCTTAAAAAGAAAAGCAGTAAAGAAAGTAAGAAAGAAAAGAAGTAAAAGTTAAACAGAGCACTTAGGAGTGTTCAGGATACTTTTCACCAATATGAATTACTAAACTAAGCAGAAAACTAAGTGCTTAATTTCCCTCCAGAGTTCAATAACTTCATGTTTTATAGTAAATCCAAATGCAAGAAAGAAAAGTAGATAACAATCTAAAATACATTGTAGCAATGTTTTAAGTAGCATCTGTTTTTAAAAGCATTGTATGAATACTTTCTTAATAAGGACACTGCAAGAATTTACCTTTGATCTGCTTTTCCATCCAAGGATGGGTTTACTGGGTGGAAACAGGTAGATCATACCTGCAGCTGTCTCTCTGTTACCATACAGGAATCTCATGCAAGTAGGATACATTTTAGGGAAAATTCTGTGCATTTTTATGCTTTTCTAGCTCAAAATTGTACTAGATATGTTAAAATACACCACTGCTGAGTCGCTTAAAGACTGACAAGGGAATGAAGATTAGCTAGATATGAGACCACAAAAAGCCCAAATTTTGATGTTTTGTACATATAATAAAGACAAAATTGTTATTTTATGTTATTACAAGAGTAATTTCATTTCAGAAAAAAAAAAATCCTGCTGTAATTTTGAGTGAGAAATGCCTCCACTTTTAGATAAAGCTTTATCTAAAACTTGTATTCTAGTTCCTTAATTTCCTCTTCAGGAAAACGCTTAAGCTCACCATGAAATATAGACTTGTGTTCATTGAATTATTTAGTATTAGATCAATAAATACATCCCTACATGACAGCAGAACAACACATACTCTTCTCACAAGCTGAGAAATAACATTAGCCACAGAGGACCATGGAGATAAGAAATTGGGCTGACCTCAGATTAGACATTTATGTATTTATACTCTTCACCTACAGACCCTCTCCTATTTTTACTGTTATGTGCTCTGCAGAGACATAAAGCCTGGCCTGATGTATACCAGTACAGGTCCCCAGCATTATTGGTTTCCAAGTATCTTATAATGTGACACAGATCTTCCTGCTCCAAGTAAACATGTAGGTGTGAATGGTACTTCTGAGTACAATGCTGGTTTGTTTATATTCAGCAACAATGGTGAGCATCTCTTAAATCAAACACCTTGCATATATTAATTTGTTTCACTAGTAGAAGTGTTCTTGGGCTCAAATGAGCTTTTAGTTGGTGCATAGAAGCACCAAACAGGCAGGGAAGGCTCTGAGGAAAGATTCACTGGAATCAAGATGCTTAATTCATCAGCTTCTCTTTAGACCACAACTTTTCCAGCCAGACTCAAATTCTCTGAAATTAGTGTCCAAAATCCCCAACCAAACAACAAACCAAAATCAAAACCAAATTCAAGAAAGAAAAACAAGAGGCTTTTACAGTTGTGACCTAAGATATGAAAGTGCAATGTGTCTTGTCTTTTTCTAATATCCTTTCACTTTTGTTTCTCCAGGGTGACAAAGAAGCAGAACTAGGGCTTCCCTTTTCTCCACTGTGTGATCGCAAGTCTACTATGGTTGCTCAGTCTCAAATAGGTATGTCCCTTTTGGTGCCTGCAAAAGAGCATCTGAAAAGTAAAACTTACACCTCCCTGTAGGGCAAAGATCATGGTGATCTCTTATCATTTGGGACTATGTTAAAAAGAGGAAATAAAGCACAGTTATTTTCCCCAGATCAACAGGGGGACCAGGCCAACGGCATCCTGGCCTGGATCAGGAACAGTGTTGTCAGCAGGAGCAGGGAGGTGATCATGCCCCTTTACTCAGCTTTGGGGAGGCCTCACCTTGAGTACTGTGTCCAGTTTTGGGCCCCTCACTACAAGAGGGACATTGAGGTGCTGGAGAGGGGACAGAGGCTACCAAGCTGGTAAAGGGCTTAGAACATAAGCCTGAGGAGGAAAGACTGAAGGATCTGGGCCTGTTTAGCTTGGAAAGGAGAAGGTTGAGGGGAGACCTCATGGCTCTCTAGAACTACCTGAAGGGAGGTTGTAGAGAGGCAGGGACTGGTCTGTTCTCCCTGGTGGAGAGTGATAGGACAAGGGGAAATGGATGGAAATTGTGCCAGGGGAGGTTCAGGCTAGACATTAGGAGGAATTTCTTTTCTACAAGGGTTGTCAGCCATTGGAACAGGCTGCCCAGGGAGGTGGTTGAGTCCCCATCCCTGGAGGTGTTTAAGAGACAGGTAGATGTTGCATTGGGGGGCATCATTTAGCAGGTTGCTAGGGCTAGGACAAAGTCTGGGCTCCATGATCTTCAAGGTCTCTTCCAGCTGGAACTATTCTATGATTCTATGATTTTATGATTTTAATTCCAAGCTGAGGAACCATTAAATTTATGATGTTGGTTCCATGCAGTAACCAAGTTGCCTCTGATGCACCCTCAGGGATGACTACAGTGCCTGACTCTGACACTACTCCATGGTTTTCTGAGCTGTGAAGATGGGAATACACTCATGTGGCAGTGTATTGTGATATAAGTATCACTGGTGGATCTGAAAGTGTAATGTCAGTCTATTTGATGGCCTGGGCAAAACCTATTGTGTGCTTTTCCATTGATTCCTTCCACGCTTTCCTTCCTAGTGTGTTAAGCCAACCAGTATTTTTCACTGAAGCCAAGCAAAGAGCAAACAGTTTTCTGCTTCACCCATTCAAAACCGGAGATCTTCTTACAGACTTTCCAGTGGTGCTTCCTCCGCCTTTTCTCCAGTTACTGTGTGAAAAAGTAGGGAAAGGATGAAGCAACAAGTTTGGTATTTGGTGAGAAAACAAGAGGGGCTAAGTGAAGTGAAACTGTTCAGCAGGTTGGGAGCAAAAATAAGTCAGAGGAAAAGGTGGATTTGTAGGTGGATCTTTAAACTAAGGAAGCAAGTGAAGTAGGCAGAAAAATGTGATCTAACCTCAACTGGACAATAGGGAGACAAATAGAATAACTAAAGAAAGATAACACAGACTCTAAAAATAAGGGAACTGGGACCAAAAGCAGGAAGAAAGAGAATGCTTTAAAGGAAAACAAACAAAAACTTGGAAGTATGAAACTTTTGTCCAAGAGCAAGGAAAAGATATCCCTGAAGCTAGGAAAGTTCAGATTCATACCTGTGGCTAAAAGTCATTCCTGTTTGAAATTATTTCATTGTTCCTGCTTCCAATTATTTCATTGTGTTCTCTGGGTCCCTCTATGTAGGCCTGTGTGTGCTAGAAACCAATATTCCTGGTCCTCCTCTTTTGTTTCTCTTTGCTCAGGAAGGCCAGGAGAGCCAAGAAACTTCTGCACTGATGCCCCTTGGGTCAAGCCACTGCAAAATTAATGATGGATTAAACCATCAGCAACTCAATTCCACCTTATGAAAGAGGCACTTGTCAGTATGCAGAGGCAGCCTTATTTAGTCATATACTCTTTGTCATCATATTCAATTTGTGCAGTTTAGCATTCTATTGACATTAATAGGCTGCTCTCTATAACTCTTGCCTTCCAACATTATGAAATTTTAATTTCTCAGTCTGCTGCACATATTGGCAATGTCTTTCTGTAAGGTCTCCTTTGCTAAATCAAAACTTGCTTCTATTTTCTGCTATCTGCTGAGGCAAGGCTTTCAAAGTTGTAGGCTAGATTCTCTAGACAAATAATCTGTTCCCATTCATTTATTTACCTGATTAATAGCCTTAATAAATTGTTCTCTGGAGCAGTAATTACTACATTTCTTTGCAAAAGCAAGTTCTTATTGAATTCCAATTTGTTCTATTATCTGCAGTCTTCAGTTCCCACAAATAAACCTCTGTCCTGTGTGGAATAAAATTGTGCTTTTGGTTCTGTCAGGGTCAGAGGCTAGGAATCCTCTTATAGTGGCTCAAGTTCTTTGTAGTTGCTGCTCTGTGGACACTACAGATGCAACAGCAGTGGGCAAGCATTTTCCTCAACCAAAGTCTTTCACAAAGGCAGACTGAAGGTTTTGCAGTATGGATTTTTCCCTCGGGAAGGAAGCAATCCAACAGCAAAAACTTCCTCAAAAGAAAAAAAATGTCTCTTCTGTCACTTCAGTTTGTTGAAGAAATTGATCAGATTTTAAACTGATCATTTAAAAAGCCTGAATATCAGATAATGAACCCAGGGTTAAAACCTGTTAATGTTAATGCCAATGACCAATTTATCATCCTTTTTCTTCTTCCCTGGAATGAGTGTGGGAAATGTTTCTGCACAACATTGAAGTACAGAAATCAGGTGAGATTCATGTCCAGAAGTCAGGCTGCTTCTTCTCAGAGTGGAGGACACAAACAAACTGCGAAGAAAAGCAGGCCAAGTCTTGCATTTCCCAACAAGAATAGCAGGAGTTAAAGCTTTTCTGTCTGTAGGAAGCTTGTGTGACTGGAGATCAGCTTTTGTTGTCACAGTCCTCTTTTGCAGCTGATAAATGTAGCAGCATCCTGATAAAATGGTCATTAGCATTAATAGGTTTTAAACCCCAGGTTTCTTGTTTGATTTTCAGGTTTTTTAATTAGCAAACTGAATCACCATAATTAAATTTCAGGTAAGACAAGAGAGAACATGGAGATTGACGAGGCACTTGGGAATATGGTATATGTTGCATAATTACTCATAAAATCCTGAGTTTTGTTTCTATGGCAGCAGATTATATTTCCCAACTTTACTGTAATCCCCACTTAAAGGTAAAGGTAATATAGTTGAATAAGTTATTCATGTTGTAGGGAGTAGAGGGAGAAGTACCAGTTATCAAAGAGAAGTTTTCCTTCATTGAAATTGCTTAAGCGTGAAACTTTCTGCTACCTCTGCCTGATAAGATGCAAGACTTCTCCAAGGGAAATCTTGTTTCTTAGACACAACTGGACCTGGTGTTTAGGTGTAAAATTTGAGTATCTCAGGAAGCAGCTCCTACCACCTTGCTACTGAACAGAGTCATGCAGCCATGCATTTGGTATCAGAGCTTTGCATGTCTAAGGGTTGCTAGTGCTGATGGAGCAAGTGGCAGTGGTATTACTTGGCAAGCAAGTACCATGGTTTGGTTTTTTTGGTCACTGAGCAGTAAAAAAATCTTTTGAGTGAGGGGAACAGAAAAAACACACAGACAGGCAGGCACACACATATGAATACCAAGTTTTCTTTATCCTCAGCATTCAATGGCACACTTAACACTGTTCTTAATCAGTACAATTTCCAATGGTTTAAAAATCGGCATGAAATTTACTGGGATGATCTGAGTTGTGATCTAGCATACAGTTTCCTGCCATGGCTTTATACTGCATGCATTTCTCATTGACTCCTTGGGAAGAAGGGAGTTCTTTTCTCCCTTAATTTGCAGAGATAAGACTGTCTCAGTGTTGTGATTCAGATGTCCAGATAAGACTGAATACGTATTTCCTCCAAATTTACAGAAAGTTAGCAGGAAAATCTGCAGACTTGCAAGTAACATTTTTAATTTGGCTGGGCATGAAAATTCACTTAATTTCCCACCCTTTTAGAAATATAGCAAAAATCAGGGGGGGAATGGAACTAGAAGGATGCTCAACCATTTTGCACTCAAGATGTGGATCAAAGCAAGCATCTGCGAATTCCAGTGCCTGGTCCCTGTGATCTCTTTTCACAGAATGATAGGGGTTGGGAGGAACCTCTGAAGATCATCTAGTCCCATCCCAGTGTCAGAGCAGGTTCACCTAGAGCAGATTGCACAGGATGGCATCCTGGTGGATTTTGGATATCTCCAGAGATGGAGACTCCACCACCAATCTGGGCAAGCCTGTGCTCTACCACCCTCAAAGAAGTTCCTCCTTATGTCTAGAGGGAACTTCCTATGTTCATGTTTGTGCTACCTCTTGTCCTGTCACTGGGCATCACTGACAAAAGACTGAACCCATCCTCCTGACACCCACCCTTCAAGATCCCCCTTCAGTCTTCTCTTCTCTAGAAGAGAACAAATGCAGGAAAGACCTGAATCCTAATGTGCCTTAGGAGGGATTAAGGACATCATTGTTTTCTTGGCTACCCACAGCACTAAGAAACTTGTGAAGTGCTAACTGAACATAAGAAATAGCCCTTGCCCCTTGTGGGAATTTTGAGGAAGATGTAAGGTACTGGAAGCTCCTCACTCTCACTATTTTTTTCATGTAAATTGGATTTCCCTTATTTTTAAGAGTTTATGGCCACTGAGCTCTTCAGTCTTCCCTTCCCAACATTCTGCCCAACTGTATACTGAAGTACAAATTCTATGTCTCTCTTCTTCCTCTCCCTATATTAAAAAAAATGGTGAGAAAACATCTAAATCTTTAGCTTTACTGTCAATCAGAACAATGGGACTGAGCCCCGAGGAGAGAGTATTCCCAGCACCCCACTGATATGCAGGAAGGGAAGTTTGCATGTAACTCCACACCAGCAAAGCTTAACAGTATTATCACTTTTATATTCATTTTCTGCTGTTAGAGAGTTCATCTCTGAAACTGGGTTTTCATCCAAATCTTCTAGGAACCTGGCTTAAATATCCCACTTCTTGTAAAGAAGTAGTTCTGGTGCATCTGTTTTATGTTCCGATTTGCTACAGTTTCTTTCCAATGTTTAAACAGGTATCTTATTGAATGCTATATCCAGCTTCTTGGGTCAGGGATTAATATATAACTCAGTTTTCCCTTGCTAGTATTTGTCTATTCCTCTTTCAAGGTATACTTTTTTTTCCACTCTGAATTTCACAGTGTGGTTGTATGTGATCATTGAAGCTGTGACTCCACAGAAATCCTCCTCTTGCCTGCTTAACTCTGTTTGTGCTTCTGCTCAGGTTTCATTGATTTCATTGTGGAACCAACTTTTACTGTGCTGACCGACATGACCGAGAAGATTGTGACTCCGCTCATTGATGAAGCTTCCCGCTCTGGCATGTCTGGCTTCAGGCGTTCCAGGTGAATAACCAAGCACCCTCTCCCTTTCCTCTGGACAATATATTGCCATTCCTCCTGCAGAATCACAGAATGTTAGGAGTTGGAAGGGCCCTAGAAAGATCATCTAGTCCAACCCCCCTGCCAGAGCAGGATCACCTAGACCAGGTCACACAGGAATGTATCCAGGCAGCTCTGCAATGTCTCCAGACAAGGAGACTCCACAGCCTCCTGGGCAGCCTGGTCCAGTGCTCCCTCACCCTTACTGGAAAGAAGTTTCTCCTCATGTTAATACTAAACCTCCTGTGGTCCAGCTTGCTGCCATTCCCTCTTGTCCTAACATTGGATGCCATTAAGAAGAGCCTGGCTCCCTCCTCCTGACACTCGCCCTTAACATATTTATAAACATTAATGAGGAAGTAAAAAGAAGGTGGAGGGAGTCATTGGGAGGCACTCTTTTCTTCATTCTAGAAGCATAAATGGGACTGGAAAATGAAAAAGGACTGGAAAGTATGAGCACACTTTAGTGACAGTAGTTAAGGTTATGCAAATGTGTGAAGAACCACTAGAATTCACCTGGAGTTTGGATGTGAGGAGTTTTGGCCCATTGAAACTGCTCTGCTGTTGCAGAGAAACTGCTTTTTTAGTGGTTTTATGGATAGGACACGTCTTGGGATTCAGATGCCATGTGGCTAGTGCTCCCTAGACTAGAGCTATCAAGTCAGGATTCCCTCTCCTCTTTCCTGGGCTTGCTTTTGGACTGTTACACAAAGAGGAAGCACTAACATCTTTCTGTGTCACTCGTCTTGCTGCCTTTATTAAAATGTGCACAAGGAAGTGTCCATCCTTGAACGGCAACTGTAGGGCTTGTAACTGAAATGAGTGCCTGATTTCACCCTCAGCCGAGGTCACCCAAGCCCTGGACAGAGGTTGGCTTCCTATCCTGTGACAAATGGCTCCTGGTAGTGTATTTTAGGAGGCTCCTTCTATGACACATTTGATTTCTAGAATGGTCTGACTCCAGTGAATGTTAAGGGAGTGAGGTTGCACAGCAAAGATAATGGTGACACTTTGAGTGACTCTATTTCTTAGAGATTATGGACACCAAAAAATAAGCAGGGAAAAGCTGACCTTTATTTCTAATACTGGCTCAGGTTGTGGTGTTTGCTTTAGCATTGGTTGCCCTGGAGTGGGAGAGGAGGATCGGAGGTTCAAGCTGAGTTTTAGTTTTCCTGCTTGAATTTGTTAAGTTATCTAGACTTAGAGTCTTTATTTCTTCTTAGCTGTATTTAGGTGTACGGGATACTGATTTTCCTGTGTTTTGTGATCTTGTGTCCCAGTCTGAACAGCATTAATCCATCTGAAGTTAAAAGATCAAGTGTCAAGAGCACTGGGTCCGAAGGAAGTGCCTCACTCAACTGCTCCATACTCACTGTGGACTTCAAATGTTTTAAAGCCACCTGGACTGAGGTGGTCCAGCAGAACCGGGAGAAATGGAAAGCACAAGCCACCAAAGGTAACAGCCAGGCTTCTTAGTGAAAGAATACGAATTCTTTTGATGATTTATACCATGAGACTCCAGGGAAAATATCAACATGCATAGCTGAGCTATCTATGGGAGCTACCACAGATTTCAGGAATGATTAATAAAGGGAAGGAAGCTCATATCTAATTTAATTTTATTTTTGGGTGAGGTATAATGTATTAATTTAAAAATTAATTAACTTTAGTTAGCTGCTGGCAAGGAGACATAGATTGGCATTTCTTCTAAAGATGGCTTTCCTTCTTTCTCTCTTGTATCCCACTGGAACACTTTTCTCAACATTAGTTCTGATCCACTCCTAAGAACTAGTTGACAAGACACTTGGACATTGTTTGGTAATTTTTACTCACTGGCCAAGATCCTGCTTCTGTAAGGAACAAAACCTCTTCCCTGTAGGTACCAAGAATACTTCCATAGGACCAAGGTAGACTTTATTCAGTGGTTTGTAGGATCTACTCCTCTACTCATCAGTTTACACAGTCTCTCTGAAAAGAGGAGATATGTATGTGATTCCTGTCACAATGAAGGTGCAGTTGGTTGCCCAAGATGGGGTGATGAGTGGGCCAGAATATTGCTGACCCAGGAATCTTGGATACAGGCACAGGGCAATCTCACCTGAATGCTTAGACTCCATAGGGGTGTAGATATGCTCTGAAGCTGCATAAACTCAGAGGTTCCAAATTGAGTGTGTGCTCAGCTACTCATCTGCTTTCCCAGATTAAGTCTCTGCTGATTATGGATAAGGGGGAGAAAATACTGGATTCTGTGCCCAGAGTGTGTGCACACCCAGCCATGTTCATTAGCTCTAGAGCTGTGCTGAGGGACTGTGGTTGTGTCCTGCTTTCCAGTGTGATGCAGGAAGCCCCACAGAGGCTTTCCACCTGAATCTGTTGGGTTGTGCTGTACCCAACTTGGGCTAGAACATTAGTGGTCTCAACACCTGAAGCCAAGTAATTTGTAACCTCTGTTATAAGTGTTGCATCAGCACCTAAAGTTTGGGTAAGAACAGAGCAGTATCTTGGCAGCAGGAAATTGGTTTCTCTGTGAGTTCTTTTCTTTTTGTGAATGATAGTACTTTGAGGTGCTGCTGTTCAACACTCTCTTTGAATTTATATCTTTGCATATTTG
Organism: Bucco capensis; assembly: GCA_013396975.1. Lineage (NCBI taxonomy): Eukaryota > Metazoa > Chordata > Aves > Piciformes > Bucconidae > Bucco > Bucco capensis. Next base: position 41,962 of record VWZO01000018.1, on the reverse strand, counting down.
TGAGGGACTGTAAGATTTTTGGGGATGGAAGGGCAAGTACTGGTAGAAAGGATGGAGCCATAAAGAAAGGATAACACTAAGTGGAAGGGAAGAGATTAGGCAGCTGGCATTGGAAGCAACCTGCAACAAGAGGGGAAAGAACCAAGACATTTTATGTTCTTAGAGTCTCCTGGTATGATTTGAGACAAACTGGATGTTGTTTGACTGATTGTTGTATGCAAAAACCGAAACTAACCTTGGCACCTCTAGAGCCTTCAATAGCTGATATCTCTTTTTAACCTGACTTTTAAGAGTCTTGAGGAAATGAGTTTTCAAAGGTGAATCTTATATGATCAAAAAAGGACATGCACATAACCTATGTTTAGGCCAACAGAGGGTATTCTGCAGAATTCTTTCATGTTCTCTTGTGCTTTTTTTTTTTCCTTGTCAATTCCTACATTTATCTAAGTAAAAGCTGTTTGTATAAAAAGCTGAAGTAGGTTTAAATGTGTGATCTGTATCATTCTTGTCAAATTGGCTGATAATCATCATTTCTTTCCTTATTTTGCTTCTCTCTTTGCTGAGGATGCAGAAGAAAAAGCTAAGAAAGAAGCAGAGGAAAATGCTCACCAGGGAACAGATGAAAAGAAACCAGATGAAAAGGATGAGAAGAAGCCAGGTGAAGATGCTACAGCAGCAAAGACAGAGAACAGCAAAGAACCAAATCCTGGGGAGAACAGAAGCTCAGATTCCAATAAGAATCATGTCAATGGGACTCAGCAAAGTGGGGGGAACAAACATGAAGCTTCTCAAGGGAAAACTGCACCTAGGACAGAGCAGGGAGGAGACTCTCAGCATGCAGTGGGAGAACAGAAGCAGCATGTCCAGAATGGTGAGTTCTCTTCTTCCACTGACATGTAAATCCATCCCTAAAACCAGTGACTAGGGAACCAGATATCCTGGACCCAGAGTCTCTTCCTGGGCATTAGCACAGTCACATGCATATGGGGTTTAGAAACTGCAAATTACCTCCCAAGTAATGTTCTTCTGGAGAAGATGGGATTCATCACACCTGCTTGGATGCTTTTGGAGGAAAGGAAAAAATAGTTTTTCTCATGGAAGTGAAGCAGACTGTAATGATACACAGGCTGAAAAGCTGAAAACAAAATTATTCTTAATTCAATGAACAGCTTCATTGCTTGGGAACTGAGAGAGGAGAAGTCTAAACTGGTTTATGAACTCTTTTTAAGACAAATTAAAGGTATCATTGAATTGAGTCTCAGATGTAAACATGTTTTGGAAGAGAGGATTTTTTTAAACCCCCCCCTCTCTGTTTTGAAGAATTATTTTATTTACGTTTCCTTTGCTCATTTTTTTTTTATTAGGGCAGTAGCAAGCATTTTTTGGAAATTCTTGGGAATTTTTTTTTTGGTCTAAATTTTATTCTAGTGTTTTATCTTGCTATAGAGCTGAATTAAAACAAGAATCACATTTCACACCCCCAAAAAGGTGAAAAAGTGTTTTCAAATTGCATTAAACATTAAAACAAATTATTAGATCCATGAAGACATTTCATTGCCCTTCCCTCCCCAGCTCCTGCTTCCTGAATCTGTTATCCAAAAGTGGCAGTAAAGCCACATGTGACTTGTCACCAACATGACTAGTTCAGCCAGTCCAGAACCAGCACAAAGACTCAGACTTGGAAGCATCCTCTTAGAGAAAGCTTGAGTGAGCATAAAGACTCTGAAAGTCCCAGGCTCAGGCAGGGAGTTTACAAGGCAGCAGAGGCAGAAATTGTGTTTAAACCATTCCTGATATGATTCTCATGTATTTCACTTGGCTGCTGGCTCTTCCCAGTGATCTCTTACATGATTTAGGGTTTTTTTAGGTTGGAAGGACTATGAGAATCTCAGCTGTCATGCTCTATTCCATATGAAGACATTCCAGAGCTGCCTGGACACATTCCTATGTGACCTCATCTAGGTGATCCTGCTCTGGCAGGGGGGTTGGACTAGATGATCTTTCTAGGTCCCTTCAACCCCTGACATACTGTGATACTGTGAAATCTGTCTTCAGACAGTGTTATGTGGGTGAATAGGAATGAGCCTCCCAAGGAGACAAAAAGGTTAGGGACAGATGAAATCCCAGTCAGACTGCATCAGACTCTTCTTCTGAAACCCTTTGTTTTACATGCTTCTAACAATATGAGTGTTAAGTGTGCTCTAGTGGTTTTGACACTACTTTTTCCTGCAATGTCTGTCAAAAAAGCTTTGAAAGGAATTATAGTGATTTCTGAAAATTAGTAGCATCCTCAGGAAAAGGAATTCTGCTCCTTAATTTATGGGAAATGGCCTTTAGGAGGTACAATCAGCAGAGTCTTTTGGAGACTGATGAAATCTTAACATTGCTATCTCTAGCTTCACCACAGCTTCTTTTACTGTTAATATCTCATCTGAAAGTATTTGCCTTATTATTTCTCTGCCTCTGTAATCCCTTTCAAGAAGATTATGATCATTGTTCTGCTCTGCTGCTGGCAGTGTGGCAGGGTAGATACTACAATACTCAAAAGTCTCCTGTTCAGAATAAGATATGTTCAATGAAAGCTGAGAAATAATGTGGTCAGGTGAGTTTAAAGCTGCTTTCAGTCACTCACTGCCCATGTGCTTTCTCAGAGAGATCACACCGTGAAATAACCTATGTGTGGATGGATGTTCATCATCCTCTCCTGCACACACTTAGGGTCAAGCAACTTCTTTATGCAATGGTCAAATAAAGTATTATTAGCTCATCAATACTATCAGCTGGATGATGATGGAGGAAATGTGAGAAGACTTCTGTGCTTTTTCATTTCCTGAAGACCATGTCCTTCTTCCAGAGGCCATCTTTGCCAAGCAGGCACCTCAACCCTTCTTGGAGCTGCTCCTGTTCAAGGAGCCCAAGTTATTGATAGTGTGATCAGCTGAGGATGTTGCTGCCTGTCCTGTGTCATCTTGCTTTCATTTCTCTCTCACCCACACAGTGAGCTTAGGAAGAAAAACATGCAAAGTTTTGGCTCTGAATAAGAACAGAACAGAACATGTTTTTCACATCTTGTTAAATATTTTAAGGTTTGAAAACCATTCCTCTTTTGCACTGTGATGAAGCTGAACTGAAGAGAGAGATTAATCCTCTGTCATCCAAGAATAACAAATATTCCAGTGGTTAGGATGCAATGTGGAAGAAGGAATCCTTGCTTCTCTACAATTCCTCTTTTTCTGAGCTGACCATGATAATTTTGAAGGGAGATCAGATCCTCTTTGACACACAATGCCTATAGTGTTATATAATACCTATAATACTACCTAATACCTATAGTATTGTCTAATACCTATATAATACCTATAGTCTTGATCCAAATGCTAGGAAGTAGTTATAGTAACAAAAGTAATAATACAAGTGGAATAAGCACCACTTCAACACATCCTGTAACATAGCTCACATTACTAAATTGTGAGGTGAGACTTTTGCAGCATTTTGTATGGAGCTATGGGTCACAAATTCACTGCTACTCCTCTGTGGGGAAAGGACAAGCTGCCTGCTCCTCTGTGGCCAGGCTGCTGTTGTTTCTCTGGACATCTGAAGGAAGGAGACTTTCTTTGCTGCTGTTTGGACACTGCAGCTGAAAGAGCCCAGTTCTGTTTGAGCTCTCCCTTTAAGTGCTGTTTCATTTGATCTTACATTTGGCATTCTCCTTTAGTGAAGGGATGGTCTTGGAAGGTCTGGTGTGCTCTGCTGTATGACTAATAGAAGACAGTAAATGAGAATGACTTTGATTAACCTTCCTGGCATCATCAAATCCCCTCCAGCTCAATTTGCAACTTTCATTCAACATCAACTATTGCTCTGCCAAAGGCCTTGCTTTCCTGGTTTGCTCCAGGAACTCTTAGGCCACTGATCTATTCTAGGATGATGGTTTGTCCACTGATACTGTCATCAAATGATCAAGCCAAATGAATCTGTGGAGAAAGGAAAGCAGCAAGAGAAATTAAGACAAAAATATATAGGACTGTTTGAGATCTCTAAGGTGGTTCCCCAATGCAGGGTCTTGGTCCTTTAAAAGAATCAATGCTTCAGAGTCCTGATTTTGAAATGAAGGTTGTGTTCAGGTTTTTAATGGCCTACGTACAAGCAGAGGGTGTAGGAGTTTGCATGTGCACTTTGCAAAGGTGTTAACAATTACACTAACTTTAAAAGTAGATTGTGGATAAATTTTGTCTGATGCTTTATTCTGTGAAAATGTGTTAATCCAGTTCCTTGTGAATTCAGACCTTCTATCCTAAGGAACACCTCCTATGGATGTTGCAATTTGATTGAGTTCTAGGCATTAACACACTGCAGTCTGCATTCAAATGCTTATAGTGCTCCCTATTGCTGCTTTCTAGGTGAATTAAAGGAAGACAATGAGTTAGACAAAAAAGATCAGTCCAGTATGGGGGATGAATCAAAGAAAACAGATGGTAAGTACATTTTACTACATTATATCACTTATTTTTATATGCAACTTATTGTTTCCTAAACATCTGCAGTTTACGCTAAAGCCAAAAATTTTTGTGGCAACCAGAAACAGACTTAACAGAAACAGTCATTGGACTTGCAAAAAGCTGTTGGAGTATTCTGGAGGAAAATCATCCCTTTTATATAATGCCAAGCACCACTTAGTTGTTCTGTTGGTAAGCCTTATCCACCAATTTTTGTGCAGTGGCTGCAAGAAAAATCTTGGATTATTAGACTTGCTTAACAGGAAATGCAAATTCATGAGGTTCTATCCTTCTGATCATCTTTGGGACATATTCTGTTCTCTGCTAGGACAGGCTGCATGGGAGATGTAAAAAACAAAGCTAAGGTAAAGCAGGGACACCTTGTGCAGGTTTTTTATGTATTAATGGGCAGAATGGCTACTCTCCTCAGTGATGGCTGAGCAGTGGCTATGCTGGAAGGCTGCAGCCCTAGCAGGACCAGATGGATGCAGAAACATTGGGGCATCTTTAGGAGGACTCAAGAGCATCAGTCCAGTCAAGATTATAGACCTGGGAATCCCTAACTTTGAGGATCAGGTTACATTTGAAGACCTTCACTTCTCCAGGAGAAGATTAGAGGCACCTATTTAGTTGGGCTGGAGGACCAAAATGTGAATGTTTCATGCTGACTTGAAGATTGAGGGTGTGCATTTGGTTCCTTGCAAGTTACTAGTCTTTGTGTGATATTAGTTATTTAATGTCCATTTGTTCTATTTGTGGAAAATATTCTGGTAATCCCTAGGAAAAAGAGCAATACCATGGGACCAGTTGATCACAGTGAATAAGCAACTGTTAGCGTGCAAGGACAATTTGTAGGCTGAGTGGTTTTATTCAGATGCTGTAGAGACAGTTTATAGCTAATGATCTCATTGATAGAAATCAGGAGGAAAAATATGAATGGTGTGCCTTAAAAAGGAAAGGGCTAGGGTGGCACTTCTCTTCTGACAAATATTGCACAACCTGTTCTGTCCAGTAGGACTCCTTCCAGAGTGTATTTCCTGACCAGCCATATGGGGGATGTGGAGAAAGGAACATTATCCACGGATAATACCTAGCTGTTTGCAGGCTACTGAAGTGTTTACCCAAACATATGCTTTCTCACATGTTGGAATAAAAGTGAGGGAGTTAGAAAGATTGAGGTTACAGCTATAATGCACTCTCCACACTTAGTTTGCTGGTAGGTGAAACTTAGCCTGGACTTTTTGCAGGTTCAAGAGCACTTGAGTTTTACAGCCTGGGATATACTTGTATTAAACAAGTGCCCATTCGCATAGATTTGCCATGAGGGCTTCACCTTCCTCACTTGCCACCTATTAGCATCAGCTAGAGCCCTGCACCCCACTGAGGTCAATCTGCTGCACAGGCATCCTCCACCTGGAGAAGAAACCTGCAGAGTGAATATTGCATCAACCTTTGCAGGAACTGTGACCAAGTTTCTTTTTTGAGCACATGCAAAGGAAGTTGTTATGGTATCTTGTTACAGAAGTACATACATACCAAAGTTTCTCTAATACATTTGGTTTTCTACTACATGGGGAACCAAGTGGCACACAGAATAACTCTCTCAGGTGGACACCATGACTTTGAAGCCACATATCTACACTGTGTCACAAATGGGAAATGTAGCCTCTATGTCAGGGTTATGTTGAAGTTACCCCAAAATAGTTAAGTAGGTATGCCTCCAGAAGCAGGATCAGGCTCTCTGAGACAGTAAGGAACTATATTTGCATCTAGCCAGAGCTTTGTGTGAATGAGTCTGTCCACAGCCAAGCCATCTACATTAAAGCTAGCTTGAGGATAGCTATTTAAATTGCAGTCATGCCTTAGACTTCAGTCTTAACACTTCAAAATCCTGTGTGTCTCTCATTCTCATGGTAATCTAATCTTCATATTATCTAATCTTCATATTATTGGCTTTTTTCCTGCGGCAGATACTGCTGTTACTCAGTACTACACTGTGTTTTTTCTGGTTCCAAGAAAAGAGATAAGGGGCTGCCATTTCCCACATAAAGACACAGCCCTATCAGAGACATCATCAGCACAAGTAGGTCATCAAATGTTTCCTGTGGGATAGAGTTTAGAAAAAACAGTTTAGAAAACCTGATTTTCCCATGTGAAATAGTTGCTTTTCAACACTTTGAATGGAAAATTGTGAACAGTCCCATGGAAATCATTTTAACCTATAGTCACAAACTTTCTGTTCTGAAGTTTGTTTTCTTCTCACAAACATGACAACAGATAAGAAAATTACTCTTCCCCACTTCAGACTAGAGAGAAGGAAGAATTTTTTACAGTGCTAATTGTGAAGCACTGGCCCAGGTTGCCAGAGAGGTGGTAGATGCCCCATCCTTGGAACCATTCCAGGTCAGGTTGGTCTGGGCTCTGAGCAACCTCAGCTATCTGTAGATGTCCCTGCTCACTACAAGGGGGTTGGACTAGCTGGCCTTTAAAAGTCCCTTCCAACCCAAACCATTCTATGATTAACACTTCCAAAGGTTAGCTCTACCATCTCCTCATTTTTTTTTCCTAATGGGGAAAGATTCTGCAATGTTAATACAAAGTTTTCAGTGCAACTCTGTTGCAGAGACCAAACCACAGTTTATTCAAATGTTCTTTTTCAACTAGCAGTTACAGACATTTAAAGTTTGGTGTTTGTGGCTTGGTTTTTTTTTGTTTTGGTTATTTTTTGCCTGGGAACTTGTTATTCTAGTAGTAACAGGCAGCACGTTTGCATATTATAGCACAGAAATATACAGGATACTTGTATCTTTAACAACTGGTCTGGTACATACAGAGAAAGCCTCTTGTTCCCTGAGTGTATGTGATGAGCAATGCTCCCACCTCGTGGTAAAATCGCAACGCTGCATTTGGACAGGGCATAGTTTCACTCATATATTCCTTTATGGAGTGCAAAGAAGAGAAGAGAATACAGTGACTGTCACACAGTTAATATAATATAATGTAATATAGTGGAATACCTGAAAGGAGGTTGGAGTGAGGTGGAGGTAGGTCGCTTCTCCAGGGTTAACAATGAGAGGACAAGAGGAAATGGATTCAAGTTGCACCAGGGGAGGTTTAGAATAGATATAAGAAGAAATTTCTTTACTGAAAGGGTTGTTAAATCTTGGAATAGGCTGCCCAGGGAGGTGGTGGAGTCACCATCCCTGGAGGGATTTAAGAAACATTTAGATGTGGTACTTAGGGCCATGGTTTAGTGACATGTTGATAGGTATGGTTGGACTTGATGATCTTAGAGGTCTCTTCCAACCCTAATGATTCTGTGATTCTGTAATATGTAGCCTCTTAAATATATAGTCTCTATGAACATTTCAGAACAGACTTACCAGAAATTGAGGTTTTAGCTTGCTTTTTTGTTGTTTATTTTAATCTATGCTGTTGCTTAACAGTAGTTATAAGACTTTCCTATATGTTCCATACATTGCCAATGCCAACATGTGAAGCTGCCTTTTGTTCTTCATACTTCTTGACAATCATTCCTTGATCAGCAAGTGGAAAATTCCCTGATTCTAAAGGTCAAGTATAGGGGCTTCATTTCTTTCTGTCCCCCAAAATCAAGTAACAGAGTAGCTGGCACAGAATGTTGTTATCTAAGAGTGTCTTTGCTACAGGAGCATGGTGGTGTGAAGGAGCCATGGTGATGGCTCCACCATTATCCCAGAGTTGAATCCACAAGGTTCTTCCTGGCTTCAATAAAGGAGAGTGCAGGTTTTTTGCACAGTGGCTCAGCCATTTAGGAATTGTCTGTCTTCACAACCTCCTGCAGGTACAGTTTTCATGTGCATGGATCTAGCCAAGACCACTCACAACACAGCAGACTTCTGACAAACCCCTGCTCACCTAATCTGCATAATGCTCATGTTGTTGTAAAAGAGGTTAGCCAGGCTGTAAATGAAAAGCATTTGTCTATTTCTTCTTGTGAGAGGAAAAAAAGGTACATTTCAGGTCATATAAATAATTGTGCCATTTCTATTTCCATTCCAAAAGATAGGTGATTTCTCCCTTATTTTCAGAAGCAAAAAGTCCATTTCAGTTTCAAAGGCAAACACATTGGATTTCTCCTTGCTGCCTGATAGTGCTCTAGATATCATATGTCAGAATCCAGCAGCAGTAGCAAATTGGAATTACAATAGTCTGAGACTACTTCTAAAGGCAATTTCCTTCCTTTTCTTATTTCTTTTTATGGCCTATTATTTGAATTACATTACAGGTTATTCCCCCAAGTTAGAAATCTGAAAGGATTTGTACTGATACCTTCTGGAAGAGCTTGCTTGTAAGCATCAAGGCATTTTGCTATCCAAAAAGACATATTTCACTCTAATTTATCTCTGCTGAACAATTGCTCCCAAGTAGTGCAATATAGGATAACTGGAGGAGGGGAAAAAGCTTCTGTGCTTTTTTTAAACAGTTTTTGTGCTCTTGGGAGAAAAAAAAAAATGTCATGCATGTCTAATTTACCAAGTGGCACCTGAGGCAAATTGGAATTTGCATAGAAGAGTGTACTGGATTTACTCTGAAGAAGATTTTTATGCACTTTTAATATCAAATAGAATATGACCATGATGTGTTGTGATCTTTGAAATGAAATGCAGAACACATCATTAGCATCCTGACCTCGGGAACATTGCATCAGCAGAGCATGTCTGCTCAATGAGAACATGGGGAACCTTCCATGGAAAGGTGCCTTCTGTAGTTAAGCAGATGATTTTGCCACTTGTCAGTTTGGTGAATGTGAGTGTAAATCTCGTGGAAAGCACCTGGTTTTCCTTTGAGATTTCTATAGCACTTTGTTTTCGCCTGCTTTCCTTTGTTCAGGCCAGGCCAAGCAGTTAGAAATCCTTAGGATTCTTGATTGCTTTTTGCTTCTACTTCAAGTGACAGCACAGCTACATGTGACAAGTTTAAAAATTAGGAATAGCATTTGGCTTGCTTTCAGATCTAAGTGGATATTTGGAATATGCTTTCCAGATGCACTGTAGGTACTTAAGTAGGGGGGTTTTTGAGTGGTTAAATTTATGGGGAACATTTATTTTCAGGTTACCTTCATTCCTTTAAGTGTAGTTCTGCTCAGTGATAGCATATGGCTGCATTGCTCCTCAGGGGTAATGTCCACAGTCCTAGAGACATGGAGGAATTTGTAATGGATGCAGTCCATTGCAGAAATCCCTCCTTGATTTTGCATGATCAGCCACGTTATTGCAGCAGTCAGGGAGTGAAGCTGTCACCTTGCTTCTGTTACAGTCCTTCTTACCCCATTTAGGATAATTTGCCTTCTGCAGTGATGTATAGAAATTCCCTGCTTCACCAAGAGGAGAGCCCTCCTTGCTCCTCAACTCCATGAATTTCTGTTCAATCTAGTGACCATCAGGCCTCTTTCCCTCCATGCAACACTTAGCCCTCAAAGAGAAACAATGTCATGTCCAAATGCAAGGACTGAAGGGGAGGAAGAATAAGAAATGATTCCTCAAAAGAGGTCAGTGACCTTTAGCTTTCATCTTATCCCTTCCCCATGGAACAGCTAGCTTCCAATTGGAGTATATTAGCTAGAAGTATCTTACCAGAAAGGGCCTCTGACAAGGTGCTTCAAGTAGAAGCATTAGAATAAATGCAACAGTCAGCTGTATGGGACTTCACATGGAAAGACTGCACCCTACAAAATCCAGCTGGGTATTTGGTGGATACCTTCAAGCCCTTTGCTTTATGTCATAAAATCATAGAACTTGCGAGGTGTTGGGAGAGAGGTTGCCAGTGAAGACAGAAGAAAAAAGTTTTTGAGAACCTCAGCCTTCTCCTCATCTGTTGTTATTAGTTCTCCATTCTTGCTCTTC
>VWZO01000018.1:7939-31330 GCA_013396975.1 Bucco capensis | reverse complement strand
GAGCCTGATGCCTCCTGTAGTTGGAGTAGGAATGCTTCATCAACAGACTCCTCCTGATTGGGAGGCCTGTAGTAGACTCCAAGCACAAGGATTCCCTTGTTACCTTGATCTCTAATTCCAACCCATAAGCTTTCGACTTGCTCTTGGCCAGTTTTTAGGGACAACTCTTCACATTCAATCCCTTCCTTAACATAGAGGGCAACTCCTCCACCCCTCTTTCCCCTCCTGTCCCTTCTGAACAGCTTGTAACCACTTATAGTCCTGGACCTGCTGCTTGGTGTCTTCCTGGGGGAAAAGGCAAGAGAGCTTGAGTCCCCTCAAGCTGCTCAGTCTGCAGTCCTGTTCCATCTGGGCAAAGAGAAGACTCAGTTTACAGGTTAGTTTTCTGAAACTCAGAGCCTAATAATAACCTTTACTACTTATTACCATTAATCAATCCATTGCTAGACAACTCATTCTTTTCTCTGCTTCTCAACCACTGCTTTGCTATTCTTAATTTCAAAACCTACAACTTGGAGGCAATAATACATTTAGAAGAGAACCAGCAAGTGATATCAGTAGAAAAGTGCTATTTTTGAATCGTGCTAAACTCTTAAGGAATTTAAGTCTAATTCAAAACAAGTGATTGTCAAAAACTGAAGAGACCACTGAAAAAACCCAAATGAGAAACTTTTTCTTTGAAGTGATGCTTCTTTTTTTTCATGATCTTTAAGTAAATGGTAAAAATAAAAGTTTTGTTTGAGTTAGATGAAAAGCTCAGCTTGATTTTTCATTTCCTCTCTGCCTTTCTCCCACCAAAAAAACCTACTCCCCAATAATAACTTTTGCCATAAGAGAAAGAAAGCAATTACTTGTGTCTGACCTAGAGCTAATTATCCTATTTTTTTTTAAGTTTAGTCACTCAATCAAAGAAGCAATTATTTGCCTAGTGCTAATTAAAAAATTCTAATTCATATATCTGGAAATTTTCTTGGCTTCCATTATCCTCGTCCATTTTTGCCTTGAAAAACACTGGAGTTTTCTTATCCATCCTTGATGGAACAGTTCTTTATGAAAATCAGGATCTAGCTTTTACCCCAAATGTGTTCAGACCTTTGAGTTATGTTTCATTATCAAATATAGGATAACATTTTGCACTTATTCCTGTAGGTCACTTTGTATAATAAGTATTTATTTTCTATGGTCAGTACTTGACTCAGGAAACTCAAAACATTATTAGGTGTAGCCAAACTTTTGCCAATGTATTCATTGTGTTTTTCTCTGCTGTTTGATATTTCTATTATGTGCTGCTAAGCAGACAACATATACTAAACCAAGGCTAATCTCTTTCTTCCATCCCTGATGTAGTCTCAGGTCAAGTGTAATACAAGCTGCCAAGCAAACCTAAAACTCAACATCAGTGTGAAGAGGACTAGAAACTCTTTGAGGTCATAAATGATTTAGGGATAATGATGTGCCAAAGCTCAACAATCAGAATACCTTCTATATTAATGCCATTTCTCCTTCTAGCAAAATGAATGTTAAACACTTGGGTCATCTGCTAAATTAGAATGATGGTATTTAAATTCAATTACGAAACAAGCATTCAAAACTTTTTCCCAGCAGCATTTATTCTTATTTTCCCTTGCTTTGAACAGGATGCAGGCACCTTCAAGTAACAACATTCTGTTTTCTCTGGAAAACAACAAAAATCACTGTGTAGTTTCTCATCCATTACAAAGACAGGTAATGGAGATGAATTAATGCTAATGCATATTTCTTCTTTATTTCACTGAACTTTATTTCTCAGGCCTCATTCATCTCTGGTGCAACAACAGCATGAAGAAAATAGCATAGATGTGCAGAAGTTATTTCTTCGTGCTCTTAATTTGCTTTGAAAAGGCTTTCAAACAGCTTTAGTAAGAGACAGGATCATCCAGTGTTACAACTGATCACACTTTAGTACTCAGGGGACATACAACAATTGATCATTTCAGCCAGTGCCTGGATTGGGGCAGGGTGCTAAGGGAAAGCAGAGTTTGGAATAATCTTATTCTGGAAGGCTTAGGCTACGATTAAGTGAGGATAACAGCTACTTTCAAACACCCTGTCAGTTCTCCTAGGAACAGTTGAACAATCATGCTGAGGCAGAGAAAAAGTCCCTTTAATTCTCCACCACCTAGTTGATATTTCATGGAAGAGCTATTAATGACCAAAGCTCAAAACCAGAGCAATGCCTTCCCCCTACACCTTACTATCTGATCAAATCTCTGACTTGGATAACCTCTGATGGATTTTTCTGCCATTGCTTTGTCTAATTATCTTTAGAGCCCTGGTATACTTTTGTGTACTGGGCACTGAGGCAACATAATTCAAAATTTACTTTGGCACCTCTTTTCATTGATTTTCACCTCTTTTTATTGATTTCAAACTTCTTGTCATTTCATTTGATAACTCCCTCCTTGGACTGTGAGAAAAAGTAATTGTTCCCTATTCACATTCTTGGTGATACTTCATTTATCTTTTATTAGATTCCCCCTGCAATTCTCTTTTGTCAAGCAATAGAGTCATAGCATGCATAAACTTTGTGTCTTCAACTGGCCTTCAAGTGTGAAACCTTTTTGATATCTGCTTTTTATGTTAGTACCTCACACTGACAGTCTGTGTTACATTTCTACTGGGATGTGGCAAGACAATCTGATTCTAATAGAAATGAGAAAACCTGTAGGATTCACTTCCCCCCCCCCCTAAATTTTCAAGGATAAAATATGCAAAATAGAAGGATGTTCATTTTAATATAGTTGTATGTTGAATTTTGGTTATCTATCCCTTTATGATGTTGCATCATAAAAGGATGAAAAGGCATCACCACAGGGAGCTCTAGAAGGGATGCACTGAATGAATATAGTTAGCTGAGGCTCTCTTTCACTTTTTCTGTGTATAAAATCTCTATCTAAGAAATACCTTGGGGTAAGAGTACCTCAAGGGCAGTATCACTTGGAGATGTGGTGGTGTTCTCCCATCCTGCAGCAATGCTCATGCAGCATGAGATTTGGTCACTCTAACCACTACTTTTTCACAAGTGAACTGCAGGGTTCACTTAGAAAGAAAATCTATGTGCAGTCTTGGCTAATTCTGGTGTCACCTTGCACTTCCTTCATAATTAACTGTGGATATACTGCTGAAGGAATGCCTGTTTGAGCAGAGGAAACAGGGACCAGACAAGAACCTCACGAACACTTTCATCAACAGGGACTGTCAAGCAAGCTAAGTAGTTTGTGAAAAGCACCTTGCCCACAAAATCCTTGCTCCACATCACACTGTCCTGCAGTCTGCAATCAGCACCTAGTTTTTAGGAGAGAAGATAGCAGTTTTCTTTATAAATAGAATTTGAAAACCCCAGGGCTTGGTCTTATCCTGACAGCGTGGCCCAGCACTGGAGCCCATGGGGAGATTTCCTGAGGCCTCTCCAGGCAGTTCTGTGCTTTCAGCAGCTGAGAGGGAAGGGGTGGAGGGAAAAGGCAAGACTTTGGAGAGGCAGAGCTGGTCACTGTCAGAAGTGGTTAGCTCTCCACTTGCAGCTGGTACAAGCAGCATCATGCCTGTGATTTACGCTTGGTTGAGGAGTGTGAGTCATTACAGAGCAGGTGTAGTTAGTGAGTTAGCCTAAACTCTCACCTCAGTCTAAATGCCTGTGGGGCTCTGTTCCTGTTCTCCAACTGAGTAGCAGATTGTGGAAGTTTGCATTAGACAGGCATAATAAATGCCAACTGTTAAAATGGGTAGCTCTTCTCAGGCCTCAGACTCCAAAGCATTTGTTTGATCACAAAAGAAGAGGCAAATGTGTGAGATGAATCATTGGTTGTGCAAAACTGACAGCCAGCTTCTTTGTATGTGTACAGTCATACACTGAGTAATCCTGTGTGAAGCAAAAGATGAACCACAGTGTATTTTCACTTCAGTTTGTCAGACTGTATGTAGTAACATAGTAAATACATACAGTCGTGGTCCAGTGAGCACAAGTTAAAAATGCCTTAGCATAAACTACAAAGTAATAGCAAATGGACCAAATAATCCCCTTACAGTGGGTGCTGGGCTCACATGAAGAGCTGTAGAAGTCACTGATGTTTGCACTAGTGATAAAGGTGAGGGCCAATACTCAACCTTGACAAACATCACCTCGTCAGTGATGCTGAAAGTCTGAGCTGGGCATTCAGATGTGGCTTTTCCAGATAATGAAATTCAATGTATGCTAAGGGAACTACTTAAAGTCTTCCTGGGTACTGAGCTCTGCATATTCATTCTTTTCTCTCTTTCAATTCCCTCTCTTGGTACATAGTAGTATTTGCACTGGATCTGTTGTGCTGAAATGAGGAAGAGGGTGAATCACACCAAGGCTTGAGGTAGTTGTAGGGAAACTATATTGTATCCAAAGGGAAAATCAACCAGAAAACCAACACATCTGTTCCATCAAGTAGAATAACACTTTAAAGCAAATCCTGTACTGGAATGTTCTCACTAGAGCTGACGATGTGGCTAACAGAAGCAAAAGACTCAATTCTCCACAGGGATCTACTAGAGTCTGGGAAAAAAACATTGCCTTTTCCCTTGTTTCATTAATGGGGATGGGAGGGGTTAAAAGTGTTGTGAATATGGATGGCATAGGAAGGGGAGGGCATGTTGTGTGGTACTTTGAGTTCCTGGTGTGATTCAGAAAATGATTCAGAAAATCGTTGAAGGGACTGTGAAATAATTACTGCTCAAAGATGTCTTTTAGTCCATGTGTCACAAGTGATTACCTTTCCTTCTGGGTCAGTCTTTTCTCTTTAAGATGTGGCTGATGATACATCTCACATGATCCTGTTAATGACAGTTAATCAGGCTGAACTTTTTAGATAGGAGACTTCAAGGAACTGTAGTACTGTTGTTATGTCTGTTCCTGTTGCCTATTGTAGATTATGCTGTCAGTAGTGCTGGAAAAGTGCCAATTCAGTTTAAATCAATCTAACGAAATGCTGAAAGCTTAATTCTTTGCAACAGTGTCTTAGAATTGCATCAGTGAGCAAGATACTGTCATAGCAACTTACAGGGGCCATTCCTGCTCACTACACAGTAGAAGAAAGTGATACCAGCTCACTAACAGCTTGTGCAGCCACTCTATACATTCATCAGAGATAAAGCAATTCAGAAACAAAGACTTAGATTTTTATTTTGCCTGTCCTTTCTTTTTCCTTTGCCAAATACTAATTTTTTTTAAAAGAAGTGTTATTGAAGGCAAAAGAAACTGGTTTTCTGAAAGGGACCTGAAGAGATTACTTCCTCAAGGAAGTCACCTGTTGGTTATGAAGATTCACTTGTAGCATAACTTCATAGAAAACGGAATATTTGTACATTCAGGATAATGTTAGTCAAATATAGCCTGATTTTGAGCTCAAGGGATTATAAATATTTGGCAGATGAGTCAAGTTGTTTGTAACATGCATGCATTTTGTTAGATCTCAGGCACCTAGCCATGCATAAGGTTGTGCTTTTCATTGCAAGCTGTTTAGGAGAAAGGAGCTTTTTAAAAGGTTTTTTGTTTGGAAGATATTCTTCACCTCAAATCACATGTACAACATTGTTGTTTTCATGAGCAAAAAGCTACTGAAAGAGCTAGTGAGCAGGGATGATCAGAGAGCCTTACAGTGGAGAAACCTCATGGGATCTCTTGGTGTAAGCATGCTGAATTCTGTTACATGGTCCTATTGATGCCAAAGGTTGAACTCCCACTGGATTAATCAGAAAGAAATGGATTTCAGTTTGTGTAGGACAAAATGCTATTTCCAATAAGAAGTATTGCTTTGGTGTGCCTCATCCCACAGCCTTTCAACTGCTAAGCAAAGCTGCACTGCTTGGAGAAAATAAGACTGTCTAAACTGATACCCTTTTTTTCTTTCCCAGATTACCTGCTCCTTGGACAAAGGGGAGAAAGGTAGCATTTGACAATTTTCTTTTTCTTTTCTTTTTTTTTTTCTTTTGCAGATACAGAAGAGTAAAAATACATTAAAAAAGAGACTGAAAATTTCTTTCATCATTTTAGCTGAGCTTCTTCATTCCTGTTCTCCTCCTCCTTCCACAAAGCCCAGTTTCTGGGGAAGGCATTAAACAACTCTCAAAACACTCCTCCTCCCACTGGCTACTTCACAGCTAATGGCTCTGGGTTCTAGGGTGGGGGCTTTGGTTTTCTGGGTCAGTTTTATTTTTGTTTGTCTGTTTCTTTGTTGATGTATGTGTGCATTTTTTGTTGTTTGGGGAAGTTTTTTTTTGTTGTGGTGATTTCCTGATGCAAATGGTTCCGTTTTTTTCTGGGCAGGTCAAGCAAATAGATGAGAGTTGTCTTCAAAAGTCAGTATTGCTCTTTGCCATGCCTCAGCTTGTGAAACCAATATTAGGATGATGAAAAAGAATACTTTTTTTTAAAAAAAAAGGAAGAAAACTTGATAAAACTTCACTTTTACTCTTTTTCTTTTCCCTGAGAGCCTTTTCCAACTGTTGGTAGAATTTGACATCAGTTTTACCCTCACCATAGAAGATTTTATTTTATTAGTAAGAGTGGTGAATTTGTAAAGACATTTGACCACTTATTAGGATTTGATGTCTTTCCCAGATGAGGCAATGACAGCAAAATGTTTTTGTGTCTAAACAGCAGGCAGACTCACTCAACTCTTGATTTTGTTCTGGTTTTGCCGTTAGTAATGGGAAAGAATTAATCAATGGAAGCAATACTCCTTTGGGGCAAATTTTGTTGTTAGACTCTGAGAGCATGTACTAGTGTACTGCTTGACTATTCTTGCCTTAACTTGAGGTTACAGGTAATGAGTTGTTTCCCACATTTGTTCATGAGATGCTAGTAACAGCTTTTTGTCTGACCTGAAGGTCTAAGAGAAGAAGGGCAGCAGGGAATCACACAGATCAATTTGTGTTTTCATCTCAGTGTGATCTTTTCTTTCATCACTGATCAAATGGACAGGCCAAAGAAAAGTGAAAGTGTTGCTGGAGAAGCACAGACAGACAAAACCAAAATGAAAAAGTGTGTCCTAAATACACTGCTGGAGTCAGTGGATAAAACTGCCTCATCCAGTGGAATTAGACACATGGAGAGTAGCCATCATTTTGGCCAATTTAAAGAAGAAATGTTAACAAACTCACTCAGGCCTTGATTCAGGCAGGTATCTTTATATGGGAAAAGTCAAACTTGTATGTAAGTGCTTTTCTGGCTTGGGATCTTGGTAGAGAATCAGTTAATCATAAGTAATTTTACTTGTCTGTGGAAATCAAGATATGTACATACACATATGGCTGTTTTTTGCCTAACTTCTTTTTGTTTAGGATGAGTTCTGTGTTAGTTGTGTATGTGTTTTAGAAGGAATCAGACTGCTGTCACGGCTCTTTGCCACACAGAGAACATGCAAAACACTGGCTTAGGAAGGTAAATCTTTCTTGTTTCCTTTTCATGTTCAAAAGCACAGGACTTTTTTCACCAGCCTATATTAGAGCTTGGGTCTCTGTTCCTGCTTAAACTGTGCATGCATAGGGACAAGCTTCCCATGACACTAGCAAAAGTCACAGCAGTGAGCTCAGCCTAAATCCACATTTAACCAGGAATACCTTCTCACTCAGGAATGTTGTACCTGGGATTTTGATTAGTGAGGCAGATATTTTGAGTTATTTATTTTTTTTTGTCACCAGAGTTTGTTCAAAGCTAGAGATTTAGATTAGGTTCTTGCTGTGAAGAGGAAGTACAAAAATAATTCTCACAGTTCCTAGAACTTGTAGTTGGCTTCACTGAACCAGCTCATCCAAGCAAAATAAACATAAAGGGCATGTAGTGTTCCCATTCATAAGCTCCTGGTTCAATGGTAGCTCTGAGGTAGATTCTTAGAGGAAAGCAGGGTGCTGGGAAGACAGTGACCCCCTTTCCCTCCCCTCCATCAGCATTCAGCCCTGATCAATGTGGTAGAATATGACTTCCAGCCCTGACTGGGCTCTTTGAAGGCACACTGATGAAACATCAGTAATACAGAACTAAATACTGCAGTGGTGATTCAGTCCCTGCTTAGTCAGACTTCTCCCTGAAGTCAGGGGGAGCAAACCCTCACCGAGTCTTTGGTCAGAGGTGCAGGATGACTTAGTCAAAGTTTTTGACCTAATGTACAGTGACAAAAGATGCCTTAGATTATGCACACTATAATAATTAAAAAGAAAATACAGAAATATTTTTCTTCATCTGTTTCTGATCTATATTTTCTTTCTTTCTGGGAGTGACTCCTTTCAGGCAGCAAAGCCAGACTGCTTAATTCACTGCTGGTCAGTTCTTGTTTCTCATGCACTGGCACAAAAGGGTGAAATCAGACTGGAAAATGTTTCTCCTCAATTGTTAGGGTTGTTCCCCACTGACAGGAGCTAATAAGGGAAGAGGTGGATTTGTCATCTCTTGAGGACTGCAGATCAGAGCTGCCATTCCAGAAGAGATGCTCTAGTCAGTGTTACTGATCTCAGCACGCAGCTGTGCCACAAAATGTTTTGCTGTATACAGGCAATCCAAGCTAATTCTAAAGCTCTAACATTCTCCTCCTCTTTTAAAATCATTTGAATAAGCTACAGTGGATTATTCACTTTTTTTTTTTTTTGAGATTTTTGTTGTCGTGTAAAAAATTAGCTTGGAAATCTATAAAGTGGAAGTGAAATCTAGGAATTGGAATCTTACAAAGAGACTAGGCCAGATGAAAGCATCTGTTGTGGGGTCCCCTCCCAGGATGACACCTACACTCCCCTACTCCATCCTCCCACCTCCCTGGAACACTCTGCAGCATTGTGCTAGTGCATTGTGAGCCAAGGAATGGTTGTGTTTAGGCACCTCCCAGTTAAACTAGAGATCAGCCACTGTGCAATTGTGTAAAAAAGAAACAATAAAAGAAAAATAAAAATACAGAACTGCTTTCTCTTATTTTATTCCACCAAAGGGAAACAAACAAACAAAAAAAATGTGGAAAAGGATTAGGTGTTCATCAGCTAAAGACCTATGTTTATAAGGAATGAGAAAGTTCTGTTTTTACTTCCTTGCCCAGATGTATAAAAATTATGTTTTTAGATGCCTTCCTCTTCCATCCTCTGTGAGACTATGCCAGCAATTAATAAGGCAGATATTCTGCAAATACAGGGCCCATGACATTGGCCTTGTGCTGAAATGCTACAGAATCATTTGGGAGCACCCACCAGTAGGCACAAAGGGATGCTCTTAGGGAGAGTGACACAGACTGGGAAGCTGTATGATGAAGACAACACTCTTCTGCTTCTGCACAGGGACTGCTGGTGCTCTCAGAAAGCTCTGCCTTGCTGGAAGAACACCAGGTTAGGATAGGGAGCTGCTGGAGAGAGTCCAACACAGGGCCACCGAGATCATGAAAGGAGTGGAGCATCTGCCCTTGAGGACAGGCTGAGAGAGCTGGGTCTCTTCAGCCTGGACAAGAGGAGACTGAGAGGAGACCTCAGGAATGGTTAGAAATATGTTAAGGGTGAGTGTCAGGAGGAGAGAGCCAGGCTCTGCTCAATGGCATCCAATGTTAGGACAAGAGGGAATGGGAGCAAGTTGGACCACAGGAGGTTTAGTATTAACACGAGGAGAAACTTCTTTACAGTAAGGGTAAGGTGTCTTCTGATTCCCAGAAACTGTTGTGTAACTTGACAGCAAGAATCCAGGCACTTTAAACCCTTAAAATAGGGAGGGATACCACTGCCAGTATCCTTATCAGTGTATTTTCTCTTAGCTGGGACTGGTATTCAGGAAATCAGCAGGTAATTACAGAATGCTTTTGATTGGAAAGGACCTTTAAAGGTCACCTAGTCCAAACCCTGCAGTGAGCAGGGACATCCCCAACTAGATCAGCTTGCTCAGAGCCCTGTCCAACCTGACCTGGAATGTTTCCAGGGATGGGATTTCTATCATCTCTCTGGGCAACCTGTTCCAGGGTTTCATCACCCCTGTTCATTATTTAGATGGCTCAAAGCATCACAGTTCTTTGGGCTGCAGTCAGTCAGTGATGTGAACCATGCATTACTGTGACAACATGCAAGAGTTGTTCACAGGCGAAAGAAAGGATTTGTTTCTTTTTAGAAGTGTAAAAAACTGTGAAGTACCCTCCCCAAATGCTAAAGTCAACTGTCTTTCCTTAAAAACTACACATTTTTTTTTCAGTTATATAATCAGATGTCTATGCTTGATTATAAAAAGATGATGGTTGTCACTAATGTTTTTTTCCATGTCGGAGAAAAAAAGGTAGAGGCTAGAAACCAACTTTTTTATGATGATAAAACAAGTGGTAGATTAAAATACAATTTAACATTTTTAGACTTAAAATGTATTTCGAAGTAGTTAATCTAGGCAGACTGATGTGCCTTTTACCTTTTGTACAGCTCCAGCTGGTGTAAACACACTATGTATTAATATAGTAGGACATTCAGCATCAGAATGATTCTGGAATTTAGGAGCCTCGTTCCTTATGAATGAATGAAGGAGGCAAATTCTTTTTTTCAGGCATAAATGATGTGGTTGGAGAGAAACTTTCAAAATGTGGTTGGTTATACCTAGAAAGGACTTGTACATGGGGGTGGTTTTGCAAACTACCTTTTAAACATGCACCTGTTTGCATATGTGCTTACAAAGTCTTACAAGCTCAGCCTGGAAGCAAAAGTAATTCAAACTAGATAGCTGGCAGTGCTCTGCTGCTTTGCGATCAGAAGGTCTGTGAGCTCACTTAGCTAAGGACAAATACTTGCACTGTTAACCCTTGCCAATTCTACAGTGGATCCCAGATGTGACTTTTCATTAAAAAACACAATAATCTATTCAAATTCGAAATGATGGAACCTGACAAGGACAGAACTTTCTGAGCTTCAGCTGGAATAAACTAGTCTATCTCCAGGAGTTTGTGAGATCAACTTATTTATTGGCTCCTTTTTCCTTCACATTTCATTTTATAATAATGAAACTCATCATCTTCTGATGATCTATACCATATATTAGCCATTTATACTCAGCAAATGATAGCATAATCAAGTCCTTTTACTCTTTTTTAACCCATCATCTCACCCAATAATTAAAAATACCAGAGTGATCCTGTGCTTTTGCCTGTGTTGAATGGGTGCTGAGCTCAGAGCAATGCTGGCACAGTGTCTGAGCATCAGCACCCAAAAGCAGGAACATGCTGGCTGAGGATGAGAAGGAGCTTTGCAGTAGGCACCATGCAAATCACTCCAGGGAGAAAGGAGGGGGAAAAATATGTTTTCATATTTGAAGGCATAAATTCAGCTCCTTCCAAACTAGGTATAGAGGTTTTTCATGCTTTTTTCCTCCTTTTGCAGGTCTAATCCAGTCTCAGTCTAGTGTCAGATGCGCAGCTGAATGTGGTGGTGCTCCCTCTGCTTCCAGAGGCAGACAGGTTTTGTGATCCCAGACAACCCTTTCCTTCTCTGATCACTGTGATCAAAGCAGAAGCAGGGTGGGTAACCCTGCTAATGCTATTATTTTCTGTTGAAATCAAACACTGGCCATGCATTCCCACTGAGGGTGAGACTGCCTTCTTGTTGCTACAATGTCCCTTTGGATCCCTAGCAAGCACAGAAAGTTCTGATCTGTAGCCAAGCAGGACCAAGACACAGCTCTATGTTTGAGGCATCAGCTCTGGTGACTTCACCACCAAGTAGAAGAAAATGAAGCTTCTTCCAGTCAAGCTCAGTTTTAGTGACTTTATTTACTCTCATACCTAAGCACATGACACCACTCACTCACAGGCCTCACAGCACACTCTTGGCATTTTGTATTCTTTTGGTTTCTTCCAAGTGTGTATGTATCAAGTGCTGTGTACTCATAACACCCTAGTTTTAGAAGCTATCCAGTGGTAGGAGGAATGTATGTGATCCTGCTGTCTCTGCCAGTGGTCGTAGGAGAGCATCTATCAAACAAAATTACTTATGGCCATTGGGGTTTTCTAGTGATAAAACCTAGCAGTAGAATGACAGAGTGAGCATTTTCCTTTTCTTCTTGCTTGGATGATATTTTTATACACTTTTATATGCAATTTTTTTAAATATTTGCTATTTTTATTGCAGGGTTCTGGTTGGGTTTTTACCAGGCCTTCTGGTTGTCTACAGGCCCAGATTCTCACAGGAATATTTCCCTTCCCTTTTCTCCTCCCTCTTCCTCCCCAATAGACAACAGACATTTTATCCGCAACATCAGCTTAGAGCAAAATAACACCTAGGGCCTGACCACCCCTTTAGTTGCACTGAAATCAAAGGAAGTTGCATGCAAAGTCCTGCTGGTCCCACCACAGCATCTGGGGCCAAAGACTAAATAGCCAAAACATATTCAGCTAATGAATTACGTGCAGGACAGTCTGTGTCAAACCAATGCATCAGGGTGACACTGTCTTCCTTTGCTGTGGTAGGAGCTGTTTCCACCACCATGTGTTTAGATAAGCCTATATATCTCTTTGTTCTGATGATGCTGCTTCTTGTAGGTATTTCCATCAAAGTCATACCCTAGAGCACTGACTACCTTCAGCAGGGAGGAAGGGTGGACATGGTGGCTTATCCGTGACAGTAGAGTTCACTGCTCTTGTGATTAACCCTACAGTGAGAGGTCCTACATGAAGTTAAGAAACATCAAACCTATTGGTAGGAAGGATAAGGGAAAATGAACCTAATTCAGGGATCTTGGTCTTGTAAAATAACCTTTTCTCAGCTGGCATTCTGCAGGGAATTCTATGTATGAAGCTGAACATAAACTTTAGAGTATGTTTATATTAGCAGAACTGATAATGGAGATGGCTTTCTTGAACTAAAATAAAACCCAGATATCTGTTCTCTGACTTTTTTCAAGGAAGAAAGAGGCAGGTTATGATGCTATTTTGCACCAGGGATAGAAAACAAGTAAAAAATACATGCTGAAAGCAAAACTCAACACAAGTTTGCTCCTGGGACTGGGTGGGTAGGGGAAAAAAACCAAACTGTTTGATTTGTTAAGACTTGTAAGGAAAAAAAAAAAAAGCAAAACTGACAAGATTGATGCCATGTAATGCCAAGTATTCTCAGCTGTTCTGAGAATAATTTTGAACAGTATGTATTTATTGTTAGTTCCTTATTTGAAGGAAGAGGCTTGTGGTCTCTAAATGTATAAAGCATTTTTCAACATTCCAGTTCTTCTGTAACTGAGTCCATGTATGTTCATCCTATTACCAAATAAAACCAATGAGGTCTCCACTCCATTTGAGTTCAAGTTGTAGAAGGGTTCATTTTGTTCTGGTGCTTTCTACCTCCAATCCAAGCATGGCAAAATCATGAAAAAAAGTGGCAAAGACCAAGCCATTCTCTTTGAAGGGGTTGTAAAATTCAATCCAAGTGGGAGAGGCTTTGTGCATTCCGTTTTGCCTGAAATTCCAGCTTTAATTCACTCCTTCCCTTTCTCAGAGGTTCCCCTCTTTGGTATTGATGCAATATGCTCACCATTGTACCTGCTTGTACTCTTATACCTTATCAGCTTGCTTTGAGTCTCCTTGTACCTCCGGTCCAGTGCAGAGATGAATATAAGCTGCCAATTTCTGTTAGATATTGAGGGTGATGATGTAGTCAGCTGTGATCTCCACATCAAAAATGCTGACTGCCACGTAAGCAAGAAGGGAGAAAGATGGTTTGGAAAAGACATCTAATGATTTGGGTGATTCACCTCCACTTGCAAAGAGAGTATCAGAGTCCTTTCTCTGGCATGTATAGCCAGTGACACAAATGTCTGAAGCCATTACCAACCGATGGTTCCCAAAGTGATGTCAGCGGCTTGCTGAACCACCACAGAAGCAAGGTAAGTGCTGTGTGACTGCCTTCAGAGCCATGCCANGGTCCCTTCCAACTCCTAACATTCTGTGATTCTGTAATTGCCAGTTGTGTGAGGACAGGAAGATAGGTGAAAGGAAAGATCTCTGAGATCTGGCAACAGTTCATAGGCCCAAATGTCAAGAACGGGACAGTTCCAGAATCAATAACTTGGGTTTCTCCACCAAAACCTGGTAAGTGATAGAAAGAAGAGAAATATGCTTGATATTGACTCCTCTAGATGTAAACGTCCCCCAAAGTGAGGCTACTTTCCTAGTTAGCCTCATCTAAAAGCATGGATAACAAATATCAGAAAGAAGACAGCAAATACCTCGTAGTGGTGGGAAGCACTACAAAAAAACTTGTTGATGGCTGGTGGGACCAATGTTCATCCATCTCTGCTGAAACTATTCTTTCTTTTTAAAGGTGCAGCACGACGTTCAGCTGGCTTACCAGGCTCAGGTTCCTCAGCAAACCACCTGACATTGCCAGGTCAGTCTGTACCACCTCACTCTAATTTACTTAAATGTGCAGCTTTAGAAATAAGCACTCCCAGTGCCTAGTCTTTGGGAGATGGACATAAAGAGATGACTTCTTCTCTAGGTATGTCAAGACTTTTACGCATCTCATTAAAATGTTAAACCCATTCCCTGAGGTTAAACAAATGTTGTTTTTAATCTTTACTTCACTTAATTTTTTTAAAACAAATCTCTTATGTTTTCTGGCTTGTAGTGCAGGTTTTACAGACTCTTTTAATTCAGTCAGAAAATTAATTTGGGCCTTTATTATGTGGACATAGATGCTGAAGGGAAAAAATAAGGCTGTTTTGTGGACCCAAGCATTGCTTTCTTTGTGCCCTTCCCATCAACCAAAGCCTGCTGTCTCTCTTTGACCATGATAAGACAAGAGGAAATGGCTTCAGTTTGTACAACACAGTTGCAGACACCACTTGAGTGTAAGGAAACAAATGAGCAGGAATGTGAGAAAGTTCAAAAACCCTCTTACTCCCTTAGTAAAACAATATGTTCCATGGATTACTGTCTTGCTTAAGAACAAGAATGGACAGTCACTGAAAGTAAACTTTAAACCTCTGAGCAGCATGCTCAGGTGACCACTCCCAGGTATCTAACTCAAGATATTTTTTTTACATAGAAAGCATAGAACAGGCAATATCATAAATATATCCTTTTAAATTGTGAAGTTTCTCATCAATGGCAGTGACACTAAGTATATGTGGGCAATTTCTCATAGGATCCCAGCAGTTGTTTGATTCTTATATTCATAGGGAATGGATAACAGTTTGTCTGTTTTCACCTAGGATTTTCTTGCAGGTAGCATTTAGAGATCTTGCTCTTTGGAGAGATTTTGGAGAGGCCTTGCTTTTTTGGAGGGAAAAAAAAATGTTCTAAGGAAAAATTGTGGAGTATAACATTCATGTCATATGACAGCCATAACTCTCCTCTAATGTAAACACACCTAATTTCAAAACTAGCACACTTCTTCTACATTTTGGCATGTTTGCATGTGTTGCTTGTTTATTTTTAACAAGCCATGCTTATACAGGGGGGTTTGTCCTTTTCTCCAATGCTGTACAACTTTTCACCCATTGATACTTCAATGAGTACTTACAAACAACACATCCTGCATCCTTTCTTTTGTGTGATCCTTGTTCTGAGCCTGCAGAACACCATTATAATAAGAAGGTTGAGAATAGAAATGCAGAATATAGGGGTTTAGAGCACAATCTACTAGGCACAGTCCCTTCATTATTGTTGACTTGCTAAATGACCTTGCTCACATCCTTCTTGCATGTCCTGCTTTCCTCATCTGTTTGGGAATGACAACATTTATTCCTCTTTAAAACTATCCAATCTAGGGATCTGCTGTTATGATTAGAAAAACAGCAGTAGGGAGACTCTACCTTCCAGAGAGGGGAGTGATCAGACTAATAGTGTCCTTTTTGCAAGAGGACACTGTGGATTTGTGCCAGTCCAGGCTTACTTGCAGCAGTGATACTCACTCCTGGAAGTGCTCAAGGCCAGGCTGGATGGGGCTTTGAGCAACCTGATCTAGTGGAAGGTGTTCCTGCTCCTATGGCAGGATGATTGAAATTAGCTGATCTTTAAGGACCCTTCCAACCCAACCCATTCTATGATTCAGTGTGACAACCTCCCCATTGAATGGCAGGAAGGTGCCTTCTGTCAGGCACTTATGGAAATGACTAGCTGTGTTTTGATTCCCTCTTCCTTAGACAACTCCCACTTCAGTGTATGTTTTGTTTTAGGGACCCAGTGGGTTTTCTCTAGTTGGCTGTTTAACAATGGTGCCTTCTACCCATGCCCTGTTACCATGGCTCACACAACAAGGCATGGTTTGTAAAGCAGCCCTTTCTGTGCAGCTATTTCCAGTCTGTGATGAGGAGCAGATGACTATTTCCCATGTATATAGTCCAGTGACGTGTTTTGTTTGCAAACATTAGGGTGTTTGTTTCTTTATGGTCTATAGAGATCATGTTTTTTGGAGGGATTGCTTTTGCTGGAAGCAACTACTAATTAATGTGTAGTTAAGAAACAGTCTGCTGTAAACACACACACACACAATTTTCTAATTGAGAAAATGTTACTGTCTTGCTGGTTTTTTTCTGCAAATTACATATGCAGAGTCTTGAATAAAGAGAGGAAGCTTTACTGTGAGGACAGGCTGAGAGAGCTGGGTTTCTTCAGCCTGGACAAGAGGTGACTGAGAGGAGACCTCAGGAATGGTTAGAAATATGTTAAGGGTGAGTGTCAGGAGGAGAGAGTCAGGCTCTGCTCAATGGCATCCAGTGTTAGGACAAGAGGGAATGGGAGCAAGTTGGACCACAGGAGGTTTAGTATTAACATGAGGAGAAACTTCTTTGCAGTGAGGGTGCTAGAGCACTGGAGCAGGCTGCCCAGGAGGCTGTGGAGTCTCCTTGTCTGGAGCCATTCCAGAGCTGCCTGGACACATTGCTGTGTGAGCTGGTCTAGGTGATCCTGCTCTGGCAGGGAGTTTGGACTAGATGATTTTTCTAGGTCCCTTCCAACCCCTGACATTCTGTGATTCTACGATTCTGTGACTGTGTTGGGTCTAGTCTCACTTCAGAAGGAGAGAGGCAAATAAGAAGAGGCAAGTGTCCATCTCGTTGCTGGCAGGTTGATCAGTCCTCCTCCTGGCTAACTTCTGAATCTGTGCCTTATCATTTTAAAGTTTGTGAGAGGAAGAAACACTCATGAGGTCACAAAGTTGGGGAAATTTTACGAGGCTGGGTGCAGGAGAGAGCCCTGGCAGGTCTCCACCTGGGCTTGAGCACTGGTGAAACCAGAGTCTTCCAGTAGCTCAGCCACATCTCACAGTGCAACAGGGAGCCTGACTGCCACAGAAATATCTGCTGCCTCCTGGAATGACTCCTTTTCTCAGTGCAATGAGGATCAACTAACCATTTATCCAAGAAGCCTGCACTCTGTGTGGTGAGGAAACACAGTAAGGGCATTGATTCTATGATTCTATGATGGGGATGTCCCTGCCCACTGCAGGGGGGTTGGACTAGATTACCTCCAGAGGTCCCTTCCAATCCAAATGATTCTATGATTGAAGTAGCCAGGAGTATTATTTACAGCCACTGAGTGACAACACATTTTTCTTCCTGTGGCTTGGAAACATTTGGAAGTCTTATTCTGTCAGTGTCTGGAGAGTGCTGATAGGGCTCAGTGGCTGGGAAAGCCCACTGTCTCCTGCTGAGAGCCCACGGGACGTGTCTCAGCTCAACTTGGGACCTTCAGGCCGTGTCTGAGCCATATTGTAGGTGTGCCCATCCCTGCCTCTCTCTCCTGGATGGGGCTGGGACCTGCACTGCAGAGAGCTGCTCTCTAGGTGTAGCATAGCAGAGCTGTACTGTTCTCTTCTCTCTGCCCACCAGGAGTCAAATAATGATGAGCCTGTTATTTGCCTGAAATGCCAGGGGGTTTTCAGATGCAAAAGTGATTTCAAGGACACAGAACACAAAGGTTACAACTGAAAGCAGGATTTGATTTTATGCTGTTTTATGTTCTTTTTCTGAAGCTGTTTCAGAGCTGATGCTCACAAGCACTAACCCAATGTCTGTGTGCAACCAGGAGCAGGCTGATGTCTTCTTCTGTTTAGCTTGAAAAAAAAGAGCTGCAGAAAGTATCAGCAGGAATACAGGCCAAGCAGCCTGTTTCCTGAAAAGGGAGAACTTAAAGAATAAGAATCAGGACTGATCCTACACAAAAGAAGAAGAGGGGGAGGTGTGTGGTACCATGAGGTGTTCTCCAACGTATAACGTGATCAGTGACAAACAACATGCTTTTCATCTTCCAAAACTTGTTCCTCTGCTGTGTTTCTTGGCCAGTGACACAGGAAAAGTGCTCTCATGCCAGCCCTGTGCTTGTATTGCACACAGAGAGATCTGGAAAGTAGCAGTTCCTGATGGGGCAGCAAGCCTGGAGCCCTTCCAAGCACAGGCTTTTCTGCACAAGCAAGAACCGCTGAGGAAATGGAGCCAAGGGAAGAGCAGAGCTTGCTGCTGTTGCAAGCTTGTACTGGGCAAGAGAGTCTAAGAGAAGCAGGACATGAGTGGTGCCTTAGAGGTGCAAAAGCAGCAGGTAATAACTGAGCCAAAAGGGCCTGGAAAAGCTCTAACAAGGATCTGTGCTCAATGCCACAGAGAAAAAGAAGGAACACCCAAGCAATCCAAGAAGCTTCCCCCTCCTGGGAGTCTACATCTGCATGATGCTACTTGTGTAACTGTTGTAGTCTACACTGGCACTGTCCAAATACCTATTCTCTGCTTTCATTGCCTTGATGATAGCCATGATCTTAAAAAATATTTCTTTTCCCTACATTTCAAAATAAAAAAAAGGAAATTCATGCCTTAGAAGCTTTTAATACTTCTATCACTGTTTGTGTGAAGTTTCTGAGAATCATAACCTATTGAAGCTCACAAAACCTCTGTGAGGTAAGTATTCTCATTTTTATTTCCATTTTCCACATGGAGAAACTGGGGTGAATGTTGATAGTCCAGGTCTCACAAGAAGTCAGTGAGAAATCTGAGAACAGAACTCTAGAGCCCTCAGAGAGAATCTTCTCCCCATCACTTTGAGTCACTAAAGCTTGAAGAAATTAAATAACATAAATCCAATTTATTTATCAACTCTTGTATGAGGATGACAAATAGCACTGTCAGTGTTCTGGATAAACTTCCTTAAACCTATTAGCCAAGTCATCTCTACTGGCAACCATGCCAGTAAAATTCCAGTTAACAATACGCATTCCCCCATGCTGAGCAATGGAAAATCCAATAACAGTTTGGCTGAATCCATGCTGAGTACAGAAATTGGAATTAATCTGAGAAGTGAATGTGCCTCAAAGAACAGTAAGTCACCTGGATGGTTTTCAAGCTTTTAATGAATGTCACTGAAGTCTAGTTGAGAACAGGAAAGATTGTGACTATGCAGAAATCTGGATGTATATTTCTAAGTTTATGAAATCCACAGGTTTTTTTGTTTCCCAAGGCATTTTAGAGTGTTATTAATCCCTCAAGGAGTTCAACTAGATGAGAGTGTGACTGTTCTAGCATTTGATGTTAGCTAGCTCACACAGGGGAGTCTTTTTCACTCCAATGGATTCATGCTGAGAGCAATGACTTTTCCTTTCAAGTGCTTATCATGCTAATTATTGACTTACTACTTGCTTATTTTGCCAATAATAACTAAGCAGAAGACACATTTTGGTCATAGTTATATTTCAGTTTTTATTCTACCTGTGTAAAGATGTAAGCAAGATATAAAACAGAGGCAGGAAGCTGAGAATAGTCAGGTTCATGTGTAGCCCTCCAGTGACTTTCACAATGGCCTGGAGTTTGCTTGAAAATCACATGAAACCCCTCAGATCCACCTATTCCTGAATCCTGGGAAATGTGATCTCAGTCTGGATTTTATTGCCTTAAAATGACCTTGTTTAATGGTATTTTGAAAACAGTGAGTTATTTACCTGTGTGTAGATAGGTAAGTATAAAGTGGGTTCTGCATTTAGACATTTGTCACTTTCATCTTCTACCTAAACTGCTATTTCCTAACCTTGAGAAAGTTGCTTGGGATTCACCTGTGTTGTGTAGTCTTCTGAATAGGGCCTGATTTCAAGATCAAGTATTCCAAAGTGCTTTATTGCCCAGTTTCCATTTGGGAGATGTCTTTATTTCATTCTAGAATTTTACATTTTATTTATGATTTGTATTTTCATACCTTTATTTTTCCTCCCCAGATCCTTTCTCTAACTCTCTGTATCTAGCCATTAAACCAGAAGAGTCCTGGCCCTCAGGCTGAGAAGCCAGGCTGTGCTGAGTGGGATGGACACAGCTTCTGAGGAATTCAGTTCTTGTCCATCAGTGAGTGAATGCTAGGCATGGTAACCATCACTGCTCTTCCTTTGTCACCACCAGCCATCAAACCTCAGTTGCATCCCCTCAGAAGGACCACTCACAGCTCAGAAGACTATTTCTCAGCTTTCCACAAGAAATCAGAGGAACATCCAGTGAGACATAAACTGCTTGACCAGAGAGGAAAGATGAAGAAGATCCAATATATTTCCCAGAGCTGGAATAGGAAATAGCAGAAAAGATAAAAGAGGAATCTTCTGGAATGATGCTCCTCACAGGCAGATGGAGGACACTGTGTGACCATTGCACAGCTGCAATCCTAGATAAAAGCAAATGTATGATTTAGCTAAACAATGTAATAGACATGTTGTTAAAAATCTTCTCACTAGCTGCCCTATTAATGCAGCATATGCCCACTAGGCACTAAAATATTGGGCTGTTACCTTAACAGAAGTAAATGTGTACTGCTATGTCCTGTCAAATTTAGGAAGCCAATGCTTTCCTAGATTGTTGAGCTATTTATGGTGTTCTCAATGTGACCTTCCAGCTACCACAGGTAAGACAGCAACTCCTATTTCAGACAGCAAGGGAAAGCTTTTTCTTGCCTAGCTGTACTGAGAGTAAATGTCCTCCTGTCACAGTGTGATAGATCTTTGGGAGGTTGGAGGGAGGAAGCTGGAGTACAAAGAGTTCTCTTGCTTCACTCATTGGAAAAAGAAGACATAGCACAGCATTAACAAAGGTCTTTGCACAAACTCTGTTGAATGTTAAACAACACTGATTGTCTTTTGTGGCATTAATTGAGTTTGACCCCTTGTGTTCTTTTGGTGCACATTGTGTCCCGCAGGCCTGAGTTTCACAGCTGAACATATCCCCTCTTAAGTTCCTCTTGCCCTCAGATTTTACACTGTGAGAAGTGGTGGCAAATAACTGCCCTCTTTCTCCAGGTCCCTGGTGATTTACAAACCAGCTGAGCTCTCCAGTTCCATTTTTAATCTCTTTCTGAAAGGACAGGATGAGCACCTCACGAAGTACTCAAGGTGCAGGTGTACCAGAAGTGTCTGAAATAATATAATGCCACTTTCTGTTTCATCTTCTATGTCTTCCTGAATCATTTATACAGTTGTATTTTCCTTATGAACCTCCATGAGCACTGAGGAATAGTTTCTGCAGAATTATCTATAATAAATATGAATTAATTTATAGCTCAAATGCACATATGGTGTTGGGGTTGCCTCTCCCTATATGCATTACTCTGCACTTACCAACACTGAACTGGTTGTTTTCACAATTACACTTAAGTAAGCTTATGCTTCTTCTGCTTCTTCTTCTTCTTCATCTTCATCATCTTCACCTTCCTTCTTCTTTTTCTCTTCTTCTTTTCTTCTACTTCCTTTCTTCTTCTTCTTCTTCATCTTCTTTCTTCTTCTTCCATCAACACCTCTTCCTAATAACATCTTCTGGATAAGCACATTGAATACCAGAGAGGACAATCCTCTTTAGTATGAGTATTGACCATGTCATCCCACTGTTGGGGTTTTATTCTTTCCCCCACTGTTAACCATTTACCCATCTTAAGATCACATGTGATAATCTTCTTTCAATCCATAACAGCTCAGTAACTTTGACAGCCTTTGGACTGGGACTTTGTTAAAATGGAGAACTGCAAACCATTCTTGGCTCCTCCAAAGAACTCTCAAAAGGTTTGTGAGGCAAAATGTCTTCTATAAAAACTACTCTGACCCCTCTCTGTTGTAAGTATCTCTGCTGCCTATTAGTTCTATTTCTATCTTCTGAAAGTTCATTCACTGTGAATTCCCCACGGGTTTGTAACATGTCCAAGATCAAACTGCACCAGCCAGTGTCTGTGGTACTGCTATGTGACATTCACATTAAAATCATGGTTGGCTGTTGGCTGAAAAGGGCTGGAGTGTTTCTCAAGTGCTACAGATGTTCCTCACTCCCTTTGAGAGGATCACAGCAATTCTGAGTGCACTTGCCCTGAGATCTGACACATTTCCATGGTGTTTGCTAGACATCTCCACTGCCCAAGTGCTCTGATGTCACCTTATTTCAGTTATTTTCATCTATTTTACTCTGCGCTTCATGCTTGTGGCATTGACCTTAACCACCATGAGAACTTGTGACTCCAGCAGCCAGATCTTAGATCTCAATTCTGTGATTGTATCTTTTGTTTTTTTTGTCTTTCATTAATACTGGTAGTTTATGTGGGTTATTGTTTTTGTGTCACTAGCATCTCACAAAGGGAGGGTTCATAGAATCATAGAAGAGTTGGGGTTGGAATGGACCTTTAAAGGTCATCAAGTCCAACCCCCCTGCATTAAACAAGGACACTTATAACTATATCAGGTTGCTCAGAGCCCTGTCCAACCTGACCTGGAATGCTTGCAGGGATGGGACATCTACCACCTCTCTGAGCAACCTGGGCCAGTGTTTCATCACCCTCATGGTAAAAAAATTCTTCCTTCTATCTAATCTAAATCTTCCTCTTTTAGTTTAAAATCATTTGCCCTTGTTTTGTCACAACAGGCTCTGCTAGATAGTTTATCCCCATCTTTCTTATACACCCCATATAAGTACTGAAAGGCTGCAGTCAAGGCACAGGGAAATGAAAGGACCTACCTAGGGGAGCCTAAGGGGTCATGAGGAGCATATATGGTTCCTATCAATTTAGTGCCAATTAGGTTCCTCTTTGCTCTTGCTTTTCTCCAGCTATGCCAAGTCCATGCTGTGTTGAGTTGCTGTCTCTTAGAGTGCCACCTAGAAAGTGTCTGTTCTCCCAAGTGCTGTAGTGAATTTTTAGATTTTATTTTTCCTGGAGCTAGGGAAAGTGAGGAGTGCCAGCAGATACTTACTGCTGTTGGAAAGATATCTCAGGATGTCTCTTCCCTCTTCCAAATCGTGGGGCATTTGGCCTGAATGAAATACAGTAAGTGGGGGAGAATCATAGAATAGAATCCTAGAATGGTTCGGGTTGGAAGGGACCTCTGGAGCTCATCTAGTCCAACCCCCCTGCACTGGGCAGGGACATCCCCAACTAGATCAGCTTGCCCAGAGCCCTGGCAAGCCTC
>VWZO01000017.1:111236-131859 GCA_013396975.1 Bucco capensis | reverse complement strand
CAAATACTACCTGTGCTCCTGTCCCATGAAGATTGTCAACTGCAAGTTTTCTGTGGTAGTGTGTTTGTGCTGATATACAAGCAAACATTGATGCTTTTCTGGTTTGGGGAGCAGAGAAGCAATGAGGGAGTGTAAAGGCCAAAAGGCCAGCATTTATACTTTTTGGCTGATGTAAAAGACATAAATTAAGAGCTGTCTGCTGGGATCCCCTGGAGATGTGACAAGTTTGTGGCATGTTGGTTTGGAGGACATGAGCCCCAGACTTTGCTACTGTGCTACTGTCATAGGTTAGAGCTGAACACTAATCCAGTGAGAGATGCTCTCTATTACCCACTCTCCAATCCCACTCTGGGAAGGGAAACAACAGAGAGAGAGACTTGTGGGTTGGAAAAGAACACTAAAACTACTTAAATAATAATAATAACAACAATAAAATAAAATATATACAAAACCAATACTGAACCCAAAACCCACCTCGATGGCAACTCCATCACCATCACTACTGATACTGTGGCAGAAGGACTCACCAGCAGATGGGAATCAGACTCAGGGGCTGGATCCTGGAACTGGATTCTGGAAGTCTCGGGTCAGGATCAACAGGCAGAGTCTTCCTCAGATGCTGTCCACTGAAGAAGAAAGAAGGAAGAAGAAGGAACTGACCCTCAGCTTTATACTGACTATGATGTATATGGAATGGAATAAATACCTAGGGGGTCACTTTAGGGTCACCTGAACTGTCTGCTCCTCCCTGAGGTGCAGCTTTTACTTTGCGCCCCACATCATGGTACACAAGATCTAGCAGTGACCTTGGTCTGCATACGAATCCTTGGCAGTAAATCTAAACACTAGGTCTTATCACTACTAGAAGTGGGCACCTGTCTGTGAAAACAAGCTGTTAGTTTCAGAAAGTGCAGTTAAGTAGAGGAGCTTTAGCTGAAAATTAAAATCACTGAACAGAATTGTTCTGTTCTAACCCAAACCAGGACAGCTGCTCATCTGGAGGTGGTCTACTCTTTGGAGGTTCCCAGTATTACAGAAAGAAAGGTGGGACAGCCTGCCACACTGCTTATTTCAGCATGCCAGTTAGAAAGAACTTTAAACTTGGAGATATTTATATGCAACTTTTCTTTGAAAAGGCTTCAAGTAGGCCTTGCCATTCTTTACAGATGGGATGTTGCAGGGATTGCTGACTCCTGGTTGAAAGGCAGGAGTCAGGATGTGTCATAACCTCTTGAACAGCACTTTTAAACATCACAGGGCAACTACAGTCTAGCTCAGGAGATGGAGTTTGCAGGCAGCTGGGAAGCCACTGTCAGGGGTGGAATCACTCTTCTTAGCTTGTTTCTCATGACCTTTACCAAGTTGCCTGCCGAAGAGCACTAGTCTTGACAGACTTGCTCTGAACTAGTACAACTTGTACCATGGGCCAGGTACAGATGCCTGAGCTTCCTCTAGTGGTGGGAACAGAGCTTCAGCATCTACTAGTGAGGGAGTTTGTTCTGTGAGCAGTCCCTGACTTGCAAGCCACATGGTGAAGAGTGGCTTAAGTCCACAGTGCTTGGCAATAACCGCTTCCACACTGTATAATCTCTGGCCCGGGTTTCTTCTGGGCCCTTCATAGTGCTCATTGGCTCTGAGATACCACCAGTAATTGCTGGAGTTTCAGTGATCAAAAAGAGAGATGGCAGCACAAGCATGATCCATCATGTGCAGCAGTCTGTCACATAGGAGAGGCTGAGCTGATCTCCAAACTACAGCCCATGTACAAGAAGCTGTACCTGCAGTGTAGATGGACAGTCAGAGACTGGGACCCGGGAACAAGAGAAGGAACAAAGCAGGCATATGCAGAGGGAGCTTAGCAATGCCTTGGTACCCTCCAGAAAGGTTTATTTGAGTTCTCCTTCCTGTCCATCCCAACTATTCCTCTTTACTCCCTTGTGAGCTTTGCCCTTGCTTTCTCAGGCAAGTAGATCTGAGGAGACCTCAGTTTCTATGGAGGGGTCTAGTTTGAGACTCAAAACTTGTTTTGATGTAGGATCTAGGATCCACAGTCACTGTGTGGCAGAGAGGAAGCTCCTTCTTCTCTCAAGTCCTGTTGGGGTTACCTGTTTTCATTCCCCAAGACCCTTAAAGCCTCTCCAGAGCCAGATGGCAGATGTTAATACCTTTATTGGGATTTAGATGATGGCATGTCATGCTGAAGGACTCTTTCCTATGCAGATGCCAGCTGTCACATTCAAGCATGGTAGGGACAGCCCTCTGGATGTTTTTTGTTTGTTTGTTTGTTGAAGACCAGCTGGTCTACCTGGCCTGGAAGTAGTGTAAAGCCAATCTGGCCTCATGTTGTATTTCTCATGATTCTTTCCCTTGGGAACAGGCCATGCACCAGCAGGGGCTTGATTGCTGTTCAGAATCTGATGGATCTGACTATCCCTGCACTTCTAGGTTCTGATAATCCCATCCCCAAACACAGCTTTCTCCAGTCTCCTCTCCTACTAATGGTGTTAGCCTTGCTGTGTTCATGTCCCTCTGAATCTTCTCCTTCCTTCCCCACAATGGACTGACCATCCTCACCTGTGCCAAGCCTAGATCCCTTCACTACCTGCCCAAATCTCTCTGCAGCCCATCACCACCACTGTGTCATGACAGGTTGTCAAGATTCACAAAATGAAAATTGTCTTCTACCACGTTTTTCAGTTTTTCCACCAAATTTTGACATAGTCAAGAGCCTAGAACTGCTTCTGCTGCCCTGCGTATACATGGTGACCTGAAGAGGACCTAGACAAGTCTCTCATTAGCAGTTCCCAAGCTATTCTTTCTTTCATGTAAGTGCTCTTAAAATAGTGATCTGGTTCTAAGCACCTGGAGAAGTTAATCTTTGAGACTGCTGTTTTCCCCCATCTCTTTCCTTTCTTTCAGACCATGCTGCTCTGGGAGGAGAGGGCAGCTCTTGGAGGACACTAGTCATGAGGAAGCCTGTTACAGAATCACAAAATGGTGGACCACCACAGCTCACTTGACTACTCTGATCCCAAATTCTGCTGATTTTAAAACAGGCAGTATGCTGGCAGCTGGGACATGTGAGAGCAGAGGAGGTGAGTTCATGGGAAGAGGATAGCCTTCACTTTAAGTGTTTTGGTACCAGCTGGTATTTTGTTGGGATCCAGCAGAGTTTTTGCTGTAGGTGAGAAGAGGCTGTCCTAGGGAGTAGGGGCTCAGGAGAGTGTCACCCTATGAGGATGTCATTTGCCTTTCTGGCCATACCTGAGCTGTTCATCTGGTGACTTGGCTTTGTGCTGGGTTCATTTTAGAAGAGATGTGCCCAACCCATTAGCTTGCCTAGGCCCTGGACTGTACCAATAGCCTTCTTAATGATAGGACTTTTTGTTAGCTCCTTCCTTCCTGTTGTCTTGAGCTCTGTGGCTGTCTCCTTTGGAATGTATTACCTCTCTCCCTGTTTCTAGACTAGGCTCATGTGTTACTGCGAAAGTGTTTGGGATCCAGCCTAGCTGAGATCATCACCATGATGTGCCTGGTTTTCAGCCTCACCCTTTGTCTTGATTTCAGGATGGATCATGAGGATAATAGAGCATCTTGCAGCTGATTTAAATTTTGCAGGGATTTGAGTTCCCTGGAAAAACTCCCTGGAGAGACGCTTAACTTAATCATGATTAAGGCCAACAAAAATCTGCTAGCTGATCCTCTGAAAAAAGAGGGACAGTCTTTGATCAGTAGGAGAACCTGAGGAATCTAGTGGAAACTGATAGTTTTTTGGGGCTTTACTTGGGCTATTTTCACTGTCTAAGCTCTACTCCACTGGGCAGACCTGCTGGGTGACACACCGGTATTCACGAGGGTGTCTTTATCTGGAGAAGGCTCCATCTGTTCTACAAGGTGTCATGATTTTCTCTTTAATATCCTAGGGATTGTTTTCAGGCTGAGGACATGTAAGGAAGGAAGAGACTGAGGATGCAGATGGAATGGAAGAAAATGCCAAGTGATTAAATGGCTGTAGATGAGTCAAGATATGGCATAAAATGATGGTGGCCTGCTGGGTGGAGAGCTGGAAGGAAAGATTTCATTCCTGTGCACCAGGATTGCACATCCCCTCACCCTCTGCTCCCCGTCTTAAATTGCATTTGTTACTCGTTTTTAGCCTCCCCATGTGTAAACTTTCACACAGCTCTGTACTGCACCTTTACAGCCCAATCTGCTGTTTCCATCTCCCAGAACCTCTGGTCTGTTTTAGGAGAGAAAGCCTATAAAATAAACCTTGTGCAGTCACACAAGCTCTTTCTTGTGCCAGTGTTGTCTTTGGCTGATGTGTCTGCAATGCCTTCTTGTATATGCATGACTGCATGTCAGAGTTAGTGTGTGCAGATGAGAGATCATTTGCCGGTAGCTGTGCAGAGGAAAATGCATCAAGCATCAGTGTGCACCTCAGAAGATGCCATGCTTTTAGGGGCTTTCATGAAATGTACTGGCTCTGATGCTTTCTGGACACTGCAGCTCATGGGCAGAAGCTATGGATCTCTGACCAGGTCTCTCTGTGTTCACCCTGTGCAGAGTGGAAACCCAGGGACTCACAGGACTGCACTTGATGTGATCATGAACTGCACTTGGATTGAGTTCCTCTGTCCCTCTGATGATGGTGCCTTGTACAATCTGAAGGGCCCAGGAGGAGCCAGTGTGCTATGAGAGCTGACAAGACATGCTGGCCTGCTGCAGGGCAGCGTGTGGGATTCAGGTGGCAACTGGAGGAAGGTAGGTCTGGCAGGGTGGTGGGAGAGGCTGGCCTGGCAGGGGGTCTGCTGCACCCAGCAGCATCCAGGTCTGAAGGATGGATGGCCCCATAGCATTTTCTGTGCCCCACTAGGTGGCACTGAGAGCCCTGCTATGGTGTCCCTGTCCCACCAGCCATGCAGCCTGGCCTGCCCTGCATTCCTCTTCTGCCAGCACAGTACCCACAGCTCTCCTGGACAGGGAGCACGGCACAGAGGGGTTGTGCATTTCACAAAGCCCCTTTCCTTTTCCTCTGGGAGCTGGTGTGTCATTTAGGAGCTGGTGTCTCACACACAGTGCCTGTTGTCCTAGGAACTAGTGCTTCACACATGCTATGCCAGAAGCCTGTGCCTCACATGCTAGGAGTCATTGTGTTACATGTGTCTCGCTGGGAACTGGTGCATTGGAGCATCCTGGTGGGAGTCAGTGCATCACAAGTGCCCTGCTGGGTGTCAGTGCACTGCACCTCTCCCTGGGAGCTGACTCATCGTTTATGCCTTGCTAGCAGTCACCTAACTACATGTCTCCTGTTGGAATTCACTGCACATCTTCTGCTGGGAGTCACTGAACTGCACATGTCCTGCTGGGAGCCACTGCATCATAAGTGTCCTGCTGAGAGCTGGTTCATCACTGGCAGGTCTTGCCCTGCTGGCGTTGGGAGTGTTATAGGTGTGTCCTGCTGGGAGTCAGTGCAGCATGTACACTCTGGTTGGAGTCTGTGTATCACACACTGGCTCTGCCTTTCTGGAATTCAGTGTGTTTTGCACATATTCTGCTTGTAGCCCTGCTAGGGATTGTTGTGTTGCCTGTGTCCTGCTAGGAGCTGGTGTTTCAGGTGTGTCACTGAGAGTCTTTGCAAGGCACATACCCTGCTGGGAATCAGTCAGTCCTTTGTGTCCTGCTGGGAGCTGGTACACCTTATGGGTCTTAGCTCTGCTGGGAGCTTGGTGCGTCAACGCGTCCTACTGGGGCTCAGTTCATCACATGCATCCTGCTGGTGGTCCGGGCATCAGCTGGGAACTGGTGCATCACTCATCAGTCACAGAATCACAGACTATCCTGAGTTGGAAGGGACCCACAAGGATCATCAAGTCCAGCTCCTATTTAGGCACAGGACAACCCCAAACTCACGCTACGGATTTAAGAGCATTGTCCAAGTGCTTCTTAAACTCCATGAGAGTTGGTGGTGTGACTGCCTCCCTAGGGAGCCTGTTCCAATGCTCCACCACTCTCTAGGTAAAGAATCTCTTCCTAACATCCAACCTGAACCTCCCTCAGCACAGCTTCATGCCATTCCCCTGGGTCCTGTTGCTGGTCACTAGAGAGAAGAGATCAGCACCCACTCCTTCCTCTCTGCTGAGGAGGTTATAAATTGCAATGAGGTCTCCCCTCAGTCTCCTCTTCTCCAGGCTGAACAGACCAAGTGATTTCAGCCTTTCCTCATATGACGTCCCCTCCAAGCCCTTAATCATCTTTGTTGCTCTCCTCTGGACACTCTCCAACAACTTCATGTCTGCCTTGTATTGTGGAGCCCAAAACTGCACACAATACTCCAGGTGAGGCCACACCAGTGCCGAGTAAAGTGGAACTATCACTTCTCTCAATTGGCTAGTGATGGACCAGGTTGGCCAGGACCTGTTTGGTCTTTTGGCTGCTAGGGCACACTGTTGACTCAACTTTAACTTACTATCTATTAGTACTCGCAGGTCCCTCTCCGCAGTGCTGCATTCTAGTCTCTCATTCCCCAGTCGGTAGGTGGTTTTCGGATTGCCCCTTCCCAAGTGCAGAACCTGGCTCTTGCCCTTGTTAAACTTCATATGGCTTGTGACAGCCCAGTCCTCCAATCTGTCTAGATCTCTCTGCAATGCCCCTCTGCCTTCATTGGAGTCAATGGCACCCCCCAACTTAGTGTCATCTGCGAACTTACTTACTAGTCCTTCAAGTCCTACATCCAAGTCATTTATAAAGATATTAAATAGTATCGGCCCTAAGATAGATCCCTGCGGTACCCCACTCGTTACCTGCTGCCAGCCCAAAGTATCTCCATTTACCACAACTCTTTGAGCTCTGTCCTTCAGCCAGTTGTATACCCACCTCATGATTTTCTTATCGAGCTGTATGCTTGACATTTAGTTGATTAGGATGCTGTGAGAGACAGTATCAAAAGCCTTACTGAAGTCTAAAAAGATGACATTAACCGGTCTTCCTTGGTCAACTAGATAGGTAATCTTGTCATAAAAGGAAATCAAGTTTGTTGTCTTCCCTTTCATAAACCTATGCTGGCTATGACTGATGACTGTGTTGTCAGTTAGATGCTTATCCATAGCTCCTAGAATGATCTTCTCCATAATTTTACCAGGCACAGAAGTGAGATTAACAGGCCTGTAGTTACCAGGGTCATTTCTGTTGCCCTTCTTGAAAATCAGAACTATGTTTGCCTGCTTCCAGTCAGTTGGGACCTCTCCAGATTCCCAAGAGCATTGAAAAATCATCAAGAGGGGATACACTATGACATCTGCCAACTCTTTAAGTACGCTTGGGTGGATCCCATCAGGCCCCACAGACTTATAGGGGTCTAATTGGAGAAGCAAATCATGCACTAGTACAGAGTCAACTATAGCACTGACAGACTCCCTGTCATTGGTCCCTGACTCGTGGCGCTGGGTGTTCCAGATCCCATCCTCTGTGTTAAAGACAGAGCCAAAGAAAGCATTAAATATCTCTGTTTTGTCAATGTTACTATTTGTAAGGCGACCATACTCATTTAGTAACAGGCCAATGTCATTCCTGGTCTTCCTCTTACTATTAACATATTTAAAAAAGTTCTTTTTACTGTCTCCCATGGTACTGGCCAACTTTAACTCTAATTGGGGCTTAGCTGCATGGATTTTCTCTCTACAGTGTCGAACAGATTCTCTGTAGACCTCCCATGTTACCAGACTCTGCTTCCACTGGCCATATACATATTTTTTTTTGCCTAATCTCCAGAAGTAGCTCCCTGCTCAGCCAAGCTGGCCTTCTGCCTCGCCTGCTTGACTTACAACATTTAGGAATCACCTGCTCCTGACCTCTCAGGAGATGGTACTTAAAAACTGACCAGCTCTGATGTACCCCAGCACCTTCCAAAATTTTTTCCTAGGGGACCCCTCTAAGCAGTTCCCTGAGCTGCCCAAAGTCAGCTCTCCTCAGATCCAGAGTAGTAGTTTTACTGGCAGTTTTCTTCCTATCTCCCGAGATTTTAAATTTGATCACTTCATGGTTACTGTGGCCAAGATGGCCTCCTATGACCACATCTGGCTAGTCCTGGCTGTCCATGTGTCCTGCTGGGAGCTAATGGGTCCTATGTGTGCCTCTGGAGTGTGTGTTACCCCTCCAAGTCCTGCCCTGCTAGGAGACAGTGCAGCATATGCTGACGGTTCCTCAGGAGAAGTCAGTAAGTCTCACATGTCCTGCTGGGAGCTGGTGCATCACAGGCATGCTAGGTAGGACTCTGTTTCTTGCTCTCCTGCTCTGCCTTGCGAGGAGTCAGCATGTCAGATGCTGGTCCTGTCACTGTAACAGCCAGAACATTGCACACAGTGTCCTCTGCTCTGTGTCGCTCTGTTGCACAGCAGCCCATTCCCCCAGCTCTCACCTAGTCCAGCAGATGTCATCTGCTGCTCCCGTGAGGAGGATCAAAGACACTGGGGTCACCGCTTGCTCTGCTGAAGACTTCCTGTCTGCAGTGGACACAGAAATGCCATGGCACCGTGATTATTTTAATTAATTTATTTTAAATATCTGTAGTACTGGGAATTAAATGACATTAAATAAGCACACCCAGCATCTCTGCCATCCTCTGCCGCTGTTCCCAGGATCAGTGGCAGGTAACAGATGTCCCTCCATGCCTGCCTCAGTGCCTGTGTTGCTGTCTGTTAGTCTCTCTCACCCACCATGCCCTGTCCTCTGGGACCTGTCCTGACAGCCTTGCTATCCCAAGCACTGCCTGCCACATTCCACAGTGCCTTTGGGGATCCCCTTCACCTCCACTGCTGGGCCCAGCACCTGCCATGGAGGTTGGGGAAGTAATGGCTGTCAGAGGCACAGCTGGGCTCAAAGCCACCAGCCTCTGCCTTGTTGCTCCAGAGGGAGGATGTGCATTGAAGGAGAGATCCTGGCCATGCTATAAGGATGGATGGCCTCAGTGGGGCCAGGCCCTTTCCACCCTGGGTCAGGGTAAGTGGGGTTTTGTGGTGGCTGCTACCTCCTTGTGTGTGCCATTCCAGCACAAGGTGTGCAGATCTCCTGCCCTTCTCCTACAACTCCCCAGGCTCTGTGGCTTTCTCTCAGGGCTGTAGAGTGTTCCCACAGACTCCATGCCCTTCCTTTGGGCACAATGTCTTCCCTCAGGTCCCATGCCCTTCCCTTGTGCTCCATGATATTCCCTCAGGGATTTGGGTTTTTCCCAGTGATTCCCATTGCCAGATCCTCATTATCATGATCTCTGTCCCTCAGAAAGCCTCCACACCCCCACACCTGCTTACTCTGCACCTCTAAATCTTCCCTTCTCCATGTCCAGGCCTCTGCTACTCTTGGTGCCTTTCTAGTTATCCTGCCTTTCCCACAGCACTCTGGCGAGTTGCTGTTACACTGGAGGATGTGGGAATAAGGTAGCCATCAGGTGGGTGGCATTGCAGAGAGGGCTGCTTGGGGAAGGGATGATGCCATGGGGACAGAGGGAAAGTTCAACCATTCTGTGGTTCTGGGATTAGTTGGTATAAGGGAGATAATGTGAACTGAAGCAGCCGGTGTTGCCAAGTTTGTGCGAGCTGGCAGCAGTTGTGTGATTCTTCCCTCCTGCCCCCTCCCCCTAAGCATCCATGGATGTGGTGAGATAGGGGCTGAAGCCCTGTTAGTATGGCTCTCCCGCTTCAGAGGACCTTCTCAGGCTCCCTGCAAACTCAGGAAGAGATGTCAGTGCTTTGGGGCCATTATTAGACTTCATGAAACTGGAAGGAGACAAGTCCAGTCATGTGTCTATGCCATACAGGCATGTGCAGGGACCAAGGAGCAGGTCCTGGAGCAGAGAGTAATCCAGAGTTAGGCCCTTGCATGCAGCTGATCATGGGCTGGGGGATGGCCTGCCTGCACTGCACCTTGCCACTGTCATCCCAGAGCCTGCATCCTCTTCTCTGGGAGACAGCACTGGCCTGGGCTCCGGGGTGAGTGGGAATGGAGGGAAGTGTGTTACAGTTTCCCATGCAGGGGAAGGCTAGTTGTGTGCCTCAGATGGATGTTTGCAAGCACATGAGCTTGAACTTGTGAAAGTGACTGGCAAGATGTGCAGGCAGTTAGGTACCTGCATATGCAACAGCCAGCCCTGGAAGGGTCTGCCAGACTTTGCTTCTCCACACATGGACCAGGACCAGGGGAGTTTGGTACCTCAGCAGGTTTTTTACTTGCAATGGGAGAGATGGATAAACCAGGAAACTGGATGTTGTGGTTTCATTCTGGTAGGCAGCTCACCACCACCAGCCACTTGATCATTATCCCCGTGAGATGGGGGCAAGACTCAGAAAAGCAAAACTGAGAAAACTCATGGGCTGAGATAAAGACAGTTTATAGGTAAGGCAAAAGCTGTGCATGTAAGCAAGGAAAATAAGGTATTTATTCACTGCTCCTGATGGGCAGAGAGGTGTTCAGCTTTCTCCAGGAAAGCAGGGCTCTATCATCACATGTAACAGTGACTTGAGAAAACAACACTGTAACTGCAAATGTTACCTGTTCCTTTTTCTCACTGTTCTTTTATTGCTGAGCATGATGTCCTATGGTCTGGAATATCCCTTAGGTCAGCCAGGCTCAGTTATCCCAGCAGTGTCCCCTCCCAACATCTTGTGAACCTACAGCCTTGTCATTGGTGAGGCAGCGTGAGGAGCAGAAAAGGCCTTGACTCTGTGTAAGCACTGCTCAGCAATAGTTAAAACACCTCTGTGTTATCAACACTGTTTTCAGCACAAATCCAAAACGTAGCCCCATACCAGCTATTATGAAGAAAATTGACTCTATCCCAGCCCAAACAGGTACACTGGGGTATTTCAAGATGTAAATGACCCCCCCCTCCTCTTCAGCTATCTCTTTATGTTTCTTCTTGATTAGAAAACAAGTATGGAGGACTTGCACAGAGCTGTTATGCTGCCTGCATCAGGGTCTGCAGAAG
Organism: Bucco capensis; assembly: GCA_013396975.1. Classification (NCBI taxonomy): domain Eukaryota; kingdom Metazoa; phylum Chordata; class Aves; order Piciformes; family Bucconidae; genus Bucco; species Bucco capensis. The sequence goes on along the minus strand of VWZO01000017.1, from coordinate 120,881 downwards.
CCAGATGGTTGCAGTCTCTTGATGTACATGTTACTCCTGTTCAGCTGGAGCCCTAGGTCATCTTCTGTGCTACCTGATGGTCTAGAATTAGTAGAAGGGCAATGGTTATGTTAACTTCAGTCTTCTTTCATTTGTTTTCTTTGCGCAGGACAGTTTGCTTTTATCCATGAAGCCATAATATTCATTCTTGTTTCTAGCTTATGGTGACTAAAGCTGAGTTTAACAAGGTTTAACAACCTTCTGCTGTCCCTGGAATGAATGTGAAGCTCGAATGCTGGTTTGAGCTATGACTGTTGCGTAGCTTCTTTTAATTCCCAAACTGGCTTTTGTTTGCCAAACTGCAGAATGCACACATGATGACCCTGCTTAGGTCACCGAAGCCACCCAGTGATTTTACCTTAAGGTCAATCTCAGCTCAGACTAGATTTGAGTTGAGGACTGGTGAAGCCCTACAGATCCTGTTAGCAACCTCTTCATCTTGGTGAGACTGTACTGGCAGAGCAGCAGCCTTAGAGAGAGCAGATAAGGTAGGTTCAGATATGCCAAAGTCTATAGATGCCAGGTCCTGCATAAAAATATTGCCTGTTGTGCCTAAAGCCAGCTGTTGCAGAGGTGCTGTGAGGCACAGGCAGGCTGCTGAGCTTGTCACTAGAGGGAGCAGCATGGGATTTTTTTTCCTTAATCTTGAAAAAAAAATGACATGATACAGAGACCCATGGTGGAGTGGTTTGGCAGGAGGGACGTAGGAGAGATGCTGCAATGGCAAGGGAATCTCTTCCTGCTCAGCTAGCAAGCTGTGGGAGAGAGAGAGGAGCTGAGTGCCTTAAAAATGTGAATTTGCTAAAGTGGGAATCACTTTCTTGACTCTCCTTTGGCTCTTGGAAGTGCAAAGTTATGAAGGCTGACAGGCACTGTCTGCTCTGCAGGGGAGATGGCTGGAGTGGGAGAGCTGTTGGATTTAGTTGGTTTTGCTGCTACTGGGAATTAACTGGGCTTGCTCTGTCTGTAAGTGGCCTGATTTGGCTCCTGCAGCTGCTGGAGATCTCCTTCAGGAGCTCTCTGTTATCCAGATGATGGTACCGTTGCTCTTGCATATACTGAGGAGTACTAAGTTGCATCTCTCTGACATGCTGTGTTGCAGAGAATACATTCAGAGGTACCCCTCCAGGCTTAGAATCTAAATACATGATGAGCAAGAAAATAGAGACAATGCAAGGAAACAAAGAGACCATAATGGTATCCTGCCTTGCCTTGGATTGGAGAATTCCCCTGTGACTAGTTTGGTGGACAGAGTAATACTCAGTGGGAGGAAAGGGGTCTGGAGTCAGTCCCGTGGTCTTCGTTCCCTCATTTGTAAGATGATGTTGTGAACATCTGGCTCACACATGGAGTGTGACACTTGGCTCACAGAGGCATATAAATGTTTTCAGATCCTTGAACGACTGTTGCTGAAATGTGAAGGATCATCATTAATGAAGTCTGCAATAACACTGACGGAGCATTTGTGTTTGCTGCAATTTGTAACTGTGTTCTAGCAGTTGTTAACGAATGCTATTGAGGATTGCAGTGTGACCAAGGAACATTTGAGGATAAACATGACCAAGTGATTGTTCCTGGTTTCTGCTGCGATTTATCACTGCAGGTGTTGAAACATACCACGTTGTGCAGCAAGGTTTTAAATGAGTGAGGAGGGTAAGAGGGGAGACTTAGCTACCACTATTTCCGTGGTGTTTTTTTCATTACATAGCAAACACAGGCCAATGCCACAACTGGCTGATAGAAGAAGATCTGTTGTGATGGGGAGCTGAATACCCATATGACATCAGAAAAACCTAGCTGGTAGCCTGGAAGTTGGCTTCAACATGGCCTTGAGTAACAAAGTGATTCCCCATCAAGAGAAATAGGTGAGGACCTGAAGAAGAAGCAAATGTTCTTAAGTAAGTGGAAACTGAAGGGATAGAACTGACTTTAATCAAGCAAAGGCCTGCATAGATGAGCAAGGAGCTCATATCTGAACTCAGATAGGTGGTGTACAAGAGGTGGAAGCAGAGGCAGGTGACCTAGGAGGAGTATAGAGTTGCTATCTGATCTTGCAGGGAGAGGGTGGCCTGGGTTTGAACCTGATGAGGAGTGTGAAAGGTGACAAGAGAAGATTCCCCAAGTACCTGAAGAGCAAAAGAAGACTGGGGGCAATGTGAGCCTGCTGCTAAAGGGTGCCAGGGACCTGGAAACAAAAGACATGGAAGAAGCTTGGTGCTGCCTTTGATTTAGTCTTTGCTGGTAAGACTAGTCTTCAGCTCTCCCCAAACCCTGAAGCTGGGAAACTGTGGAGTAAGGAAGACTTACTCTCAGGATAGAGAGCACTTAAGCAAACTGAACCTGTGAGTGCTTAAGAGACTGGAGTATCTCTCATATGGGGAGAGGCTGAGAAGCTGGAATGGTTTAGCCTAGAGAAGAGAAGGACCTTACCCATGTATATAAATACCTGATGGGAGGGAACAAAGAAGAGGGAGCTGGACCTTTCTCAGTGGTGTCCAGTGACAGAACTGGAGGCAGTAGGCACACAGGAGATTCAGTCTGAACCATAAACCCCCTTTTCTACTGTGAGAGTGATCAAACAGTGGCATGGGCTGCCCAGAGAGAGTGTGGATCCTTCATCTGTGGAGATATTCAAAACCCATGGGACTCATGCCCTCTCACCCCAAAGCCTGTTGGTGAGCATGGACTCTTTTGCAGGCTGTGAGCCGCAATACCTTCTAGATACTTCTCTAACCCTTCTCTGCCTGTTGGGGCTGACTGTCCTGCTGAGGTCTGGCACGTTGTATTCATGCTGACTCAGTTGCTCTTTTTTGGCTGCTTCTCCCAAGTTCTTGAGGTTGGTTTGAATCCAAAGCTTATCCTGTGGTACAGTGGCAGGCTTTTCTGTGCTGGGGTCATCTGCATGGTGAATAAACTTGCTTACCTTTCTGTTATCTAGCTGTAAGTAAATGGCTAATTAGTATTGACCCAAACCCCATCTCTGTGAATCTTCACTTAATGAATCTTCTCTCAGACACTGAGCCATTTATGACTACTCTTTGAATATTTTTTCTAGATGTTCTCCCATTGTGTTGCCATTTGAAGACTTCCCTTAGAAGACTATTGCCAAACAAGTTTCAAATGTCATACTAACATCAAGAGGTGACAGCTATTGTTTTTCCTTATCTAATAAGTGTGTTTCCCTGGCTATTCAAGGGAAGCTGTGTTGGTCTGAAGAGGTTGTGTTAGTTCCTGCACCCTTCCTTGCTTGCCTCTAGTGCTTATGATAATGAAAACTAAGCTACTTGGTCTGTAATTGTCCAGTTTTTCTTCCATTTTGTAAAGTACCACCTTATGTGCCCTCTCTGTGGCATTCTAAGGCTACTTGGTTGACTCTGGTGCCCAAAACCCAGCAACCTGCATCAGTGTCTTGAGATAAAGCTTATCATCAGGCAGATTTCATTGGAAACCTTTCATAGAAAACCTCTTCCTACTGTGCCCTTGCCTCATCTGAGGGTTAGATCTTGTCCTATCAAAGTTGTAGCTGTAGTTCAGCCTTCCAATATATTCATGCCAAAGCTCACATCTTATCATGGTCTGCCTTTCTGAGTACAGCATTACGACTATTCTGGTACTGCTCCGAAGGCTCCCAAGCCCCTTTGGGTCAGTCACCCTCACTCACGTCTTCCATTTTCCACAGTCCTCCATGCTGAGTCACTTGTGAGAGTAAGCCTATCAGTTACCTACACTGTTCCTCTCCCAGCAGATTGTCCTCAGGATGTTCCAGTTTGCCCTTTTGTCCCCAAAGCTGTTTCTCTGCACTGCTGAGACTTTCTGTAGTTTTTGAGTTTTCCATTCACCCTGCAGCCACTGCCTGTGTCCTTGGAGAACACAACATAGCTTGTCATAGAATCACAGAATTGTCAGGGTTGGAAGGGACCTTAAAGATCATCTAGTTCCAACCCCCCTGCCATGAGCAGGGACACCTCCCTCTAGATCAGGTTGCTCAGAGCCCCATCCAGCCTGGCCTTCAAAACTTCCAGGGATGGGGCTCCCACCACCTCTCTGGGTAACCTGTGCCAGTGTCTCATCACCCTCATGGTGAAGAACTTCTTATTAACATCCTGCCTAAATCTACCCTCCCCAAGCTTGTATCCATTCCCCCTAGTCCTATTGCTGCCTGACATCCTAAAAAGTCCTTCACCAGCCTTCTTGTAGGCCTCCTGCAGGTACTGGAAGGCCACAAGGTCTCCTCAGAGCCTTCTCCTCTCCTGACTGAATAATCCCAACTCTCTCAGCCTGTCCTCATAGGAGAGGTGCTCCAGCCCTCTGATCATCCTCGTGGCCCTTCTCTGGACATGCTCCAGCACATCCATATCTTTCTTGTCCTGGGGGCTCCGGAACTGGATGCAGTACTCCAGGTGGGGTCTCATGAGAGTGGAGTAGAGGAGGAGAATCACCTCCCTTGACCTGCTCGCCACGCTTCTCTTGGTGCAGCCCAGGACATGGTTTGCTTTCTGGGCTGCAGTTGCACACTGATGACTCATGTTGAGCTTCTCAACCACCAGCACCCCAAGTCCTTTTCCTCAGGGCTTAAGACTTTTAGGTAGGAGATGTAAAGCACTGCCCTACCACAAGACATAGAAGTCTACAGAAAAACTGCCCAAGGCCAGAAAGAAGGATGTTCTTAGAGAGGAAACTGTATCTTATGAGAAGGGGCCACTGGCCTTTAGCACTCAGTCTGGGATAGCAGTAGAACAAGCGCTTGGGAGTGCAGCTATCCTCAGTGTGCACTTTAGGGCAGATACTCTTTGCAGTGTGTCTTGAGCTTGAGGGGTTAATATGATAACGTAAGCTATCCTAAAGCACTGTGCATGATAATACAGTTAGATCTTCTGAGCATATAATGGCAGACCTGAGATCAGGGCAACTTCCCTTGAGTTAGACATAGTGATGGCTGCTACCAGTCACAGGTTATAAACTGATTTTGGCAGTTGGCCATAAAACTGCTCCTTTCTGTGAGACACAGAGGCGTCTGGTGTCATTCTGACACAAACCATTTGACCAGGGAAAGGCCTCTCTCCTGGTGGGACTGAAGATGCACTGGTGCTGTTAGTGATGGTAGAAGTATAGAGAGAAGGTCTTATAACCCTGCACTAGTAACTATTAAATGCCTGTTATCAGGCCTGGCATTTGCTTTGTGGGCCCAGCTTTTTAGCCTGCTTTGGTGGTTATCCGCTGAAAGTAACAGGTTTGTCAGCAAGTTCAAGACTGTTTGGACTGCAAGATCTCTCCTGATACCTAGCATGTGAAATTATCCTAATCTGCCTTTAATATCCCACTCTGTACTCTAGGTGCCATGACACGATCTCTGCACTGCACCTCTGCTTTGGGTTACCAGCTGCTCACAAAAGGCTCTAATCCTCTCTCCATCTCTGTAAACACTGCAGAGAACTTATTTTTCTCCTATCAGTGCAATGGTTTGGCGGAGTGCCTGAGCGTGTGGGATCCCATGGTGGAGGAGACTGCAGCTGCTGTTCCAGGACTGGCTGTGCTCCTCTGGCAAAAGGCAGACCAGAAATGAGCATGACGGTGGTTTGTCCTTGTGTTGCCCAGACTGCCATGCAGAGCTGTTTCCTTCCAGCCTGAAGGCTCCATACGCCTGCAGTGGGTCTTTTCCCAGGAGGGTGGAGGATGGGTCACCAGGGAGGTAAAGGATCTCTGTCATTGGGATTCCTGGGTAATGGGTTCATGAGCATACTACCTACTGTAGTGGTAGGGTATCTGAAATCAAATGAGCAGTTGTAAGTCTTCTTTCAAATGGACTCTCTTGGTCCCTGAATCACCATGTGTTTGGTGATAATGACAGCAGTTTTGCCAGGACAGAAAATGGGGAATCATCCTTCCTCCTGATCTCTGTCTTTCAAACCATGAGTTCACACTTGGCTCAAAGAGTTCATTTAACTATGTGTTCCCAAGGAGTTCAGCTTCATTTCCCATATCCAAGCCAGGGATTAAGAACAGATGGTAATTGCTGTTGGTCCGCCTCATTTCAGCAGCTTTAAAAAAAGGAAACCAGGAGGAAAAGATCATATTTTTGATAAGGTTTTTTGGTTGTTGTGTTGTTTTTTTTCCCTTGCTCACTGGCACAGGAAGCCAAAACAAACCAATCTGGAAAGGGGCAATGTGGCCTATTAAAAAACAAAACAAATCACACAACCCCACCAAAGCTAACGGGTTGCTAATGAAACTTCTTGTCTGATTGTGCTTTTCTGTAGTAGGGCACCTGGAAAGTATTTTCATTGTTTTCCCTTATTCCCTCTTGTCAGGGAAGATAGTGTTTGTATTTCTCTCCTTCTCAGGGTATGAAGCTCTAGGAATGCTTGGGAGAGCTCTCCCTCTGCTGCTAATGCAGTAGTTGTCATTTCCATCTCAGCTCAAAGCTACCAGGCTTGCCCTGTTGAGAGGATCACTGGCTCTTAGGACACTTCACCAGAAGAAAATGCTTCCAAATAGGGTCAGTAGCCCACTAGGAACAGCCTGAGCCAGTTAAGAAACGATGCTGTGCTCTGCCAGAAAAGTTCAGGTTGGATAATTACAGCAGAGCATTAAAGAACAATAGGAGTGGAAAGCAGAGATTAAGCCACTGCTATTTCTACTGTATATATGTTGTGCAAGGAAGGAATATAACAGTGTCATAGGGACTCAGATAGAAAAGACATCTTAGACTGGCTGTGGCCAGCAGAAAATTTGGACAGAACTGCTCAGAGATCCGGACTTGTCTGAGCCCAACAAAGGGTTGTTTTGGAACTGGTGAGGTGGGTAGGGACTTTTTTCTTTTCTCCCCCGACTAACAAACTTTACCATTACCGTTTATTCCAGGAGGCAAACTTCAGTTCTGTGAAGCATTACAGGTAAGGTTTCTTATGGTTGTTTAGTTAGACATCCATTCCCAGTCTGGTAGGACAGTGTGCCATTTGTACAAGCTGATTGGCTCCAGTATTTGGATTAGTCTTCTCCTGTGAGCGTCTCTACCACAACATGTTCTGACTTCTTCACTCTGTGTGTGCGGATGTGAGGAGGGGCTTTGAGTCCTGTGGCTCTCTCTGGGGAAGAACCTTAACTGTGTGGACTAAAGAAGGATGTGATTGTCTTGAAGGAAAATGGCGGGACCAGGATTAAGCACTTTAGAGCCTTCCAGCAAGCCTTGCAAGGAAGCTTAGATTTATCCAAATCTAAAGCACAGCTCAGCTTCATTAATTATATACCAGAAGTACAGTCAAGGGCCTGAGGAACATGTTTATATGAGTTTTGATTTGAGGGACATGGTATTGGTGCTCAGGTATGTAGGATTCTGTCTGTGCTTCAACCCTACCAGCTCACGTTTACACAGGATACCTGCAATGGTGTAAAAGACTTTGATTGTCCTTAGGTCCTGTTTCCAGGACTGTCTTTTGTTTCTAGCTTTTCCCTCTGTCCTGGATCCAGCAGCCTGGAGGGGAACACGTATCTGTTTGCCAGGTGCACTGTCTTCAGGAGAGCTTGGGTTCCTGCATACTTGTTAGGCCTCCTACCTGCAGTGTTGACAAGTCCAGTCATCATTTTCTTGTAATGCCCATTTAGCCTTGTTTGCTGTCTAGGAGTTTCTGAGATGATGGTGGGATCCTCCCAGGGCCAGTGCGGGCAGATTATAGTGTTCAAGTTGTCTCTTTTCATTGGCCATCGGCCTTTCCAGACAGTCTGAAGGAGACCTGGGCAGAGAATGAGTCTTGGTGCACTGGTAGAGATGTAAATAGAAAAAGAACCAGGTGCATGCTCTTCTGAGCTGGGAGATGTCCAGGGAGGGTCTGTCTGTTGTCTCAGATGCTGCTGCTCAGTGGGATGTCTGCTTGTCAAGTAGCACATGCATGCACAGCTTGAAGGAGGACAGTGATAAGCAATAGTGCAGGATGTGTCCCTTCAGGCCATAGTTAGTTCCAGAAGCTCCCAAGACATTACAGCAAGGGGATCCTGTACTCCCGAGAGCTGGGTACATGATTTCCACATGACCTCAGTTTGGGAGTCTTCAGCTCAGACCAAAGGAAGGTATTGCTTCCTGTACAAACAAAGACCTTGGTCAGTCTCTTATTCCAAGGGAAATTGTGGATAAGCTGTGAAGAGGGAATGTCTCACAGCTCAGGGTCTAGTACAGCAGGTGAACTGAGCCTTGGTTTTCCAGGAGGATGAAACACAGGGAAAACTAGCCTTCTTTGGCCAGATTCAGTGCCAGTGAGAGTGACAGTAGAAGGGACACAGACTCACCCCTGTTGACTCTTCAGTACATTTGGTCCCAGGATGTTTAGCTACTTCCACCTGGCCTATCATTGTAAAGGAACTGCAAGGCCAGAACTGCCATCTCATGTAAAGTCCTTGAAATATTTCTCATTATATGTTTTTATGCATCAATAATTATCAACTGTAATCAAATTGCCTGACATATGCTTTCCTCTTATGCCATCACTTCTTCATGCAGGAGTGTTTTCCTTGGGAGTTGTCATCAAATACACCATAAAAGTAGAAGACACTGAAGTGTGCCATATACAACCTTTTTCATTTTTAAAATAACTAGCTTGTATGCAATTATCATAAAGAACTTTTGCATCAGGAATAGGTCAGGTGGGTTTAAACAGGCTCTGGGTCCCACTGTCCCATGTAGAAATGTCACCAGGGTAGCTCCCTCCAGCACTGCAGGCAGGGCCGAGCAAGCCAAGGGAGGAGAGCAACAAGGGAATGTTGTAGTTGTCAGAAGACTGTAAGAGAAGTGCTGAACTGAGCTCAAGTCCAGAGTGGATTGGACATAGAATCATAGAATCCTAGAATGGTTTGGGTTGGAAGGGACCTCTGGAGCTCATCTAGTCCAATGCCCCTGCAGTGGGCAGGGACATCCCCAACTAGATCAGGTTGCCCAGAGCCCTGTCAAGCCTCACCCTGAATGCCTCCAGGGATGGGAACTTAACTACCTCCATGGGCAACCTGGGCCAGTGTTCCACCACCCTCATAGTGAGGAACTTTTTTCTAATGTCCAGTTTAAATCTACTCTTCTCCAATTTAAAACCATTGCCCTTTGTCCTTTCCCTCCAGGTCTTTGCAAACAGGCCCTCTGCAGCCTTCTTGGAAGTTCCCTTTAGGTACTGGAAGGTCACTAGTAGGTCCCCTGAAGCCTTCTCTTCTCCAGGCTGAACAATCCCAGCTCCCTCAGCCTGTCCTCAGAGCAGAGGTGTTCCAGCCCCCTGAGCATTCTCGTGGCCTCCTCTGCACCTGCTCCATCAGCTCCATGTCCTTTCTGTGTTGAGGGCTCCAGAACTGGACACAGTATTCCAGATGAGGTGTCAGCAGAGCAGAGTGCAGTGGCAGAATCACCTCTCTGGCTCTGCTGGCCACGCTTCTCTTGCTGCAGCCCAGGATGCCATTGTGCTTCTGGGCTGCCAGTGTGCACTGTTTGCTCATGGCCAGCTTCTCATCCACCAGCACCCCAAGTCCTTTTCTGCAGGGCTGCTCTCCATCATCTCATCCTCTAGCCTGGATTGATAGTGGGGATTGTTCTGACCCAGGTGCAGGACCCTGCACTTGGTCTTGTTGAAGCTCATG
>VWZO01000017.1:27593-110845 GCA_013396975.1 Bucco capensis | reverse complement strand
CCTTCTTGTTATTCTTTGCATCCTTTGCTAAGTTGAGTTCTAGCTGTGCTTTAGCCTTCCTGACCTCGTCTCTACACCATTGGGCAGCATCTTTATACTCTTCCCAAGATCCCTGTCCTTGGATCCACTGCCTGTGTAGCTCCCTCTTGCTTTTTAATTTGACCAGCAGGTCTTGACTCAGCCATGCAGGTCTCTTCCCTTTCTTACCAGATTTCTTACACCTGGGGATCGAGAGCTCTTGTGCTCTATGGAAAGTGTCCTTAAAGATCTGCCAGCTCTGTTCTGCTTTCTTATCCTTGAGGACTGTTTCCCAGGGTATCATGCTGAGTAACTCTTTAAAGAGCTGGAATTTTGCTTTTCTGAAATTCAGGGTCCTGACTTTGCTTCTTGGCTGATTAGTGACCCTCAGGACTGTGAATTCCACCAGTGCATGAGCACTGCAGCCCAGGGAGCCTCCAGTCTTGAGATTCCTGATGAGCTCATGTGCATTGGTGACCAGTAGATCATCCCCACAGGTGTCTATTTCTTAGCATATTGATCAGGAGATAGTAAGATAGTAATCACCTGCTTTCTTAGCATTGTTGTTGATTTCCTTCTGCTTTCTTAGAATTTGCTAGGTCCAAACAGCAACCTTCTGCACAAATCTGGCTGTCTAGCAAGTGCATGCATTCAGGTGCCTGGCTCCGAGGACTGTTAGCTGAGCTGGGCAGAGCATGAAGACATTGGAAGAGATGTTCCCATTGAGACTAGAATCAGGAAGGAGAGTAAGACACCATAGGATAGAAGAGTCTCTGCTCTGCAGACTGCAGTTATTCTCAGGTCCTTCAAGGTGGAGGAGATGCTGATATCTGTCCTGCAGGCCGTGTGAAGGCTCTCAGGAAGCAGATATGATTTGTGGACAGATGTTGCAATGCTGTAGGTTTCTGTCAGGATGCAGATCTGGCCACTGGTTCCATAGGCCATCAGCTTGTCTGAGAAAGGTAATGGGGCTTGTATGGACTCTGCAGAGTTCAGATAGACACTGGGTCAGTACTGAGGCAAGCAGTGCAGCTGTGAGCTGCCCCAAGAAGTGGTAGAGTGGACCATCTCATTTTATTGCAGTTCTGGGCTGACAGGCTTGTGCTGGCCACACTAATATGTATATCACCCAGCTGTGAGCTCAATTTGACATCTAAAGGGCATTCTCTCTTTCTTGCCCCAGGATCCCTTTCCCTGTGCTTGCAGATCTGTCTCATTGGTACCTCTTCCAGCTGGCTGCTGGGGGTTGCACTAGCAGCCGAGATACTGAAAATTTGCTCTATAGGGTTGGGCACAGATTTTTCCTTCTGTAGCTCTATTGACTTTGTGTTGTGTAGGTGGTGGGTGTGGGAAAAATTTACGTAGACATTTGTCCTAGAGGCTCTTCATGACTTTTTGGGCCAGTGGACCCTGGTTTGCTTCGGGAAGGTCTGATTTGTGACAAGCATTACAGCTGTTTTTCAAGAAAGTTGCTTAGGGCTTTATTGGACAGCAGTGTTACAGATAGCAGCTGCAACAGCTTTTTCTCTGCTCTCTCTTGTTCCTCGCCAGGACACTCCTAGGATTCTGTGGTGTCTCTCTTGCTTTTTCTCCATCTGCTCTTTCCCGACCTTAGCTTGTTTTTCTTTCTAACATAGCCTTTTCTCTGACATAAGGTAGCTGCTTTTTGGAGGAAAATCATCACCTGCAAGGCCTGTGGGGATTTCTGCAAAGACATTGCATTCTTTGATCCTTCCTCCTTTCCTCCCTCCCTCCCTCCCTCCCTCCCTTCCTTCCTTCCTTCCTTCCTTCCTCCCTCCCTCCCTCCCTTCCTTCCTTCCTTCCTTCCTCTGTGTAGAAAGTGATGTGGCTGCACCTTTCTCTGCTTTCTGGACAGTAAATGGAGTGGACTGAAGGGGGCAAGCTTAGAGCTTGACTTCACAGTATGAAGAGACAGCAAAGTCCTAGGTGAAGAAGAGGGTGGAAAGAGCCTTCTAGGAGGGAGGGAAATAACTTGCCGTGGTGACTTGTGCTGTGGAAGAGAGCCAAGGTTTTGAGGAGATCTTTAACTCATTTAACTCATTTCTCATTTGATAATTCCAAATTTTCTTTCTTTTTTTTTTTTTTAAATTTAAATTTTTAATGTTCCATATTTAAGTATCCAGACCTTGGATAATCTCTTTCCTTAGTTTTGGCTCTGCTTTCATCAAATCTTCCTTTTATACCACCATCTGGAAACTTCACTTCCAAATGTTTTCCTGGATATTCCCAATTGAGTCTAGAACATCTTCATGCTCTGTTGTAGTAACCTGAAATCTGACCTGGGCACTGTGTGGAAGACCTTTATTCATCTCCAGAGAGTGCTAGTGACTCTCTGATAAAAGACTGAGTTGGATTTGACTGCCAGGACTGATAATTGCAGTGGTAATCATTCATGGAGATGATCTCTTTGTGCAGGGTTTAGTTTTGTTTTGCTTCATTAGCTGCACAAGTTCCCTGCCTGGGCTGCAGAGGTCCTGGCTGTCATGGTCCTGACACTGCCACCCCAATGAGGTGCAGTTCAGTGGTGATGAGGTGAATTGCTCCTTCAGAGCAAGTGGCTGAAGCACGCTAAGAAAGTATAACTGTGATAGGCGCAGTTGCCTCCAGTCTGAACCCACAGCTCTAGGACTGGAATAGAGATGCTGAGGGCAGATTTTTGGGCCTATGTCGTAGGATGCTGGTGTACCAAGCAGAGCTGTGATCTGCTGCAAAACTGACTCAGTATGTGTATAGGGCATCACATGAACCTTCATGTTAAAATGCCACAGAAGGTAAGGGGCTAATCCTGCCACCCTACTGTAGGAGCAGGATCTTGCCACTAACAGCTGTTGACCTGAAGAAAAGTGTTTTGCTGGTACCTCCACCTGCCCTCAGTAAGCACTGACAAGGCTTTTCAAGGTACCTGTTAAAGAGGGTCTCTAACTCTTTAGGAGTTCTTCATTAACCTAATGCTACCATGCTCACCACTAAACCATGTCCCTGGGTACCACATCTACACGTTTTTTGAACACTTCCAGGGGTGATAATTCCACCGCTTTCCTGGGCAGCCTGGGCCAATGCCTGAGAACCCTCTGGGTAAAGAAGTTTTTTCTAATACCTAATCTAAACCTCCCCTGGCACAACTTGAAGCCATTTCCTCTTGTCCTATCAGTTGTTACTTGAGAGAAGAGACCGAGTCCCACCTCATTACAACCTCCTCTCAGGTACTGGTAGAGAGCAATAAGGTCTCCCCTTGAACCTTCTCTTCTCCAGACTAAACAACCCCAGTTCTCTCAGGTGCTCCTCACAAGACTTGTGCTCTAGACCCTTCACCAGCCTTGTTGTCCTTCTTTGGACATGGTCCAGCACCTCAATGTCCTTGGAGTGAGGGGCCCAATACTGAACCCAGGATGTGAGGTGTGGCCTCACCAGTGCTGAGTACAGGAGGACAATCACTGCCCTAGTCCTGCTGGCCACGCTAGTGCTGATCTAAGCCAGGATGTTGTTGGCCTTCTTGGCCACCTGGGCACACTACTGGCTCAAATTCAGCTACTATTAACCAACACCTCCAGGTCCCTTTCTGCTGGGCAGCCTGTAGCATTGCATGGGGTTCTTGTGGCCAAAGTGCAGGACCTGCCGCTTCACCTTGTTGAACCTCATACAGTTGGGCTCAGCCTATCAATCCAGCCTGTCCAGATCCCTCCCTACCCTCAGGCAGATCAACACTCCCACCCAGCTCAGTGTCACCTGCAAACTTACTGAGGGTGCGCTCAATCCCCTCATCCAGATCATTGATAAAGCTATTAAACAAGACTGATGCCAATACTGAGCCCTGGGGAACACCACTTGTGACCAGCACCAACTGGCTTGAACTCCATTCACCGTTTTGTACCACCAACCTCTAAAAGTCTAGTACAAGATTCCCAAACCTCTGCAAGAGTGTCTTGTGCCAGGGGAGGTTCAGGCTAGGCATTGGGAGGAATTTCTTTACTGAAAGGGTTGTCAGCCATTGGAACAGGCTGCCCAGGGAGGTGCTTGAGTCACCGTCCCTGGAGGTGTTTAAGAGACAGGTGGTTGTTGCATTGGGGGACATCATTTAGCAAGTTGCTAGGGCTAGGACAAAGGCTGGACTTGATGATCTCCAAGGTCTCTTCCAGCTGTAACTGTTCTATGATTCTATGATTCAATGGATAACTAAAGCTGCTCATCCTCTATACACAAATGCATTGATCTAAAGCAAGGAAGAGGCTGCACTTTTTTTGATGATTGAGAAAACCATAGAACTATAGAATGCCCTGAGTTGGAAGGGACCTGCGGAAATCGAGTCCAGCTCCTGTCTATGCACAGGACAACCCCAAAATTCACACCTTGTTTCTGAGAGTGTTGTCCAGATGCTTGAATTTTGTCAGACTTGGTGTGATGACTGCTTCCCTGGGGAGCCTGTTCCAGTGCTCCATCATCCTCTGAGTGAAGAACATTTTCCTAATATCCAATAAAATCTCCCCTGGCAGAGCTTCATGCTGTTCCCTTGGGTTCTGTCGCAGGTCACCAGAGAGAAGAGATCAGCTCCTGTCCTTCTGCTTCCCCTCGTGAGGAGGCTGTAGACCATGATGAGGTCTCCCCTCAGTCTTCTCCAGGCTGAACAAACCAAATGACTTAAGCTGTTTCTCATAGAGCTTCTCCTCTAGACCCTTTATGGCTCTCCTCTGGACACTCTCCAACAGCTTCATATCCGTTCTNTAGAATGCCCTGAGTTGGAAGGGACCTGCGGAAATCGAGTCCAGCTCCTGTCTATGCACAGGACAACCCCAAAATTCACACCTTGTTTCTGAGAGTGTTGTCCAGATGCTTGAATTTTGTCAGACTTGGTGTGATGACTGCTTCCCTGGGGAGCCTGTTCCAGTGCTCCATCATCCTCTGAGTGAAGAACATTTTCCTAATATCCAATAAAATCTCCCCTGGCAGAGCTTCATGCTGTTCCCTTGGGTTCTGTCGCAGGTCACCAGAGAGAAGAGATCAGCTCCTGTCCTTCTGCTTCCCCTCGTGAGGAGGCTGTAGACCATGATGAGGTCTCCCCTCAGTCTTCTCCAGGCTGAACAAACCAAATGACTTAAGCTGTTTCTCATAGAGCTTCTCCTCTAGACCCTTTATGGCTCTCCTCTGGACACTCTCCAACAGCTTCATATCCGTTCTTTATTGTGGTACCCAAAACTGCACACAATACTTGAGGTGAGGCTGCACCAGCACAGAGTAGAGTGGGACCATCACCTCCCTTGACCAGCTAGGAATGGACTGCTTGATGCACCCCAGGACACAGTGGTGGTCCCTTTTGGCTGCCAGGGCACACTGTTGACTCATACTCAGCTTGTCATCTACCAGAATCTCCAGACCCCTTTCTGTGGGGCTGCTCTCCAGCCTCTCATTCCCCAGTATTTGTGTACATCCAGAGCTGTCCTGTCTCAGGTACAAAATCAGCACTTGCCCTTGTTAAACTCCAAATGGTTGGTGATTGCCCATCCCTCTAGTCTTTTGATCCCTTTGTTAGTCCCTCTGAGGGCTAGGCACTCTGTATGCATGTTACTGAGATAGAAGTAGGAGAAAAGTAGAGAAGTCTTAGTGTGTGAATGACCTATGAATGCATCACAGTGCTAAGGATGAATGCTAGTGTCTGATGTCTATACACACCTGGACCATGTTTAGCAGTGTACTTGGAGAGCAGTAAATGGATCTTGGCAACTTGCTTTATTTAGCTGCAGAATGCAAAGGTGAGGTTGCTCCTGCCTTTCACTCCTCACTTGTCAGCATAACTTTTAGGTGACAGATTTCCACGAGATACAAAAGCATCATCATGCTAACAGCAGCACTAAGATGAAGGTGGAGGTGGTGATTTTTCTCTGCATGTATTTATCTGACTGAAGAGAGGCATTTTTTTACCCAGTTCAACACGTGCTCTTGAAACAGAGGCTGAGCATGATGCTTTAGAAAATCCCCTCCTTAGACCTCTCCTATGCAGGTGGTAGTCATAGAATCATAGAATCATAGAATGGTTAGGGTTGGAAGGGACCTCTGGAGGTCATCTAGTCCAACCCCCCTGCACTGGGCAGGGACATCCCCAACTAGATCAGGTTGCCCAGAGCCCTGTCAAGCCTCGCCTTGAATGCCTCCAGGGATGGGGCCTCAACCACCTCCCTGGGCAACCTGTTCCAGTGTTCCACCACCCTTGTGGTGAGGAACTTCTTCCTAATGTCCAATTTAAATCTCCTCCTCTCCAGTTTAAAACCATTGCCCCTTGTCCTTTCACTGCAGGCCTTTGCAAACAGGCCCTCTGCAGCCTTCCTATAAGTTCCCTTTAAGTACTGGAAAGTCACTATTAGGTCCCCCCGAAGTCTTCTCTTCTCCAGGCTGAACAATCCCAGCTCCTTCAGCCTGTCCTCATAGGAGAGGTGTTCCAGCCCCCTGATCATTTTTGTGGCCCTCCTCTGGACCTGCTCCATCAGATCCATGTCCTTTCTGTATTGAGGGCTCCAGAACTGGACACAGTATTCCAGATGAGGTCTCACCAGAGCAGAGTAAAGTGGCAAAATCACCTCTCTGGATCTGCTGGCCACGCTTCTTTTGATGCAGCCCAGGATGCGATTAGCCTTCTGGGCTGCCAGTGTGCACTGTTTGCTCATGTCCAGCTTCTTGTCCACCAGCACTCCCAAGTCCTTTTCTGCAGGGCTGCTCTCCATCATCTCATCCCCTAGCCTGTATTGATAGTGGGGATTGTTCCGACCCAGGTGTAGGACCCTGCACTTGGTCTTGTTGAAGCTCATGAGGTTCACCTGGGCCCACCTCTCCAGCTTGTCTAGGTCCTTCTGGATGACATCTTGCCCCTCCAACTTATCAACAGCACCCCATAGCTTGGTGTCATCTGCAAACTTGCTGATGGTGCACTCAATGCTGCTGTCGATATCATTTATAAAAATATTAAACAGTACAGGCCCCAGTACAGAGCCCTGAGGGACACCACTTGTCACTGATCTCCAGCTGGACTTTGAGCCATTAACCACTACCCTCTGGATGCGGTCAGCCAGCCAGTTCCTTATCCACTGAACAGTCCACCCATCAAATCCATAGCTCTCTAACTTGGCCAATAGAATGTTGTGGGGGACTGTGTCAAAGGCCTTGCACAAGTCCAGATAGATCACATCCACAGGTTGTCCCTTGTCCACTGAGGTAGTCACAGTATCGTAGAAAGCCACTAGGTTTGTCAGACAGGATCTGCCCTTAGTGAAGCCATGCTGACTGTCTCTGATCACCTCCCTCTCCTCCATGTGCCTTAGCAGACCTTCTAGGAGAATCTGCTCCATGATTTTCCCAGGCACACAGGTGAGGCTAACAGGTCAGTAGTTCCCAGGCTCCTCCTTTACACCCTTTTTGCCAATGGGTGTAACATGCCCCTTCTTCCAGTCACTAGGGACTTCACCTGACTGCCAGGACTTCTCAAATATTCTTGAGAGTGGCTTGGTGACTCCATCAGCCAATTCTTTTAGGACTCTGGGGTGCATCTCATCAGGTCCCATAGACTTATGCATGTTCAGGTTCCTCAGGAGGTCATGAACCTGACTTTCACATACAGCAGGAGGGACTTCATTACCCTGGTCCACATCTTGTGGTTTTTTAACTTGGGAGGTGTTGGGAGAGAGGTTGCCAGTGAAGACGGAAGAAAAAAAGTCATTGAGAACCTCAGCCTTCTCCTCATCTGTAGTCTCTGCTTCTTTATTTTTAAATCCCTGTTCCAAAGGTTTTATCTGTCTTCCAGTGTCTCCTAACAGTGCTGCTTGCTGTTCCAAGCTATCAAGTTTGCTAGCTATTACAGGGCTACAAATTCTGTGCTCGGGTGTCCTAAAAAAAGGCTGGAGGGGGGAAGGAGCTGGAAATTCCCCAGGTTTAGTCTTTGGGTGGCTTCGCTTCTCAGGACAGGAGCTGTAGTTTCCCCAGGAGCACTGACTCTGCTTGTGTTGCTAAGGTGGTGTGTACGGGAGCAGCAAGGCACATGCGCTCCACTATGTTGGCAAGGCAGGCTGGATGGGACATGAGCTTCTAGGCACAAGCTCCTGCTTGCTTCAAGGCACAGGAATGTTCCTCTGTGTGGAAATGGCCCTTCTTTGATTTCCCAGTCCTCCCCTGCTGCCTGTCACAATGGCTGCCAGCTCCTCCTGGCTGCGTTGCTTCAAGGAGCCTGCTGGAGGAGGCAGCCTGGGTAGCTTGGCACCAAGGCAGTGGAGTTAGCAGTCGCCCTGCCAAGTGCTTTGCTTTTGTCTCCATGGCTTGGGGAGGTAGTGTGATTTGTGCTCTTGGTCACTGACAGGTCTCAGCTGACAGCTCCCTCCTCCTTTTGTAAAAATTACTTGCAGAACAGCTAGTTGAGACATGACAAAGTTTTGAAAGAGGGAATTTCATTTCCCATATGGTTCCATGAGAAAGGTCACTGTTCCACCCCCAGTGCCACCCTGGGTAAGCTAAACACACACAGCTGTGCTGCCGCGTGGGGAGAGACAGCCTGGCGCAGGCAGGATGGGCAGCCAGGGAGGGAGGGGTCTGGCTGGCACCAGGGGATAGGCAGCCAGGGAGAAAGGGGTCTGGCTGGCACCAGGGGATAGGCAGTCAGGGAGAAAGGGTCTGGCTGGCACCAGGGGATAGGCAGCCAGGGAGAAAGGGGCTGGCTGGCACCAGGGGATAGGCAGAGCATCCCTGCACTGGTGCTGCTGTCGCACCAGGTGGGCCTTGAGCAGCAGCTCTGGCAGGACTACATCAGCTCTGTCTGGCATTATGCATCTCTAGATCTATGTGGTGCCCTGGCTGTGTGCAGTGAGGACTTCACCTGAGTTTTTTTGCTAAGTATCAGCAAACAAAGAGCCCTGATGCTTCTCTTTTCTGTCTGATTTGGCATTAGCTTCGCCCCTTGATTTCCATAGAAACATACCCATTTTGAAGCATTGTAACAAAGGAGGAGCAATGGGCTCCGATCATGTTGGGCCCCTAGACCTGGCTTGTTGTCTGGTTCTTTACCTGAGCAGGTGTCTGTCAATGTGTGCCTTCAGCTTATAGTTGCATACAGTCCCACTTATGGGGCTATTTGTAGGTCAGCTGGTACTGCTCTGCCCCACCATGACTCACAGTAAGTATGTCCTTTCCTTGTGCATAGCTAAACTGGCACTCAGAGCTGGATTTGACACCAGTAGTTGTTGCTCAGAATGATTGAGTGTGGCATGGAGTGAGTGATGGCTGCAGCACTGGGCTCAGCAACCACATGGGGGGAATTCCATTCATGAGCAGGAGTGCTTCCAGCAGCATATATGCATGACACCTCCTTGGATGCAATAAGGGCTTTCATCCAGGACATCAGAGAGGCTTTTAATTGAAGTCCTTTCTGGCCAAGAGACCATTGCTGCAGACACCTCAGGGTTATGGAGGTGAAGTCTTGACAATCCTGGGCCTAGGAAAGGCCTGTTTCCTTTGTTACCCTGCTTGGGGGATGAGGGGATTTCTACAGCTCACTGCTGCCTCTGTTGCAAACCTCCAGCAGCTGCAGTGCTCTATACAGTTTTTGCCTGCTTGCCAAGCCCCATCCTCTAATAGTTCGCCATAATATGGTTGCTGTGGTGTTGTGGTTTTGGGCCCATGGTGCTTTTGTGTTCCATGTGCTCAGAAGCATTTAGATTCTCCTTGGCTAGAACATGAAGAATAAAACATCACTGTCTGTGCTTGTGAATGTCATTAAAATGGTGGTGCTCAGATGTTTCTCTGCTCACTGCTGCTGACTTCATCTTGCTTCCAGTTGCTTAGTTGCCTTAAAAGGCAGCAGAGAGTTCTCTGTGTTTTCCCAATGGCACATTTGCCAGGTTAGGTGTGCCCAGGGGCCTGTTAACTCCCTGTGAATGAGAGCAAAGGGACCTGCTCGAATAGGAAGCAGATGTTCTCTGGGAATTCCCATTGATTCAAGACAGGCTGATATAAGAGCTGGTCACTGGTGTGTGCGTTTGTGCCCTTTCCATGGTTTTCTCTGCTGTTGAGGAGCAGGAGCTGAGCTAAGTATTGAGGCTTTGACACTTTGAGTATCAGTCTTGTTCCACAGCTTAGGTGCTGTGATGAGAAATCTGTTTCTCTTGTGGGATTGGAAGATCTACAGTTGACTGAATGCAGCTGTGTCTTGGTGGCTGATCCCAACCTAGATCACCCAAGGTGATTTCTGCCTTTTGGTGTATACAGCAGCTCAGCTTCCCAGGGAAATTCTTGTGAGGAGAGGAAGAAGGAGGTGAAATGTTACCAAAATGTAGCTTGGCTCCTTTGGCAAGACTGGAGCTAAGGGGCTGCAGCGCTCAGAGCTTTGGTGACTGCAAAGAGGATGTGTGTGAATCAGAGAGCTCTGCCCAGGATGCCAGGATTAGAAGTGATTTATATGCAAAGGAGATGACTCAGGTGTATTTGAATGATCAGTTAAAAAATATTTTTTTCTTCCTTATTGAGCACTAGTGTTAGAATGTAGCAAGTCTTTAATGCTGCCACCCATTTATGAGCTATACAAGTATGCAACCCATACTCCATTTTTGTCCTCCTTACTGGTAAAGCCTCTCAGTTTGCATGTTCTTAGGACTCAAGGGTTGTTAGGACTCAGATGCAGGTCTGAGACCAACACTGGCTTCCTCCAGGAAGAAAAGGCTTTGTAAGACTTCTGAGCCAGAGAGCTGCAACTGTTGTGTGTTTGGGTCAGAGAGGCAGACACCTCCCAGTGTGGAGAGGCTACTGAGCTGCTCTGTAAGGTTTGGTGCATATTCTGTGCTTGTAAAGCTGCTCCCATGGTTGTTCAGCTTGGAAAAATGAGATCAAAACCTTGGTACCTGACTCTGTCCTCCTTTCTTACTGAAACTTTTCTCTGTTGAGTAAAGCCCTAGGAAGAGTGCCTGCTTTGGACAGCGGAATCTCATTGTTTAGGAGACTTTGCTGAAGGTACGAGCAGAGCTCTGCAGTGCAAGACTGTGCCAGGAGGAGCTGAAGGAGCAGTGTCTACTGGTGAGGGGCAGGACTTGGTGCTGTGAGCTGTGTGTCTTCATCAAACATGACAAGTGGGCACACATGCTCACAGAAACCCAGGTGCAGGGGCAAAGGCAAAGGCCTACCAATGATTGGCAGCCAGGCAGAAGCAGGATGGGAGGTGACTGTGCAGAGCTGGGAGTATTGTCACTCAGGTGTAAAGTTACAAGAATTGTGCCGGCATCTTCAGCTCCCACTGGGCATGTTGAGGCGGATGGAAAACTCAACCAAAGACAAACAAAATTCCACAAGAGCATATAAATTGTAGTGCGATCCTCATAAAATGAGCTCAGCAGCACGTGGTAGAGATGCCTCCAAAGCCTGCTGTGAAAGGTTTGTATTGGGAGCCTTGCGGAAGACATTGTCTTGGAGGAGTCAGTGATCTTGAACGTGCCATGCATGCTCCATTGCACCTCATGCTTAGGACTGGGAAGGCCTGTGTGTTATTAACATAATCTGTAACTTATCATGACTTTGGGAAGAAGAACTGGATGTGGAGCAAGGGGTGAATGCAGTGATCCTGATCAGGAACCACTGTGTGTGGAGAAGTTAGCAATCCACATCAGAGTGACCCTGAGTGTGCCTGTGCCTGCAGTGTGCTAGGCGCTGCTGGGTGGCCATGGCTTTCAGAAGGGCCGTGCCACACAACTCCCATTGCTGCGGGACAGACTCAGCTAGCTCATGGCAATGGAGGAGCCCATGGGCAGCTCCCACTTGTCCCAGTGATTACCCCACCTGCATGGCCTTGCCTTGATCTAACTGTGCAGCAAGGAGTTCTCACATGAGCACGCTTTCTGTTTGACAGGGCACATGGTGAATAGAGTTGTTTGCTTGTAAGAAAATAACAACTCAGATGACCGAAAAGGAGATTCTCTCCAGGGACAGGATCTGTGCAGCCTCGTAGGAAAATTCATTTGGGCTCTGGCCAATGCCACAAAAGTGCAGGGCTCCCAGCATCTGATGGGATGTGAGAGGTACTTGCTATCAATATTATTCATTAGTTTTGTCTTATAAAAACAGCTTCTTAATTAAGGGATTTGCTGTTGGGCTTTTCTTCCTGAGATCAAAAAGAGTCCTGCACCAGCTCTCCCTCTCTCACCTCACCTGGTGCAGAACGGGTTTTATCTAAACCCAGACAAGAAGCCGATCTTTATATTTCTCTGTGTGATCTGTAAGCTGTTTGCTAACAAGCCTAGAGGGTTAGCATACACAAAGGGGTTGGAGGTGGGGCAGCTCTGCCTCTGGAAAGTATGTGTTAAAAGTCCTGGCTTTTCAGAGAATTTGGCCATGTAAATGCTGGAAAGAGGCTAAATGATTTTGGGTGAATTTGGGCCTGGTGTTGCCCTATGCATAGGGTGAATGTTATGTAGCTGGAGGAGACCTCAGGGAGCCTCTTAGGACCAGGGGGTGTTCAGCACCTGAGGCCTGAGCTCAAAGCAGTACCCAAATGAGGAGAAGATAGCCAAGTTGCCATCCCTCGCAGAAGGGAGAGGGGAACTTCAAAGCCTGAAGAGAGGGCAGTAGGACCTTTGCTAGCTGTAGGAAGTTCTCTGGAACAAGGAAGTACCTCACTTTCATTTAGTAAAAGGTGTTGTCCTCAGGGTCTGTTCATAGGTTGCAACCCATGTATCTCCCTGGGCCGCCCAGCCTGCCCATCATTCTGTCTGTACAAATCACTTGGGCCTCTTGCTGTGGTATCCAGCAATTCCATTGCCACTTACGCAAAAAAGCTACAGGACATAGCTTTTCAACTGACCAGGCTGGAATTTCACTCTCAGCCATTTGAACTGCAGAGAGGTCATAACCTGAGCTGTGGTGAGGGTTCTGGGAGAGGTCTGATCACCCAACTGTCTCCAGCTGCTCCTTGCTCTGTGTAATTTACCAGCTCCCCACTGTGTGCCTGGGGAAATAAAGCCACAAGTGACATAGGTCCAGAGAAGCAATTTATAGCAGCCTTTCAGACGTAGGTGATGGCCATGCCTCCAACTCACTACATGAATAAGAGTGTTTCAAAATGGCATCCAAGTCCTTTCAGGCTCTATAGAAATGCAGGACTACCTATGTCAGCCTTGCCTACTCAGCCCTGAACTTAAGTTCAGATCTTCTTAAGAAGATCGCTGTCTAGGGAAAGTCTTTGGTCATGCCATGGATACCTAGATAACATGCTTTTGGCAGTGGAGAGCTGGGGATGAAAACTTCCTGGGGCTGCTGGTGTGAGTGTACAGTGCTGCTGTTGCTAGTTAATTCTAGAGTTTGACTGGCTGGCTGTTCTCAGAGTGGTTCTCCTGTTCATTAGTGACTCCATCTCTGTGGTGGCTGGTTGCTCTTTTTCAGGCTGCTCTACAGGGAGAAGATGCTGGCAGCACGTAAAGTCAATCTTCATTTGATTTACAAAAAGTTCCACCTTGGCTCTGTAGCTGGTAGGGACTGAAAATGCACTGCACTTCCCTCATGTGCTAAACATGGTCTCTCCCAACCAAACTTTCTAACTCTGCCTTTGACTGCCCTTGCACACTCTCCGTCTTCGCCATTCAGTGCACTTATGTGCTCCCAGTGTGGGATGTGGATGCTTGAGTCCCAACAGGTCTACAAAGTACTTGCATTGTCAGGCCAGAAGACTTGGGGGGACTTCAGCATCCACATCCCTCACTGAAATATCATCAATGACCTGGGACAAGGCATGCCCTGCTTCAATTCCTCCGCTCCCAAGCTGTCCTGGTTTGGGTTAGAACAGAACAAGTCTGTTCAGTGATTTTACTTTTCAGCTAAAGCTCTACATAACCTGCACTTTCTGAAAGTAACAGCTTGTTTTTGCAGACAGAGCCTGCTTCTAGCAGTGATAAGGCCAAGTGTTTAGATTTACTGCCAAGGATTGGTATGCAGACCAAGGTAACTGCTAGATCTTGTGTACCATGATGAGGGGTGCAGAGTAAAAGCTGCACCTCAGGGAGGAGCAGACAGTTCAGGTGACTCTAAAGTGACCACCTAGGTATTCCATTCCATATATGTCATAGTGTATATTGAGGGTCAGTTCCTAAACCACTCACACTGCTGTTGCTGCTCACTACAGCCAGCTACTGCACCAAGCTTGGGCCTTGGGTCTCGGGTCTCTTACATAAGGCCTAAGACCCAAGCAAGGATTAAGCTATTTAGCACTTAACAGCAAATACTAAAAGGAGAGGTTCGGGCCTCCATCTTTCTTCAAGGTTGAGCACCTGAGCCATCTGAGGTGGTGGACTTGTAACTCTCCTTGTGAGGATCAGATGTCCAGCTCTGCTGTTGCAGGACTCTGTCTGCTCTGCCTTTAATCTCTATCTGAGAGTTCCTGAATCCAATTCCAGGATCCAGCTCCTGAGTCTGATTCCTATCTGCTGCTGAGTCCTTCTGCCCCAGTATCAATGGTGACATTGAGGTAGTTGCTATCAAGGTGGAGTTTGGGTTCATTATTGGTTTTGTATATATTTCATTTTTGTTATTATTTTCATTGAAGTAGTTCTAAGTTTTCATTTCGAATCCACAAATTTCTCTATCTTTTACTCCCTTTCCCTTCCCATGGTGGGATGGGATGGGGGGATAAGAGAGTATCTGTCACTGGTTTAGTGGTCAGTTCTAACCCTTGACAGCTGTAAGCACATTGAATCTACAGAGCCCCACTTGAAATCAGAGCTACTTTGGGGCTGTTAGATACTCCCATGATAAACCAGTACCTCAGTAACAATATAGGTCTCTGCAGAAATTACTGCAGTGTCCCTGAGCTCTTTCCAGCAGATACATCTCCACTACCAGTGATAAAGTGACTTTAAATTGTCTTGTTATGTCCAGGTTTCTGAGTCATCTTGTGCCACAGTAAAATGGAGGTCCAGAAAAGGTACCTTCTCCTTGTGATGGTTAGGCACACATGCTGCTCTGGGATCCAAACAGGTGCTTAACCACTATGTGAATTAAGACCAAGACTGTCTTGCTCTCAGTGGATGCAGCCCTCAAAGTTTGACCCCAGATGGCAATATTTCGACTTGCACTGATGGCTCCTACTGCTTTTTATCACAGAGAAATGTGATAGAAGAGACAACATCAGGCTTCTTTCTATAAATTCTTCATAGTTTCTTCTCCATAATACTATTGCCTCTTCCAGAATGTATTGTTGAATTACCCCTGATAATTGGTTTACCCATTGCCATGACACAGGGTTTGATGAAGGGGAGCTTTGCATTGTCTTGTTTTGTCTGGAATTCATTAGAAGATCTCATCTTTTTGGGTTAGAATTTAGCTGCCGTCGCAAGGTGCTTCAGAAGACACAAAACCCTTAAAGCTTATAAGGCATAATAAGAGTACTTGATTCCTGGTGTTTTCAGAGAGCTGAAACCCCTGCAAGACTGGGGAAGGAACTGGCAAATTCCCAGTACCAGTCAAAAATCACCCATTCGAACATTCCTTCTGCCCTTTGTCTGCATGTGCTGAGTGCTCCAGGGGCTCTGCAGCCTTTGGCTTCGTGTGGGGTGGTGGGACAGTGGCAGAAAGGCTCTCCCTTTTTAGTAAAGACTTATGTAATATATTAAAGTTCTCATGTGTTTCCCACCCTTTGCCCAAGTAACTCCATGTTCAGTGAATAAGTGCACAAGGAGTAAGTGCTCTAGGAAGATGCTTTGGAAGGGATCACTCTCAGGACTGATCTTCTCTCGGGAGCAATTAGATGTGCTCTTTGTTGGTCTTTATTAATCTTCCCTGGGATGACTGGTTCTTGAATCTTGTTCTTTTTACATCCTGCAACTAATATTGCAGCAAACCTTGACCAGAGGAGATCTTTGGCTTTGTAAGCTTGAAGCAATAACTCAGCTTTCCAGAAGTGTTTATGAAGTACTAAATGAGCCCCAATGGGGTTTGCCTTGCACTAGGCTTCCTGAATTACCATGCATCCTCGTGGGGATCAATGGAGATGATGCAGTGATGCTGTCAATAATAGTTCCTATAGGACAATCTATCTTAGTACCATCTGTGAAGAGACAAAGATGTAAGTTTCTGAATGCTTTTGCTAAAAGAGAAATAAATGAACCTCTTGAATACAGTGTATGCACTTGCTGCTGTTCATGCATCCAGAGGGTGGTGGTTAATGGCTCGAAGTGCAGCTGGAGATCAGTGCCAAGTGGTGTCCCTCAGGACTCTGTACNGGAGCTGGGATTGTTCAGCCTGGAGAAGAGAAGACTTCGGGGGGACCTAATAGTGACTTTCCAGTACTTAAAGGGAACTTCCAAGAAGGCTGCAGAGGGCCTGTTTGCAAAGGCCTGGAGGGAAAGGACAAAGGGGCAATGGTTTTAAATTGGAGAGGAGGAGATTTAAATTGGACATTAGGAAGAAGTTCCTCACTATGAGGGTGGTGGAACACTGGCACAGGTTGCCCATGGAGGTGGTTGAGTTCCCATCCCTGGAGGCATTCAAGGCGAGGCTTGACAGGGCTCTGGGCAAGCTGCTCTAGTTGGGGATGTCCCTGCCCAGTGCAGGGGGGTTGGACGAGATGACCTCCAGAGGTCCCTTCCAACCCTAACCATTCTATGATTCTATGATTCTATGTAATGTTCTGTGCTCCTTTGTGTCCTTTATTCACTGTCACCAAGAGCCTAACTCAGCCTTTCAGTTAGGAAAACTCTTGTGTTCTCTTTTTAGGTGACTGAACACAGAGTGTTTGTTGTCAACATGTTAAAATATATTTAGCTCCATAAATTGAAGTGGCCTGGCTGTCAAATGCTGAAAATGCTGGTTACAGCTACTGCAGTTCAACAGTTCTGAAGACCAGGTTGTGTCAATACATGTTAAAGTGAAGTTTTAGGTTCTTGGTCTGATGGAGACCAGAACCCAAGATGTTGACTGCTCCAAAGTTTTTTTGGGAAGGTCTGGCAGAGCTGGAAGGTGAATGCAGGTTCTGTGGGTCTCCTTTGCTCTCTGTGATACTCCTGTGCATTACAGCACTGGGGAAAGGAGCCGATGTTTCCTTGTGTTTATATCTGCAGAACCCGTACAATTTTATGTAAGAAAAAAATAAACAGTGTTTGTTTGAGCCCCACAGAATGTCTGTTACTCCAGGAATTTGGGGGGAGGGAGGGGCAGTGAACAGTGCTGTGGTCAGTTTGAGAGGCTGGAGCACTGTCTGATCTATTTGTCATCGGACTGAATCACCCTGCACATCTGGACACATTTTGGGATGGATTGTTTACCTGAGTGAATTCCTATCATTTGATTGCACTTTCTGATAGGGGCAGATGTGTAGATCTTTATCAGATCCCTTCCAGTGTTTTAGTGGTGGGCTGCCTTATTTCAGATCCTGCCCAGATGAGAGCCTTGAGAAAGCAGCTGATCCTTTGAGATCCATTTGTCATGGCTTTACTTTGTGCAGGAGTTTTGGGGTGGGGAAGGTTTCTGGTACAATTTCCCTGTAAAAGCAGATGAGGAAGATTTTAAGCTACAATAATCAAAACCTTCCCCATAAAGCCAGACAAGGAAAGTCAGATTGGCTGGAAGAAAATACGAAGTAGCTGGACTGTGCAAGAGTCAAGTGATAATGAGCAATTTTAACCATACTGCTTCATATGTCATTTTGTCT
This sequence comes from Bucco capensis, assembly GCA_013396975.1. Lineage (NCBI taxonomy): Eukaryota > Metazoa > Chordata > Aves > Piciformes > Bucconidae > Bucco > Bucco capensis. The sequence goes on along the minus strand of VWZO01000017.1, from coordinate 93,159 downwards.
AGTCTAGATGTCCTGGCTGGCACTCTGTGGAGATCCACACAGTTCATTGAGAACTGATCCAGATTTGCTTGCATGAATTATTTTTCATAAGTTTCTAAGGTAATAGACAATAACAAAAGGGGTTGAAAAATGACTAGTGATTTTTGGGTTGTCTTTCCCCAACTTCAGGAGGAATCTGATTTCCATAAGTTGGTGGAGCTGGAGCAGATGTCTCTCAAATGCAGAGTGGTAGGATGGTGCATCTATAGGTCTAACACATAGTGTAGCTAAGGATGTCATTTGGGTGAACACCTCCGCTTCTCCTCATAGAACTGTCAGAAGTGCTTAGGATGATGAGAAAACATCCCTCACCCATCTGGTAAATGATCTCTGCCAATGAGTCATCTGCAGTTGATCTCAGCCTGTGAAAGAACAGATGCTTAGTAAGGGGTCAAAGGATGAACTGTGCTGGAAAAGACAGATGAGAAGATGCTTTCTTACATTCAGATACAGAGGCAGGGGGTGAATTGTGGGCAGAGAGGCAGAGAAAGGTGATTCCTCCAGTCTTATTTTGAGCTCACTGTAGGGGAAGAAAATCAGCAGTACTTTGATAAGCAAGTGTGTCTGTCCTACTTGGAACCACCTGGGGAGCCCAACAGTGCTGGGAGGTGAGAGACAAGTGGTTTACATAGCACATAGATCTATTGAGGTCTTATTGTGTGGATAGCTCTGAGGAGCAATGGGAAGACAGTATTTGGTCATCAGCATTGGTGTTTAGTCTCTGTGGGTTCCTCCTTTGCTGATGGCAGTTTAGTGCCCCATTGAGTGGGTGTAACATCTGTGGCAAGTGGATAATTTCATGCTACTAGAAGTCTTTTTGCTGCCCCAAATGGCTCCCCAGCCCAAACTCTCCTCCTCTCTCTTCTGCTTGATGAAGCACCATGGAAATGATAGTGATTTTCAGGCTTTCAGAGATGAAGCCAATGTCCAGGGCTGCATGTGGAATACAGAATCACAGAATCATGAAGGTGGGAAGAGACCTCTAAGATCATCAAGTCCAACCATCTACCTATCACCACCATGCCACTAAACCATGTACCTGTGCATCCTAGCATTCCTTGCCTCCCAAGGCAGTGCTGTCAAGAGCTCCTTCCCTGTAACTGCTGCAAATGAGGATGGAGAGGAGCCAGCTGCATCTTTGAGGGACTGAAGGTCAACTACTTCAGGGGAGAGACCAGATCAGGAGGAGGAGCTTTTATTGGCAGCCCTACCAAAAAGAGATGTAGGCCCAGGCTTTCAAAACAGACATGACTGGATTGAGAATTGTGGTATATGTGGGAGCAAAAGAGCTATCAGCTCAAGAGATTAGAGACATTGCAGAAAAGCCAATAAAGATCCAGGCCTTGTCTTGATGTAAACTTGAGTGCATGCTAATCGGGCTGTGAAGTAAAGTTGATTTAGAGGGTGGGAGAGTGGGATGGAAAGGGGCCCACTTGTCTTGGGAAAGACAATTTTTGTGAATACACCAGCTTCTTACTTAATTACCCTCCATTTAAGGATTAAGTATCCTGCAGAGATTGGTGCAGCAGCAGAGTGGGAGGGTGCGGGCTCTGAGGACACTAGGGCATAGGAAATGCCCATTTTGCCTTAGGGACAGTGCTGTTTACAAGCTGCTGGTGTTGGTGGATTGTTTCTTTAGGTCATGGCATGCCAAGTATTGTTTAGTTTAATAGCTCTGTTAATAGGATTATATTTGCCTGGACTATTACGTGAAGGAAAATGATTCCTACTTTGAAAGGAAAAGACACTTCAGTAGCGATGTTGCAAGACACACATCTGTCGTCAAATACTGCTACTAAGCTCAGATGTCTCTGGGCCAGCGCCAAGGTTTCTTCTCATGCTTTACCACTTGGACCAGGGAGGAACACACACGCACATACAGACATGCCTAGCAAGCCTGTCAGTAGCTCTACATGCAGAGCTGGTGTTAGGAGTGTTGGACTTCTGTGCGCTTTGTGGAGATGTCCTTGAGCAGGAGTTGTCAAATTGGCATCACAAGGCTATGGTCAGCAGGTATGACGGCTGGGGCCTATCCAAATGGCACTGGTTGCCTGGGTAAAGCTGAACCACTCCATACTGGTGAGCTTTGTGGATCAAGGGCTACAACCTCTGTCACAGCTCCTCCAGGGCATGAATTTACTAGTTCTTCTGTGAAGGTCCAAGGAACACAGCTGGGACCGTGGTGTAATACACAGCTCTCTGGTTTGAAGGCTGTCAGTCTTGCATTCATTCCTCATCTGTTCCTTTAAACACTTGGATCCATGCTGCTTCTGCTTTACTCCTGCCACCACCCAAGCAGAGTCAGGCAGCCGCTGGCAAGTGTGAATTGTGACAACTTGATATATGAGGTAGAAAGTGCAGTTAGCAGAATAAGAGCCTGGGAGAAGCAGTTTTCAATTGTGGAGCTCTCAAATTTTTTTTTCCCAGTAGGACTGTAGACTCCTGAGCAGCTTAACTGCTCAGCCATGAAGTCTGGCTTGCTGGGCTATCTGCAACAGTTCAGAAATTGAATATGGGTAATTCTCCGGGAATCAGCTAGACCAATAATGCATCCTGGGACTTAGTCACTGATTTATGCCTAACCTTCGGAACCAGGGCATGAGCGGAAGTCATTACCAGGTCTTCTGCAGAGATGAGCCATTGAGAAATGTGGCTTCTCAGCATGAGGTTGACCTGTTACCATCTCTGTCCAGGCAGCCAAGAAAGCCAGGTAGGAAGTACAAAACAAAGAACAGTCCCATTGTTGGTTGCACTGTCCTTATTCTATACAAAGGGACTAATATGTAGCACCCAAGCTGGTGCTGGCAAGCAGCTGGTGTTTGTAGATGGGTGAGGTTCTGTTGGTTCCCAGAGAAGCATAGGGCATGCAAGTAAAGAATGAAAAAATATATCTATGCCTCTTCTTTCTAAGAGATTTTCTGGGAGCTGGGTAACAGGCAGACTTTTAAACCCAAGCCCCTGCATCTTTCACAATTACCCTGAACAGTCTCAGATGGTGTTGTCATTGGGGTGAGTGTTCAAACATAGCAGTAGTGGAAAAAGACCAAGTGCCTGGGTGTGGGCACCAAGAACTGACTTCTACTTCTGAAAATATTGGGACTGGACTCTGGGTATAATCAGAAATATCTGTGCCATGTATAAATCCTCCATCTATACTAACATGTACATGGTTTTAATTTCTTCCCCACAGTCTACCACACAACACCTGAGTTTTCCCCAGCCGAGAAGTCCCTGGTGCTCTGGCATTTCTCGTTGCTGTGCTGGTGATATTTCCAAGACCAGGTCCAGTGAGAGATCGATTGCTTGTCAGATATTCCTGAAGGTGAAAGTGCTGGGAGGGGGAAGGGGAATGACAAAGGGCTGAGGAGTGCAGGAACTCCTCTCTCTGACTCCATCTCTCTACCCTGATACATGCAACTGAAAGAGCCAAGAGGGACACAGCCTGCTCTGAGCTGTCTTCTGTCACCCCGTGCCTCTGGACCATGAGAATCTTGCTTGAGGTTTGGGATGCTGATGGACATGGGACTCTGCTTTGCTCTGTGATGTCTCAGAGCAGGATGGGACCTTGGATTGTTTATGGGCATTACTAACTTAGTCATCTGCACTGAATTTACCTTTAAAATTACCAGCTTACCTTTGGGGAACTCAAGGGCCAGAACTGAGGGATGGAGTCACTCTAAGTCTTATGCCTTAGCCTTGGCTGTTGCTCTAAAGAGACGCAGATGGGACAAACATTTCCATTTCTTATGGATCAAATTATTTGGGATTGAATGATTGCCAGAGAAGGTCATTCTTGTTTCATTATGGCACAGAAGGTAGAAAAACCACTTCATTATGTTAGACCAACGAATTGCAGAGTCCTAAAGCAAAGACTCTGACTGGGAATGATGGAAAGAGAAATAATTTTCTTTCTCTGCACAAGTGGAAGGAATTTTGCCAGGAATTCTGCCATATCTGCTTGTGTGCTTTTGAGAGGAAGATGTTCATGTCTGTGTACAGGTAGCTGGTTTAACAGAAGTTTCTGAGATGGAGAAAAGATTCCGTCAACAGGATGGGCCATTTAACACCCTAGAAAGGTATGCACTAGAGAAGAATGCAAACGCTGCCCTTTACCGTCTTAGTCTCTAGTATGGCAGTCTAAGGTCTTCAAGAGTCTTTATGCAGCACTTTTCCACTGCTTGAGTGCTTGAATCATGCCTGTGGTGCATCATAGGCTTTCACTTGAGACCCTGGCCCTCTCCCTAGGTTTCCTTCCTGTTTGCTTCAATTCTAGCTGTGCTCAAGGAGGTACATTGCAAAGGGCTTCCATCATGAAACTTCTTTTGAGGCTGAAAGAGGCCACTGGAGATCAGGCAGACTTTTCAACCAGCTTAATATTCTGCAGTGCTATCAAAGGCTTGGTCTAAGCTTGTTGGCAAAAGCTTAAAAAGATTGGTTGCGCTCTTCGGTACCTTCTCCGATTTTCTGAGGATTGCTTTGGCCAGAGTTGTAGGTCATTATTAATGGGTCTGAACTTGGTGGGTAGGGGAACTGCTGGGACTTGCAGCCTTGCTTTGCTTCCCACATGGGCACCTTGAGCAGGAGAGATGTTTAAGTGCTACATTATATAACACAAGTTTATATATATCTCTCTCTATATATATAATATATGAAACAAAATATATAATATATATATATGACCTGATATATAAATATATATATATATATAAATAAAATAAAATGATAGCTACAGGGGAGTCAGTGTGAGTCCCCTATTTGGAGTGCAAAAAATGTCTTTGGTTTCTGGCTTTCTCTAAGCTCACTCTTCACTCCTGCACTTACCTGTGCTAGTCAGATGAAAGCCCAGAGGCTGATGTGCGTGATTTGTGACAAGTGTCTTTTTGCTGTGTGGACAGAACGCAGCTTCTAACACATGAGCTGCGTCAGAGCCTGACATTTCTTCTTGTAAACTATTCAGGAGATGTTTATAAACCTATTTCTAATCTGTAGCTTGTAAGAAACATTTCACAAACAGGAAGGGATATCTAGTTCTTCAGTGGATTACAGAATCACATATTTATTTGCAATGTGTAATTCATCCAGGTGTATCTGTGACTGGTCTCCTAGCTGGAGAAGCCTAAGATGTGATAGCCTTCAGACTGGTTCTGAGAAGTTCATCCTGTTAATTGACATGACATTCCAGAAAAAACCTTCATCTTGTGGTTTGCTGTGAGAAGGATTTTTCTCAGCTTTAATATCTGCAGGGAGTAGTTACAAAAGCAGTACTCTGTCATTAAAGGAGGATGGAGGAGTCCTGTCTGATTAAGCAGTGTGTTCATTCTCCTCCATTAACTCTCTGCTGAGATCTACAACTGAGCTGGCCAAATGGTGTCAAAGTGGGTTTTTTTGGTGTGTTCTCCTCTTTTCTTTTTGTGAAGTCCTATCAACTATTGACTTACAGTGAGTAAGCCAGAAGAGTCAAGGAGAGCCTGCTTTATGAAATGTCTAGACTTAAGGAAAGCAAAGAGCACCAGGCCTCTGATGGGAGACCTCCTTTCAGAAATATCTAGGAGAAAGGTGGTTAGAATTAAATTTTATAGGGACATTTAAATTCTCTTGTGGAATACTATACCAGACATAACTCTGTGTGAGGCTTTGCAACACCCTTAGACTATTACCATGATCAACGTTTGTAACTGCTCTTTTCTTCCTGCTCTGTGTCTATGGCACAGGTCAAATAAGTCAAAAGCTGTACTGGAAATTCAAAATGGAAATTACACTTGACGTAAGTTTCCTCTATCATTGACAGTCAGACTGCCCAAGGCATCCAGCTCTGCAATAAACTCCAATTTAGTCTGGTAGAAAAGGTCTCTTAGGTCTGTTCTGAGCCCCTTCCCTGGGTTGTTGCTGATAAGGGCAGATGATCACCTGCATGGTCTGCTGCATAGTACTGGAGGTGAGTGAGAAGTCCAGGTTATGTAGGCACTGTTGCTGGCAGAGATGAAGAGGTCAAAGATGTATTATGTGCCAATTGACCACAGGCACTTTAGAGCCTCTCTGTTGCATGACCATCCCAGTTCTGCTGTGCTCTGTCGACCTGTTTGTGAGGTGTGATGCACAAGGTACAAGTGTGCCTGCAGGGCTGTTCCCAGGGTCCCCAAAGGAAGGGAGACTGTGTGGTACAAAAGAAATGGAGGCCGCTGGGACATGATGAGTGAGGGACATGAACTGAAGGCTGATCACCCTTTGCATGTAGGTAAGATTTCATTTCTCTGTGTCTGGGTGTCACTTGACTTCTGGATGTGGCTTGCCACGGAACTGTGGTGGGTCCTCAAGTGTCTAGAGATAGCTTAGACATTGCTTATGAAATGTCTGCACTGTAAGTCCTTCTAGGAAACAAGGTGCACAGTGTGGATGTACACCTGGCAGACATGTGCTGGCCTTACGTTGCCCAGCTCTTCCAAAAGGGTGCATCAGTTCTTAATGGCGATGATGAGTAAGTCACGAGAGCTGTTCTGTGCCTTCAGCCTTGCTGCATACCCAGGGTGTGGATGTCACAGGACCAGGACGGCTGCTTGGAGATAGGATGGAAAGTGTGAAGGAGAAGCACCAGAAAGTTGAACAGAAACTGAGAATTTGATGCCAGGAAAGGTCAGAGAGGATAGTTAGGGGCAGGGATAGGCCAGGAAGGGAAGCTGAACAAGTGGACCAATACTAAAGACCAACCCAACCAATTATTACCACCAACCCTAAGCATCCCTTTGTCCATCCTGAATGGTCCTTCAATTTCCCTTTGACCCTGAGGATTTGCATTTTCTACAGTGAGAGAAAGGTAGGTCCTTCTGGCAATAGTCACTGTTGGGAAGGTACTTCTCTTTGTATACCTGCCCAGAGGGATTCCAAGTGCTGCTGTGTTAGTGCAGTCTCCCCCTGTCCTTCACTCCTGGGCCTCTGCTAATCTCACATAACCTCAATTATGGTTTCATTTGAGGGATAAACTGACACACAGTACCTCTGCTCAATAGTGCTGTGTCTAGTTCTCACCCAGAAAATAGCTGCTGGGTCTGGAACTCCCACTCCTGCTGGTGATGCTGACACAAGGTAAGACTCTAAATTTTTAAGAATTTATCTGGTGGCTGCCTGGGTGTCCTTCTGATTTCTCCTGTCTGCATGCAGGGAAAGACTGCTTCTCAGAGTCTAGAGGTCTTCTGAAGTGTTGTCTTGAGCAATGTGTCAGCTGTTGTGCCCTAGCTCCCTCCAGCACTGTTGCTGACTTACACCAGCCTGGCCTGATCTCCTTGCAGCTTTCCCTCACGTCCAGCATAATCCTAGAGGAGCTACAGTGCCAGGGAACATGGTGCTTGGTCCAGAGCCTCCCCATTCTTCCTCCAGTACCCTGTCACCAAAAAGCAGTGGCTCACATCTACTGTGCCACCATGAAGCATGTTAGATTTCCAGACAGGTTGCTGGCCATTAGTTTTTCTGTAGCTCAAAGTCCAGACTGGGACTGGGGTGGTGCTGACCTTCTCCAGGCATGCTGCTAACTGCATAAGGCAGATGAAAGCAGGGAATGGTAGTTGCATCCTAATGTGCATAGGTTCCTTCCCTCTGGAGGATGAGTGCTCCAAGCTCCGAGCTAGCACATGCTTGTGTCAGGAAGCAGGCTCTGAGGAACAGGCCTTAGCTGGTGTTTAATTGCACAGACAGACAAGTCTGGCAGCAGGCAGAAATCCTGTAGGGAAGCAAAGAGCCTGCCTGTCTCCTTGCAGGGTGGGCTGAGCAGCAAAGAGCCACAGCAGGACGTCCCCAGAGCGGAGGGTGAGGTGTGCTGACCCTGCAGGCAGCCAGTGTGGGACAGCACCACTGCCTTGTGCTTCTCACACTGAGCCTGCCCTCAGGAGTCTGCAGATGAGCAAACTGCATGGGAGAGACTCCAAGAGCAAAGGCAACTTTGCTGAACCAATGCAGCATGAGAGCCTGAGCCAGCCTGGAGACGGTACTAGATCTGCTCCCAACCAGAAAGGAGGAAGCAATTGAGAAAATGAATACAATGTTTGCAAGGACTTCAGGAATTATTCCCTTGTTAATAGAACTGCAATTTGTGGAAATATGAGGGAGGGTGAAGGTCTGCAAATACTTAGAGGAATAATGAGCATTGTAAGCAACAAGCACCACAGGGGAGTATGAGAAATAGATTGTACCAGACAGGCCATTTCTGCATAATTACACAATTAGTGGACTGGGAAAGACAGTGGATAACCCTTTGCAATGTGCTTTGATGAGGCATAGACCTTGCTGGAGACTGGAGTGCCAATTAGCTGGAAGAGCCTGTAATACGTGGGAAGGATTAATGGAGGGAGGAGCTGCCATGCCCAGTGCTTCTCTGGCAAGGGAGAAAGGGGAGATGCTGCATGGTTGAAGACTCACTCCCCCCACTAAGTAACATGCTGGTGGTAACATGGCGGGGACTGGTGTGGAAAACCCCACCTTGGGTTCTCCAAAGGTATAATGCAAATGAGAAGAAAGAGCAGAGGATAAAAGGCAAGAGGGAGGGTTTTGACACTGAGCAGAGAGGGATAATCTTGGTTATAATCTGCCAGAAGCACAACTCATACCTTTGGGCGAGAACAATTATAGGCAGAATTATGTAATGAGAAAGTAGCTGTTTGGAAAGCAGCAATTCAGAGAGAGCCCTGGCTGCCTGAGTAGATAACGAGTCAACAGCAAGCTGGCATACAAAGCTGTGCTGAGTTCTCTGCTCCCAGGCATCAGGGCGGAAAGGTGACAGGAGGTGGAATCTCTTTGGGCCAGCCTTGACTGTGCGCTAGTGAACAAGACAGAGTTGAATTGGCTGTGACCCGAAAAGAGGATGGGGTGGGCTGCTTAAGGGCAAGGAGGCCTTCCTTTGGCCTGGAGGAGCCAAATCTATGGAGTGACTGTGAGAAGAGGAAGTGAATCCAGCACTCCTCTCACGCTTTGTGCTCCCACACCTGCAGATGATACAGTCTGCTGAGAGGTCAAAAATAATAACATGGACTTGCTACTGCTTCTGCCCTGCTGCGAAGTCGCAAGAAATTCCCTCAGACTTTTCTTTCTCTGGATTAGACAAGTTATGCAAAGAAAATGTTTTCTGCATATCCCTGATTCTAAGGCAGCCTAGAATAAGGCACAGGTTAGGTGCCCCATGTCCCTGTGAGTCAGAGGACTGTCTAAGCCCCATTTGGGCCGATCTTACCTGGCTGAGTAGCCATTGTTGTCAATTTAGGCCTTTTCATGCTGAATTATTTTTGGGAAATGCCAGAGACTCCCCCTCTGCCACCTTCTCCACACATTCTGGAGTAACCTCCTTTGCTTTCTGTGCTGAGTGTCACCTGGCTTTTCTGCTCCCTGTCCAGGGAGAGGAGGTAACTACTCTTGTGCCTGCCTTTTCTTTTCTCCCACGGGCAGAGAAAACAGCAGATGCTTCAACTGCCAATCTCCCTCCCTGGAGCGGGAGGAGCAGAGCTGTCAGCTGTGGCCCTGCTCATTGCTGTCCCCTGGCCACCCAAAGCATGTAACAATGCAGATGGCCACAGTGTCAAGTGCCAGCAGAGCCTGCTCAGGGGAGAATGCATTCCTTAGCATTACACAGGCATGGGGAGGTGTTGTGAATATCACTGTGAACACCTCCCTGAATGGACTCTTTGATGCTCTGTTGTACTGGGCCTGGCTAGAATAGAGTTAATTTTCTTCTTAGTAGCTCGTCTGGAGCTATGTGTTAGATTTTTGACCAAAACAGTACTGATAATGCACTGATGTTCTAACATTTGCTAAATGCTGTTGGCACTGCATCAAAGCCACCTCCGTTTCTCACTCTGCCCCTCTAGTGAATAGACTGGAGGGTGTGCAGCAGGTTGTGAGGGGACACAGCCAGGCAGATGAACTGAACCAAGAGATGTTTCATACCATGTGCTCAGCAATAAAAAAAGGGTTAGACATCTTTTGCTTGGCCACTGGCTGGGCTCTCGTCTGCACATGGGAGGTGGCGAGTGATTGCCTTTGAATTGCTTTTGTTTTATTTTGTTTTGTTTTCTTGTCTCTTCTTCTACTCATCCCTATTTTTATCTTGACCCCCAAATTTTCTTGCTTTTATTCTTCCCTTGCTCTTCCCCCATCCCACTTGGAGTGGGAGGGAGGGAGCAAGCAGCTGTGTAGTGCTCGGCTGCCCACCAGTGCTAACACACAGCATAGAATCATAGAATGGCCAGGTTGGAAGGGACCTTAGAGAACAACTAGTTCCAACCCCCCTGCCATGGGCACGGATGCCACACACTAGACCAGGTTACCCAGGGCCACATCCAGCCTGGCTTTGAACACTGCCAGGGATGGGGCATCCACAGCCTCTATAGGCAACCTGTTCCAGTGCCTAACCACCCTCTGGGTAAAGAACTTCCTTTTAATCTCCAATCTAAATTGCCCCTCCTTCAGCTTATAACCATTCCCCCTTGTCCTATCACAGTCTGACCAGCATCTCCTACATGGAATCAAGTGCAGCAGATCCAATTAATCTCTTGCTTCAGGCACATTTTAACCAGGCAAATCCAACATAGAAGAGCACCTGTCCTGCCTAACGTCATTCTGATCACACTCTCCACCCACAGTATTGCAGTCAGGAATGATATATCTACTTTTTTTGGTCTTCTAAGGTTCCAGAAGAGATTTCTGGGAAAACCTTGGCTTGAAAATAGATGTTACGGCAAGATGCAAAAGAAGTCAGGAGGGGAAATATTCGAAGTGCAGGGACAAAGTTAAGGACAGAGAGTTTGGCTTTGTTAAGTGTTCCCTGACTCAGTCTTGTCTGGAGGACAGCTCATCCTTTATTTTAGACTCTTGATGTTTCTTCTGAGAAGACAAGGGAGTTGACAAATGTATATAGTGTGAGTTTTATCTTCCCATGGAATTATGGCTTGACAACATGTTACTCTAGGTCTCTTGGAAGCCCTGGGAGGTTCCTCCTGCGAGTTTGCAGGTTGTCTCATTTAGGTAGAGGTGTAATCTTGGCTTTTTTAAACAGTTCTGTAAGGCAGAGCTGAGGTGTTTCAGTCAGTATCCTTGCAGAGACTTTACAAGTAGTGAGATCTGGTGGATATGGCACTTGGGACCTTGCAGCTGCACTTCCTGGTGCTTGCACAGAACTCACAGAATCACAGAATCATGACAGTTGGAAGACACCTCTAAGATCATCAAGTCCAATCATACCTATCACTACCATACTACTAAACCATGGCCCTAAGTAGAGCATCTAAATGTTTCTTAAACATGTCCAGGGATGGTGATTCCACCACCTCCCTGGGTAGCTCAAGGTGAGCTGTATCTATGGTGAGATGAGCCTGAGGATTTCCTTGCTTCATGGAGCCTTGTGAGCTCTTATGCATCTGAGATGTCCTACATGCTGCCTCTTGCCCAAGATCAGATCTCTAGAAACTACAAGAGCAGCTTCTGATTATTCTTGCTCCAGGTGGTCTCAGTTTCTCCTGTCCAACCTTTTTTACTCTCCAACTTCCCTTTTGCATGTGGCAATTAATGCATAAAATGTGCCTTTATCCTTGGCCATGCGACTGTAGCTTTGGATGCGTATCATCTTTGCAGAATATCCCCTGGGTCTGGGCAGCAGCCTTTAAGCTATGGTCCTGAGGAACTAATGGATGTTGCAGCAAGGAGGCATCATGGTGGATTAAGGGAAGCACAGGTTAGAGTGACTGCATGTAAGCAGTACCTCATCTAGACCTCTCTAGGTTGTGCAGGGGTCTGGAACAGTGCTTAGCAGAGAATCACTCTTAGATCCACACCTATAAGCAACGGAGGTGTTAGAGTGCCTCTCATTACAGGGTCCACACATTCATAGGCCTTGCCTCTACTTGCACTCCGCTGGCCCAAGACTGACCCTGCAGGCAGGAGAAGGACCAAGGAGGAGAGGCTTCATGCTGTCTCTTAAACATAAACATTCCTAAAACCAACTTTCCGATTTTTTTTGTAGAAGGCTATAACCTGCTAGGGCCTTCAGAACTTCAGCAGAGTTGCATTTAGAGAAAAAGAGAATTCATGGAATTTTTCACAGTGCTTCCTGGGCTTTTCTGGCCAGATGTACTTGAAAGCCTTAGGAGAGAGTTGTGAATGGAGGATGCCCTGTTCATTGGTTTCACCTGAAAAGTGCTGTTGATTGCAGAAGCTGAAGGAAATGGAAATAAAAGAGGAGGTTTTGAAGGAAAGTCAGTGTTTCTAGCTGGGATGAAAAGTGTCCAGGAGTGTTTCAGAGCCTCGAAGGGCTGGGGTGGGCAGGGAGCTGACATCTGCTTTTGAGGTGTCAGGGCTGGCTCATTGACATGGACATGGTAACTGAACAGGAGGTGTGCCAGAGCAGTTAGTGAGTTTGGGCTGGTTCACAACAGGGTTGTTCTGAGCAGTCTCAGAGGATCAGTTTGTGAGAAGGAAATGATAAGTCTGTGATTTAAAGTCCATTGAAGCCCATTGGCTGAGACCTGGTCACACACAAGCCCTCAGTGCTGCTGCTTCCAAAGCAAGGATGAAGCCTATGTCCAAGCTCAGCACTGACTGTCATGGCTGTGGTGGGCCATGAGCACTCATGGCCACAAGGGAATGCCCACGCAGTAAAACACAGTGACTTACCTGCCTGCTATGTGAGGCATCCCACAGAGACACCCCACAGTAACCATCTTCCCTAGCAGGAGAGCCTTGTCTAGCCCTGCTTCAGAGCTGCATGGAGCAGTTGCAAGCAAGGGCTAGGATTTATCTAAGCTGGCAGCCACTATGCTGTCATCAGCATCCAAGAGATGGTCTTTGCTGAATGTATCAGGAGTGAGAAGAGGCTACCTTCAGGAGGTGGCTTCAGGCTTCCGTGTCTTCCTGCCTGCTTTTGGGAGCAAATTCAGCTGGGTTTCTGTCAGAGTTGATAACNTGGATCTTCGTTCATGAAGCCTAGCCACGACGATAATGTAACTGTCACTTCCGTGAGCAAAATTGTATGTGTTGATAAGACATAACTGCTACCTGATAAATCATGTCAAGATGAGGATTTCACTCCTTAAGGACGAAGAAGAAAAGAAGGTGCAATGTGAAATAACCCACTCAAGACTGGATGGGTCAGGTCTCTATCAATCATCCACAAGACCTGTCCTGATTGGAAGCTGTGTTTAAACATGCAGTGAGGGTAAGGCAGGACTTGGGAGCATGCAACTTGTGAAAAGTGAGTGTGGCAGAATGCCATTTGTGCAACAGAGGGACATCAGGTGGTGGTCAGATGGAACTTTTCTGGACCCTTTTTGGACAAATGAATAGCTGTGTGGGTTTTTTTGTTGTGTGTTGTTTTTTCTTGGCAACAAAAGATGTGGCAGCAAGAGGTGCAGAAAGCATGATGGTATTTTCAGTTTAAAAATACCTTTCCCAGTTTGTTGGTTCCAGAAGACAAACCTATAGCACAGTTTTTGTTGAGCTGATGATCCAACAAGTGCCAACATCTTTTCTGGCACAAGATGCTTGTTGTGAGGAGGTAATCCCCAGAATCTGGTTTTCACCCTAGTCCTGGAGGTGCTGTCTGAATAGCCATGGCAAGGAGGACTGTGCTGATTGTAAGTAGTTTTGTGTCAGAGAACCTACTGGGAAGATCTCCAGTTCAAGGTGGGTCAGGAACATGAGCTTTGCTGCTTTCGCAATGCTGTAGTCTTCCTGTCAAGCCTGCAGTGTTTTGTATAAGCAGGGTGGTGGAGAAATGGTGTCCAGCAGATTGCTTTGATAAGCCAAAGGGATGCTGACAGGCACCATCCTACTGTATCCTCTTTTATTCTACTTCTCTAGAAATAATGTGTAAGAATTTCTGAATACAAACACTTTTAGCTTGACTCCATTGTTAAAGGGGAGCTCACGGTTCTAGGAGGCACCATGTAACGTGACACAGTGGTTCTGCAGAAAGTGATAGCCACCTCCTGGCGATGCCAGTGAGAGCAGAGTTAAGCCAATGTTGAGAGCTTTTGAGAACAGCAGTTTAAAATGGGTCATTGTACTCCCAAGATTGCTGCCACAAATACAGCCTCAGAAGTTTGTGGAGAGTGTGTCTTCGCTTCTGAAATTTGGAGGCTGGAGTGGTCTTGCTGTTTAGGTTTCAGCCAGTGTCAAGTAGCACTGATGGGTCAGCACTGCTTTTTTCATCTCCATCAGACAAGGGGTGTGTGGTATGAATCATTTTTTTCCAGAGTTGTACCCTGCTGTTACAATTTGTGCTGCTTTCCCCTGGAGACCTCACTGCTGCTCTGCATGGAAGTGGTGCCTTGTGTCCTTCCAGAAGAGAAGCTCGAATGCAGCGCAGCAATGTAATGCTTAGCTGCAGCCCCCGCTCTTCTGTGAGCCCATCTGGGATTTTTGTGTGTAGAAGCAATTTCACAGCCACTGACTGCAATGGATACTGTCTAGGGGAAGAGGTAGGGAGGTTCTCTTTCATTTGATCTTGGTTCTGGTCATCTGGGGATTATTAAGGAGCCCAACTTGTAGGTTGGCATATAGGCAAATTCTGAAATCAGGGTGCTGGACTTCATGCAAGAACTAGCTGTGCTTCAGGTATGGCTCAGTCTCTTCTATAATGACATGGCTCCTCTCTTTTAAGATTAAAGCTTAAGTACAAGAATTGTAAAGACTAGGAAGACACAGGTTGATACAGTTCTAGGTTATAACTCCCCATGAGACTGTTTAAAGGAATAAGCATTGAGAGATATTTTGGAATGAAGTGTGAAGTAACTTTTGAGAGCACAGACATTCCAATGCATGCTGACCACCAGAGGAGGTAGCTAGGACACCAAACTGGAGTGCCCTTCTCATGGGTAGGTTTTGTCGTGTCGGTGTAGCCACATGAGGACTGAAGTTGTATGCTGGATTTGGGTCCTGTGCTTGTGTGTTGGGATTGTTCAGGTGAGAGAGTATTCCACACATCTGTGATATTCAAGCTGTATCTCAAGGGGTTCCCTGCCCTGGGACAGGGGCCAGCCAGTTGGAGAAGATACCAAAATGTACACCTGCCAAGGCAAAAATTAATCTGCATATAATATCCCTCATCTGTCGCAGTTGAGACTGTTATTGTTGCCAAGATATGAGAATACCAATCTCAGATATTGCTGGTGCTGGTTCTTCCCATCACATGTCCCAGGCTATTTTGGACAGTGAGGCCAAGCCAGACACTTTTGCTTCTTATACTTTGTAATTTTCATTTTCTGATGCTGAAGCTGAGCTGTGCATTGCTGTGCACAGCTTTACCCTCCAAGCACTGTTCAGCAAGTAGGGAATCTTTGATTATTCATTAATTGTGAAAAAAGAAGGGCATCATCTTAGCTGCATTTGTTAACTTTAACATACATGCCAAACAAACACTTTGGCAAGATGATCCCAAGGGAACACAGATTTTATGTTTTTATCAGGAAGGCAGGCACTGATTTCCTGGAGTGGAGGAAGAGCTATAGCTTATATTCAGAAATGAGAGAGGGAAGCAAAAAAATGCAGCCTGCATGTGAAGAAACCTGTGGTAAAAGATATTTCAAGATGAAAATAAAGTTGCAAAAGAAAAGGAAGGAGGTAGGGAAATGTATGTTTTATGAAACACATCCAATTTGGGAAACACGTGCTGGCAAGGGAGCTATACCAGCAGTAAAACATCAGAGTCTCAAAACTCTGTAGACCCAACACTAAGGTATCACAGTAACTCTGCTGGGGCCTTGTGCTGTCCAGTAATTGATTGGATAGCTGAATTAATCACTGACAAGGTGCCAGTGACCATGGTGGGTTTTCATTCATATGGGCTAGCAGATGAGAGTCCTAATCACCAATATATGTATGACACTCCTGAAGATAGAAAGGAATTGATTTCCCAAGGCTGAGGAGAACTGAGTGAATTTGATTGGATGTTAAAACATTCACAGGAAAATTTGAGTAAGAACTGGGAAGTCTTTGAGCAAAGGCTGAGAGAGCTGAGATTTCAGAGTTGAGAAAGACTACAAAGTTTAGCTAATAGACAACCTAGCTTGGTTGCAATGAAAGCAACAACTGGAAGCAATAATAAGATTAACAGATGTAGAAAAGGGAAAATAGGTAGCAATCCATGTGCATCTGGAGTTACAGTGTGTAGACGACAAGCTAAAGACATCTGGAGGGAAATCACCTATCAAGTGCTGCTCAAGTACAGAATTAAGGGATTCTAGAAAGATATTAACAAAGAGGAATATGGTTATGAGCCAAAGAGTGAAATAACCATATGGAAATCATCATTCGTAATGACTTAGACAGTAGGTGGTCAGTAACCACTATTATCCTGCATTTGGAAAAGAAACACTATGATGAGCTACTACTGTCCTGTGACCAAGAAACCACAGAGGGTGTTAAAACAATATATATTAGGCTCAAACTCCAGCTCAGCAGGCTTGGTGACTTTTATTTAATAGTTTGAAGCAAGTTTGCTTAGGTGCTCTCTGGCACATGTGTCACAGCTTGTCATAAGGCTGTACACAGGGTGTTCAATGTGGGGATGTCCTCTGCTGGAACTGGAAAAGAAGCCTTTTAAGTATTCTGATATCTCTCACATCCATGCAAAGAAGTGATTGACTAGCACACACCAAACCCTCACTGCTGGCAGACAGTCACTGCTCTGTGGAGTGTTTCTAGTGAGATCATTGTCACCAGAAACCTGGAGGTAAACATGCTCTCATAAAATTAGCAAGGTGGCACAAAGACTGATGGAGTTCTAAGTGGGAAGAAAGAAGATGAAGAGGGTAATCTGAGTGGCTTGGCATACTGATTCTTAAAACAAAATGAAGCTTCACCACAGAGAGTGGTGCTGTTTAGAAGCAAAAAATTCCTTCTAGTTAGAAAGCAGGGACCATGTCTGGCAGAGCAGGGATTTGGTAGGAGCTGCGGTAGAAACAGCACAGAACAAGATTCTCCTTGTGAAGCCCAGTGTCCAAATGTGACTCTTGGAGGTTAAAAGGCTGGGAATGGGTGGCATTTGGGATTTTGCCTCTGCATTTGCCTCTGTACACAAGAGACAATGGAATAGTGCCTGGTTTTCGTGTTCTTAGCTTTAGTAGGATATTGCAAAATGGGATAGCCACAGATATGATCCCTGAGCTGGAGAAAATGCTGTACAGCAAGCAATGGAAAAAAGCTTGATCTGTTTAGCTTATCAAAACAACAACAACAAAGATTGAGAGGTAACTTGATTACAATGTGTAAGTACTTCCATGGGAGAAAATACCAGTTGCTGAAGGGCTTTTTAATCTAGAAGAGAAAACAAGAGCAAGAAACAATGGCTGGACAGTGAAGCCAGATATTCCACAGACATTTTTAACAATGAGGGTGATTAACCACTGGGAAAAGATTTCAAGGGGGCTGATGGCTCGTTCATTTCTTGATGTCCACGCATCAGGCAGGAGTGTTTCTCTGGAGGATGTACTTTACTCATGGCTCTGGAATTGGATGTGATTCATGGATACTGGATTGAATGTGCTACCCAGTGGCTCTGGGGTCTTTGAAGCGCTTAGCTGCATCTGATTTGGCACTGCTCTGAGGCTTTCCAGCTGGGGATCTTAATGACTTTTGAGGCAATATCAGCATGGTCTGCCCTGCCCTTCAAAAGGGCATTGGGCTGAGTCACTTGTCACATGTTGGACCAGTGGAAAAAGGCCTTGTTAACCCCCAGACAGTTGAGACATGGACTTAATCAACCATCTAGATCTCCCAGAGGTGGAGGACAAATACGAGGAATGCAGGTAAGGGCTCTCCAGCTACTGCTAGCTTTTGGAAAGGACTCCTGAGACAGCAAAGAGCTGGGTGCAAGGGCAAGTGAAGTCACTCTGATTTATAGTGGGAACAGCAGTACAAGGAGAAAGGCCAGATTAATCCCCCTGCAGGGTCAAAGCAGAACAAGGATGGGCTGCAAGATTCTACACTTTTCTTTAGACTCCACTGCCTCTCACATGGCACTGAGGTCTGAACCTCAGCAGTTTCCCAAAACACTTATTTCTGTGATGCTCCAGAAGCTATTCAGAACTTATCTGCAGCCAGAGACAAAATTAGCAGGTGGGAAAACCACCTCTAGACTTCATGTGTCCAAGACTCTCTTGGGAGAGCTGCTCCCAGCCTATAGCACTGCTCCCCTTGTCCTCCCACTGTAACTCAGTGCATCTTTCCAGATAACTGGGAGCAGTGAGTAAACGGTTAAAGTTTTGTTTCTCCACCCAGTGGTGGGTGTTGTCTGTGTCAGAAACAATATAAGAACAGTCGGAAGTTGCAGCTGGCAAGTAACATTTGGAGTAGCAGTTGTGGGGCATATAGATCTGGTGTGGACTGTCTTTTCCTGAGACTGTAAACACTTGGGCAGAATGTCCGAGAGCAAGAAAAAAGGGAAAGGAAAGACCAAAAAGAACAAAGAAGGGAAAAAAGGGGAAAGAGAACCTGACCCAGGAAAAGGTACTTCCCATTTTTAACAAATTCTACTTAAAAGGAAGAAGAGAGAATCCAGAAAGCCAGCAGGAAAGTACTTGTGGGTTGCATGAGGGTGCAAATGATAGGGAGCATTTGCTAGGCAAGTGCAAATCTCTGCATCTCATTCATATTTCATGCATTATAGGTCTGCTTTCTTCTTGATCTTCTCTTTCTCCTTTCTTTTTTCTTCATTATTTTTTAAATGCCCAAAGCCCCAACAATTCAGGGCAATGCACTCTTTCATAAACCAGCAGCACTTGATTCCTGTCATGATGATGTGGTAATTGAGGGGCTTTTTGCTAATTCTCTGGGGGTTTTGGTGTGTCGTGTGTTGCTGTTTGGTTGGTTGTTTTTCTTGCTTCTTTCTGAGGTAAATATCAAAAGCTAGGTGGGTCATGGGGACTGTTCTTTGGGGCAGATGAACTATGAGAGATCAGATTTAGGCTATTGCCTCACTTTTTGAGGTAACTGTTTTGAGTTGTAGTTAAAGACATGGGCTATAAATCTTCACTCTTTGGTGATGTGCTTAGTAGCACAATGAGGCTGCTCCTTAGAGGAGACCTGACTGTTCCTTGCTGAATGAGCGAGGCAATACTTAAGGTGTTGCCAGGATAAAATGTTTAGATTCCCTTTAACTGATAAAGTTTGATTCCTGAGTAAATGGGGAGTATGAGCTGGGGCAGCGTGAGAACTGTCTTGGAAAGATACAGAAGGTTTGGTGGTAATGCAGCAGAGTGGTATTTCTTTCTCTGTTGTGGTATCAGAGAGGGGTTATCTCTGGCTGTTTCTTATTTGTGGTTTATCTGACAATGTATTTGGACAGAGTGGCAGCTCTGTCAGACTTTGTGTTTTATCAGCGTTCAGAGAGACTACAAGGTGGACCAGCTCCTGGAGGAGCTCTTCACTTGCCTGGATGCAATTCTACTCTTGGTCCTGCTACCATGATGCTGTTCAGTGCCCTTAACCTGAACAGATTTGTTTTGGCTTGGCACTGTCATCGCTGGTGGCAGGATTTGCCTCTACCCTTTTCTGGTCTCTTTGAGCACAGAGACCCACCACCCTGCGTGTCCAGGGCATGGGCTCCTCCACCAGCTCTGCCTGAGAGCTTCTGGGGTGTCAGTGGGTGCTGATGCTGTGGCAGGCTGCCCTCTCATGTGGCCTCCTGCTTATGACATCAGAACATGCTGTGGGATCTGGGAAGACACTTTTGGAATAGGTTCAGAACAGGAAGCTTGAAACCACCAAGCAGAGGCAGCAGCTGCTTGAAGGGGCTCTGGAGTGTGCAGGGCCTGAAGGCTGTCTCACAGCCCTGGGCAAGACGACCCTGCCTCCTAGGTGCACAGCCAGGGCAGGGCAGTGCCAACACTGTCGGCATCTTCTCTGCTGGGAGCAGAATGGAGGAGTTGGTGGGACTGAGAGGCACCGATTTAGGCATAGTGAGGGAGTGAGGCACATTGGGGCTGCTGAGGGAGCAACCACCTGCCTTGAGCCATAGGCACCATGATGGGGGCATGGGGGGCTGTGTGCAGGGAAGAGGACTGGATGTGAGCCAAGTGATCAAAGCACACTCTAGTGCCACATCAAAGCCCTACAGTAGCTCACTGCTCTAGAGGACCATATAGAGATCCGTTACCTGTAGTTGCTCATGTTTATAAGCTAGTCCTCTGCTGAGATGCACTATTTCTATCACATAGATAAATCCCACAACAGTACACTTTGACCAGAGTGAACACTTCCTTTTTATTAATGGATCCAGAGCAGAATTGGGGATGATTGTGTTGATTCTGTCTATATCTCATCCATAAAAAGGTTCCGGGTTTGGCTTGCACAGCATGAACACAGTCCTTTGATTGCTTTCATTACTAACTAGATTAGTTAGATCCAGGTCACTTGTTTGCCTTGTATTATTGCAGAGGGTGCTCATTGCTTTGTTTGGTCCATCAGATGAAGACACTTGTTTGTGGTGTCTCTGAACCAAATCCCATTTCAGATTGGGTTGATTGGGATCAGTGGAACCTTTTCCCATCATGGGTCACATTTGCCATATGATCTAAAGGGGGACCACAGCAATGCTTCTCCAAAAATACTTTTAGAAGAGAAGATTTCCTTCTGAGCAGATGTTGCAATCCTGGTACACAGACTACACAGACCCTCACTCCAGGCAGCAGATTATCCTGTAAACTCTATTTCTTCAGTTTGTGGACGGACCTCAGAGTGCCTCTCCAGCATGCTTGGGGCTGATGCAAAGACACAGCTCTGGTACAAGTTGGGCAGCTGGCAGGGCACTGCAAGGGAAATTTGTGTTCTCTTTTCTTTCCCAGGTTGTAGTATTTCCATGCAAATGAGGTGTGCTGACACTCTGATGAAAGCAGAAGGCTGAAGAGGAACCTACAAAAGTCTTACAAAGACTCTAAGGAGAGATTCAGACAGGAACTTTTGTTTGATTACCAGTGCTGGGGAGACTCAGGGTGGAATGCTATCTCCTTCTTCCCAGTACATCCCTCACCAGTCCCTGGCTGCTGAGGGCCAAACTTGGTTACCTGTGATACTCTGGTGTCTGCATGGGAAACTGCTCTGCAGAGAGCCTGAGGGCAGCTCTGATGTGGAAAAACACTCACTCTGACTTCCAGAGGTGATCTCCTCAGCCCTGACATCAGAGCTGGGGGAACTGCTCCGTATATTAAAACTGTGCTCTGCCAGGGAATGGGAGCAGCAGGAAAACCTCTTAGGGGAAGAGAGAGCTGAAACAGTAGTTTCAGAAAAGAGCATCCATGTGCCATGGGACATGCTTGATATACCCTGAGCGCTCTCCAACTCAGAGGAGGAGAAGAATCTTCCACTGTGGCTTTTAAGAGTTGTTTTGGCTTCTGTGAATGTGTAAAAGAGGATTGAAGTTCTCATGTGAAGTGCTGGTTTGTTCTGAAGGCAAGGGCTATCTTTAACCTAAACTCACGTTTGTATGCCCTTAGTAATGCAGCAGTCCTAAAGTGAATGCCTTTACTAGAGAGCTAGCCAGTGGAACAGCCTGTGAAGGCCTCCAGAGGGAGATGGTGCCCATCTCTGAAGAACCACTATCAGCACCCCTCTCTCAGATGTTTGTAACATGCCTTGAAACATAGGCTCTGTCCCACCCAACACACATGGAAGGCACACCCTGCAGGGACTACGTGAGTTGTAGAATGTAGCTACAGACCAGAATATAGATGTATTATGCTCCCTCAAAGCTGACAAAGTGCAGTTCTGGAGAAGAACTTCTTCACTGCAAGAGAAGATGGTGTTTCATCAGACACTGGATGGCTTGGGGCAATCAAAGACCTGAGGCAAGAGCACAGATGTTAGAGGCTGCCTTTTCACACTCTGAAAGATTTGGGCTAGACTTTGGAGAAATGGGGCAAACAGATTGGTACCAGTGTGAAAGTTCAGAGCAAATGCCAGAGCTGTGGCAGTGGATTAGAAGGCCAGTGCCCCAGCCTCACAGGGAGACAGGCAGGAGGAGATGCAAAAGGGCTGTAGGAAGCCTTGCTATTGGGGTAGATAAGGAGCAGGTTGGAAAGGGGAGGGCTGTGAGACCGGAAACAGTCTGTGCTTCCATCCATACTTTGTGAGGTCATTTGGGGAGAAAAGACCAGAGAAATGTAAAGCATTTGGTTGGTTAAATTCCCCAGCAATTCCAGGCATTCTCTCTTATTTTTACTTGGTGGTGAGGAAAACATTGCGTGTACTTCAGGTTTTTGTTTGTCAGTGCTAGTAAGTATGGCAACACAGGAATTGTGCCTTGCTCTTGAACTGCCCATGGCAAATTCTAATGCTGGAAAACTACTCGGAGAGCAGGTGAAGAGTGTCTGCAGAAAGTATCTCATGTTTCAGTAGGAACCAGTTTGACCTCAGTTCCCAGATGAGTCAGGATTTGGTAGAGAGGTTGTGCAGAAGATTACTGCAATTGAAACTCCAGAGATTTTAAGGAGGAAGGTGCCCCTGGTTGTGAGACAGCAGTGGGACTGCAGCAGAGGTCTACCAGCCTGAGGTGCTTTGGAGTGCTGCACATTAACACAGAGTCTGAGGAGGGATGAGAAGGTCCCTTGCAGATGCTAGGTGCAGGCTTTGTGATGGAAGCTCATTCTATCAGAGATACTCAACAGCAGTGCAACCAAAACAGCTACTTCACTGCTGGCTGAGGTATGTCTGTGTGAACCATGTCCACACTGCAGGGTGAACATGCTCTTGATTAGTTCTTAGTCTTCTGTTTGTGGGAAAGAATCCAGTTCTGAGGAGCTCATAGAAACATTAGCCAAAAGGTTTGTTTACAAGAAGGATATCCTACAGTAGCAGTTTTGTTTTCTATAAGCACCCAGACACAGAAGGTACCAGATGTCATCTGTGCTCTAGGATCTATCCACATGCATGTTTTCACTAGATCATCTCCACTGGCTAAACTAATGGGCTGCTGCTGCCATTGCCATGTGGCTGAGAGCATGCATGTGGCCAGCTACCATAGCTCAGCAAACGTGCAGTAACTTGCTCAGTTCCGGGAATGGAGGGGGGGGTCTGACTCACAAGCTCCAGTGATTCACACTGGGGTAAAGGAAGAGGTTATATGTCCCATCTGCCTTCTGGCCTTTCTGATGGGGCTTGCTAGCTCTACAGAAGGCAGGATTGATAAATGAGCATGCAGTTCTGCTCTTCCACTGTTCATGGCTCATAGTCTCAGGTGTTAATACAAACAGAAAGGTTATGGGAGAGAGAGACAGAAGGGTTGAGGAATAACCCATCTCACCATTCAGCAGACTAGGGGACTAAGAACTCCTGGCAGAGGGGCAGGATGGAACAGAATGGCACATTAGTAAGTAATGGCGCTATGGATCCAAAAGCTGGTGAGTCAGAGCCCTAGGCATCCCATTTTCAATCCCCTTTTGAAGGTGGGCATAAGTAACCTGGGAAAGACAGTCTCTGGTGAGAGGAGGAATATCTGGAGAGGGACTGAGTGCAGCCTGGCTGCTGACCTTTGAGGTCATGCCCTGGGCTCATTCTCCTGCCTTTGTTAATGTGATGGGCTCCAGCTGCAGAGCAGATAAAGGAAAGCTCTGTTGCCATGAGTAGCGTGGCTCTGTCATCCTTCTTCCTGCATCTGGACTGCAAGCCTCCTGCTCCAAGTGCTACACCGATCTTCAGTCTTGGCTCAGCACTGAGCCAATGGGACTGCAGCACTGTGTGAACTCAAAACCAATGGGAGAAAATGGGATGAGGATAGGGTAAAGCAAATGTGTGCAACTTAGAATCATAGAATCATAGAATGGTTAGGGTTGGAAGGGACCTCTGGAGGTCATCTAGTCCAACCCCCCTGCACTGGGCAGGGACATCCCCAACTAGATCAGGTTGCCCAGAGCCCTGTCAAGCCTCGCCTTGAATGCCTCCAGGGATGGGGCCTCAACCACCTCCCTGGGCAACCTGTTCCAGTGTTCCACCACCCTTGTGGTGAGGAACTTCTTCCTAATGTCCAATTTCAATCTCCTCCTCTCCAGTTTAAAACCATTGCCCCTTGTCCTTTCACTGCAGGCCTTTGCAAACAGGCCCTCTGCAGCCTTCTTATAAGTTCCCTTTAAGTACTGGAAAGTCACTATTAGGTCCCCCCAAAGTCTTCTCTTCTCCAGGCTGAACAATCCCAGCTTCTTCAGCCTGTCCTCATAGCAGAGGTGTTCCAGCCCCCTGATCATTTTTGTGGCCCTCCTCTGGACCTGCTCCATCAGATCCATGTCCTTTCTGTATTGAGGGCTCCAGAACTGGACACAGTATTCCAGATGAGGTCTCACCAGAGCAGAGTAAAGTGGCAAAATCACCTCTCTGGCTCTGCTGGCCACACTTCTTTTGATGCAGCCCAGGATGCGATTAGCCTTCTGGGCTGCCAGTGTGCACTGTTTGCTCATGTCCAGCTTCTTGTCCACCAGCACTCCCAAGTCCTTTTCTGCAGGGCTGCTCTCCATCATCTCATCCCCTAGCCTGGATTGATAGTGGGGATTGTTCTGTTGCATATCTCCAGAGGTAGAGAGAGTAGAGGGAATGAGCCTTTTGTTCCTCTGACTATTCCTCACTTTCCCCTGGACTCTGGTGAAGACTTTCAGGGCCATAAGGGGAGTTCAGCATGGGAGCTGTATGACCCTGCATGTTTTTCAGTGTTTGGGAGCCTCATTATAGTTGGGGCTATGCTTTTGCAATGAGCAATGAATGGAGCTATGGGTCACACATGGCTCTTGCTTGGATGTGCTTGTTTTCTTTTGGGAGCAAAGCTTCACTGAAGAGAACTTGAAGAACCTAAGTTCAAGAGCAGCTGAGCTTACAGCTCATAACTAGAACCATAAATCCAGGCCATTTCCTTTGGCTGGGAAGTTACAGGACTGTGAAGTCCCAGCAAATGCTGTCTGTCCACAATGTGCTGGAGACTGTGTTTGGGGCAGAGGCCGTCAGGCCTCTTCCTTTGGGAAAGCTGCATCTTATGGCACTGAGAATGAGACTGGAGGGGAGTGGAAAACTGGGTAGGAGCCATCCACCACTCTTGGTTCACCTAGAAGTTTGCTCAGTGCTGTGTCAAGCTATTTGCTGTGGTTTCTGCCAGTGTGTGCTGTCCTGGTGTCTGGTCACCCTCCAGTGATCTAACAACACCAGTGAGATGGAAGGATGTGCTGGCAGAAGAGGTGCTTTGGAAGGGCAAAGGCCTTTCCACCCAGGCTAGAGCTCAGACATGTGCATGTGTTGCACTGACCTCCTGTCTGGATAATGGAACTCATGTGATTGGGAAATGTGACTCTGCCCGAGAGGAAAGCTCTCACTGGACCCCCAAGGGCCTTGTCAGAGCAAAGCTGCAGATTCCCTCAAAGTCCTGTGAGAGCATCTAGAGCACTGCAATATGTCTGTGGCCTCCTGGACAGGACAGTCCTGGCTCCTGTGCTGTGCTCCAGATGGAAAGCTGTGTTCTGAACTGACCTGACCAGGAATTATCGCTTCTTTGAAAAGGGCAATGTTATGTTGCTGCGTTGTTGAGTTGTTGCAAATTGTAAAAACAAATACAAGACATCATGGTAAAAATTAAACATTTAGGTAATTAATAACTCTGGTAATTAGACTTAGCAGACTCAGTCCTTATAAGGGATTTTAGTCCTACCTGGAAGGTAGGAGCTCCTTGATATGAGGGAGAACTTCTGTGTACAGAAGAGCAATAGGCCACACAAGGCTGTCTCCACACAGTAGTACTGTGCACATTGTACTTCTGAGGCTTAAGATGGTCCTGGAGATCTTCTATAGCTTGTCTCATCCTTACTATCCCCTCAAATTTTTGGCTACACATAGAAGTCAGAGCCCGGTTTTTCTTGCTGAATTTTCATGCTTTGTAAGGAATGGGAAGGGAAGGAAATTTTGTTTGTGCTCCAAGTCTGAGAGATGGAGACAGGCAGCTCAGAAAAAGACAGTTACAAATGTGTGAGATGGACACAAAAAGTATTCTTTAGGGAAGCAGTGAAACTTTATTTTACCTTAAAACTACACTATCTTTATCAAAGATCTGGATGAGGGGATCTAGTGCACCCTCAGTAAGTTTGCAGATGACAGTAAGAATGGAGGGAGAGTTGATCTGCTTGAGGGTTGAGAGGCACTGCAGAGGCACCTGGAGAGGCTGGATCAGTGGGCTGAGGCCAATGGGATGAGCTTCAACAAGGCCTCAACAGGTCCTACACTTGGGTCACAATAATCCCATGCAAGGTTATAGGCTTGGGGCAGAGTGGTTGGATTGCTGCCTGGCACAGAAGGACCTGGGGCTGCTGGTTGATAGTTGACTGAACGTGAGCCAGCAGTGTGCCCAGGTGGCCAAGAAAGCTAATAGCATCTTGGCCTGGATCAAAAATAGTGTGACCAGTAGGAGCAGAGAAGTGATCATCCCCCTGTACTCAGCACTGGTGAAACCACACCTAGAGTCCTGGGGTCAGTTTTGGGTCCCTCAGTCCAAGAAGGACCCAGAGGCATTGGAGTGTGTGCAGAGAAGGGCAAGGAGGCTAGGGAGGGCTCTGGAGCACAAGTGTGCTGAGGAGCAGCTGAGGGAACTGGGGTTGGTTAGTGTGGAGAAGAGGAGGCTCAGGGGAGACCTTAGCTCTCTCTACAGCTACCTGAAAGGAGGTTGGAGTGACATGGGAGTAGGTCTCTTCTCTAGGGTTAATAGTGGGAGGACAAGAGGAAGTGGCCTCAAGTTGCAGCAGGGGAGGTTTAGATGGGATATAAGGAGGAAATTCTTTACTGAAAGGGTTGTTAAGTCTTGGAATAGGCTGCCTAGGGAAGTGGTAGGTTCACCATTCCTGGAGACATTTAAGAAACATCTAGATGTGGTAGTTATAGACATGATTTAGTGGTATGTTAGTGATAGGTAGATGGTTGTACTTGATGACCTTAGAGAGCTCTTCCAATCTTTGTGATTCTGTGAAGTCAGGTGCTTTAGTGTGTTTTTTTTCTTTGGTTTTGGTCATTTTTNCTTGTTCAGCCTTTTCCAATCCACAAGTCTCGTTATTTCATCCAAACTACAACATTCTTTTAAATATAAAATCAAGAATTTGAAGCAGATTTCCTACAGCATTGGCTGGTGTTTGGAAACATCAGAGAAACCTCTTTTTGGTGTCAGAATTTGCACAAGTGCTCAATTTGAGGGTAAAATCAGGTTAAACTCCATCGGCCAGGTTCTCTGCAGATGTTGTTCTGACCTATCTCTTGTGGCTTTGTTGTGGTGTATCATATGTACCAGCTGAGTATCCTAGCCTCTAGCTTTCAACAGCTCTTTGATTTGAAGGCTGGGACTTTATTCCAGCTCCAAAGCTGTGTATGTGTGCTTGTGTGCATATGTTTGTGTTCACATGAATTTTTCCACTTTGAAGTTCACAATACTTTGCAGGAGTCCCCTAGTTCCTGATACACTCCATCTCTCCTGGGGTGTGGGTATGCAAGTTTGGCTTACAGGCTACTCTGGCAAAGCCTGTACTTCTCCTGTTGCTCCTTGTATGCCTCTCGTACTTACTCTTGTATTACATCTTTTCCTCCAGTCAAACCATTGTCAAAACACCTGTGCTCAGCCGCTATGTCTCTGGTTCAAAGTACACCAAGAAAACTCACAGAATCACAGAACATCCTGAGTTGGAAGGGACCCACAAGGATTATCAAGTCCAACTCCAGTCTATGCACAGGACAACCCCGAAGTCACACCATGTGTCTTAAGAGCATTATCCAGATGTGTCTTGAATTCAGTGAGAGTTGACACCTTGACTGCATCCCTGGGGAGCCTGTTCCAGCGCTCCACCACTGTTTCCCACCTCCTGTCTTGACCTAAGTTCTTCTGAAGAGAAGCCTCCTTGCTCTGGGGGCAAACTGATCATACTGCAGGAGTGGCACATGCACAGCGGTGGGTTTGTGGAGTCTACTCAGAGCACCTGGTGTTGGCTAGATTCTTGATAGTGCTCCCACATTTTGTGATGTGAGAAGTGAGATCAACAAATATGCTGATGTCCCAGCAGGGAAGTGGTTACTAATGCTTGTGGGAGAACGCTGGCCAGGGAGCTGAAGTGAAGGTGCTGCCTGCTCCCTTCAACCTGGCCATGTCCCCCTTTGTCTGCACTGCATGGAGGTTCAGATGCCTGTCTCCTCTGCCTATTTCCAAGCTCTGTCCAGCGAGGAAGGGCTTGCAAAAGAGGAATACTGAGTTTGGGCCAAGCAGGAGGGAGGGCCTTTCAGCTGCTAGCACAGTTGTTCTGCACGGTGAGGTAACCAGCTTCAGCTGTGCCCATGCTAATTTGCTGCTCTCTGCAGGAGAGAAGCCTCAGCTGCACTACAAAATCACCAGCCTGACTTCCCTTACAGGGTTTGCAAGCAACAGGAATACAGGTGGGGGATGAGGCTTGGGAGACACTTCAGTGGCTACTGCTGCTGTCCCTTTGTGGGGCAGGCAGCTGGTGGTTCAAGGCAGAGTTTTCTCAGTCAGCAGGTTTTCAGAACCAGCCTATACTGCTGCTATGTCTGTTTCATGATGCAATCACTGCTGGAAACAGCAGCTCGTGCAGCAGCATCCGTTTTACATCACACAATATCCCAGTGCTGGGCTGTGTGACTTGTGCCATGAGCACAGCAGATTGCAGATCTTGTGCTCTGAATCTTGGTTGCCTGAAAATGACTGAGGTGTTGAAGTAATTCGGATACAGGAAGTCCTGCTAACAGATCCGGGATCCCTAGGTGGAGGTCCTGGAGCTGAGCAAGCTGTCTTTCAAAGGATTAGCAGTGCGCTTGATTGCTGCTACCCAAGCAGCAGTTTGTTTCCCTTGCAGAGATCCTGCATGTTTCATATGCTCATTCAGGTTTTTGCCTTAAAGGCAAGGACAAGGAATGTGATGAACTCCTCTTTGGCATGAAAGTGTATTTTGCTTCACGCTTGTCAATAAATGAGATTAGGTTTCTGTGTTTGTGCTGAGAGTCTGTGTGAGAGGCATGTTTAATGAATGCTAGATAAACTCTGGCTAGCTGTTGGGTAACAAACACAGCTAAAACTTGCCTCTCAAAAGAGGTCCTAACCTTGCAGAGATGCCAGTTATGTCATCAAGAAAAAGAGATTCAGCCAAAAGCAGGAATTATCCTGGAGCTTACATGAAACGATGACTTAGTACCAAAAGCACTGTGTATATAATAATGTCCATGCTGCTTCTTTACCTGAAAGAACATTGGGTCCTGGGTTACCTCTGCCAATCCTTCCAGGTATAAATAGTCTTCATCCAGAATTTGAACTTGTTGCCCTATAAAGGTCATCTAAGGAAGATGGGAGGCAGCACAAATTGCCTATTTCTGGATGTCTTTCCCATGGCCTGTTCTGAGCCCTGGGCATCCCCCTTATGTCTAGCAGGGTTAGTGAGACTATTTAGGAATAAGAAAATCTTTCTGCCTGAAGCAGACACATTTAGACAAGGGAGAAACCTGGTAAACTCCTGGATATCTTGGTTTGGGACACCCTGAAGAAATGTCAATGGGTGGATTTCAGGAGGGACATCTTGGCAAATAATGCTGGTAGTTAGAGGAGAAAATGATAAAATGGAGCACAAGTCTTATGAGGAGCAGCTGAAGGAACTGGGGTTGGTTAGTCTGCAGAAGAGGAGGCTCAGGGGAGACTGTATTGCTCTCTACAACTCCCTGAAAGGAGGTTGGAGCAGCATGGGGGTAGGTCTCTTCTCCAGCATTAACAGTGAGAAGACAAGAAGAAATGGCCTCAAGTTGCAGCAGGGGAGGTTTAGATTAGATATAAGGAGAAATTTCTTTACTGAAAGGGTTGTTAAGTCTTGGCACAGGCTCCCCAGGGAGGTGGTGGAGTCACCATTCCTGGAGGGGTTTAAGAACCATTTAGATGTGGTACTTAGGGACATGGTTTATGCCCCTAACTTCATGGTTTATGGTTGGACTTGATGATCTTAGAGGTCTCTTCCATCCTTAATGATTCTGTGTGAAATCTGGAGGAATGGTTTCAGATGATGGTTAAACGAACACTTGAGTTTCCTGCAGGAGGCAGGAGGTGGAGGATAGTGCCCATCCCGTGGCACAGTGGTGGCTTGTAGGCACCTGTGCTGCACTGCAGCCGCCCCTTTCTTAAAGACAAGGCTGAGGATCTGACTCAGCTTTCCTGATTCACACTTGTGCACTTTCAGCCATGAGGATGAAGAGATTTGTTCATGACCAAGGACGAGCTGTGAAGTGAAAAAGGTTGCCAGTGGCAAATAGTCCTTGACCAGCCAGAATGATGTATGCATTGCAGTCAGGAAAGAACATTGCTACATGAAGACATCCTGAGCAAGCTTTGGTGTCACCTGCTTGGATACCAGTATTGGTGAAGCAGCAGGAAAAGCATGCTACAGTTTTGGGCTGTAGAACCCTAGCACCTAGTCCTTATGTACTGGTTACAGTGCATTCTTCTACCTCTTCAGGGCTTCTCTCTCCCAGTAAATTTGTCAAGACAGGTTCATGGATGCTGATTTGTTCTGCTGATAATGGTGTAGGTGTTGCAGACTCTTCCCAGGCTTTGGGTTCCACCAACCTCCTAAGCCTTTATTTCAACAGTACTTCTAGCTTTTCTGCTGCAAATTTCCACGTGTAAAACTGTCCTTCTGAAATTGCAGATGAGCAGATGCAATGCTACTGGTGTTGCTACTTTCCTAAGCCACATTTAAAGGAACTGTTTCTTTCTTTCTGTGGTCGAGCTTGTTCATTCTGCCTGCTGCTGATGGGCAGAAGAGAAAGTAGGAGTGGCAAAGAAATGTAGTACATTGGAAATCTCTTGATAGCAGCTTTCAAAACCACTTCTGTCCACGTAGCATGTATGTGGTTGGTTGTCTGAATTATTAGTGCTTCTGGGGAGGTTTCCTTGTCCATCCTATATTTAGAAAATGTGGGCAGGACATGCAATTCTAAGAACAAGCCTTGTGTTAGCAAGGCCATTGCTCATTTCATGCATTGTAATATTTTGTGTTGGCACTGTTACGAGTCAGTGTTGGAGAGAGATGACATGAGTCACAGCTCTGGTTTTCTTAGGGAGTTAGGTAGGAGTCTGGTTCATTTTGGGGGAGCTAGAAAGGAAAAAAGAAGAACTGCCAACAGTTTTGGTTTTCTTGCTAGAGCTGCAATAATCTGGTATTTCCCGTAAAGCCCCAGGTGTTGTACTTGCTTAATTTTCTGAGATTCTCCCCAGACAGCATGTCCTTCCTGGGGCCTAAACAGTCACAGTATCAAAAAGAATAACAAGCCTCAAACATATAGTTGGTTGGCTGTCTTATTACATTTAATGATGGCTCATTATATTCAATCCAATATCACCACTTCTGAGAAGGAGCAAAGGCCCAGTTTGTGATGTCCAAATGAGCTGAGCATGTGGCGTCTGTCCTCTCCTGCTTTCCCTTTCTTCTGTTCGTGGTCTTTCCTGCAGGTCAGAAGAGGCACTGTCTCTTGTACACATTTGCTGTCTTCTCCTGCTAATGGAGCACCACAGATCTCTGAGCCTCCCCCATTTCCTCTGCCGCATGCAGTCTTAGGAGCCCTCATTGTAATCCTGGGGTCTCTGGCCTGGAAATGGCTTGGGTGCTCCCCCAGCAGGGAATTCTGCACTGAAGCCTCAATGCTTGTCTGCATTGGGAGGCTCTTGCAAAACATGCTTGTCCTAGGGTGTGAATTTAAAGGGAAAGAACTCTTCTGCACCAGATTCCTGCCTTAAATCCTCTTATTCTGCAGAAAAAGGCTGGTGGTTTTGCCATGCTGCTGGCTGGACTTGGTTGAACAGCTGAGCAGGCTGCTCTTGTGGCAGCCCTGTCGTGAGCTGGCCTTGGGTTCTCAACGCTGCCTTCAGTTAGCACTGCGGAGGAGGCGAGTGGGTGGCAGGGAGAAGGCTGGTGCTCTGGGGTTCCCTGTGTACTTTGAAAAGGGGGACCACTTCAGAGCAGAGATTACCTTAGTGGTTCTTGGTACCCTCTGGAGAAGCCACCCTGAACAGAGAGGCTCTGCAGACCAACTCGAGTTGACAGTCCTCCTTCCTCAGCTTTGGCCTTGGATTAGCTGCTCGAGTCCAAACCTGTCAGAACACCCTGGAACTCAGCTTGATAAATTACCCTGAGTCAGCAGCCCTTCCACACTGTGCTCATGGTCCACATGAGCGGGCTGGAATTACTGGGGCTGTATGCTATGGGAGGTGCCTGTAGGTATGGTGGTGTACTTTTTAGACCAAATGTAGTCCTCACTAAGAGTTGTTGGATGGGCCACCCTGGCTGTCATCTGTGGCCCTCATGTGCCAGAGCATTAAGCTTCCTGAAGCTTTCTCCTCAAATCCATCCTTCCACAGCTGTCTCAGCCCCACCATGCTAGACCTGAGATGTTGGGGAAGTGGTCCTATGGGGAGCTGACTGTGGCCCACAAGTGGACTGTGCCTGCTGAGATGAGGTTGGAGGCATGATGGCAGTTCCCAGCCTAGCTCCTGGTTGTGCATGGAGGTTCTATGCCTCCAGTCATGCTGGTGCAAGACTGCTAATGCTTTCAGTGTGTCAAATATTACTTGGGTAATTATTGCTGTGGGTCTTGAGAGGGTAGAGCTTAGTAGGGAAGGACCTTTGCATTTGGGAGTGGGAGAAGGGACCCTGGAAACAGCTTGCACCCCATAGGGTTGAAATCTGTAGTGTCTGAAAGGAGAAGAGACACAGTGACAGTGCAGAAAGTCATGCAAAGGAAGCACTCTTTCTTTGTATCTCCACTGAAGCCAAAGGTGGTTGCCCAGACATCCCTAAGTGCCCCAGCTGGTTTTCACTTGGTCCATCAGCATCACCTGGAAGCTGTTGTCAATGCAGTCACTGCAGGCAAGAGCATAGCAGGATTGGCAGAAAGAGAGACCTTTCCATGAAGCACAGGCATGCTGTCAGCTGGATTAGCTAGGTTAAAAATGCACAGGGGGGTTGTAAGCCTCTGGGCATCAGGGCAGAAAACCAGCTCTGTCATTGAGAGAATGCAGAAGACTTCCCTACTGGGAAGTTATTCAAAAGGACTAAGTGATACTTGCTGCCATGAAGTGGAGGTCCCTGTCAAGGGGACCTAACCCAGCATGGTTTAACCCAACATGGCAACCATTCTGCAGCATGGTGATCTTTTCTGGCTGCTTTCTGTGCCTGTCATGGTCCCCATGTGTCGCCAAAGCCTTCCCCTGTTCACTGCAGCTGGAGTTGCCCTGATAGCAAGGTTCGCTGCTTGAGGACTCATCAGGGCTGAAATGATTTATTCCTCAGCCATTTATTGGAAATGAGCCTTTGGAAGTCTTTCAAAAGCCATCTTTCTCTTCACCTAAGTTTAGCAGAATGTTTTAGCATCATCAGCTTTATATAACAAGTTAGAGGCAGAATGGAATTCTGGGAGAACAAGGTTTATGTTGATTAGCAGTCCTTGCTGACCAGGATTTCCCTTTCCAAGTCACCTGGTTATTCAGAAGATCACTGAGGGATCCAGGAATTACAAGCCAACTGTCCCAGAAGAATGTGATGGCTTGCATGTTTACTGTGAGTGCCTGGTGCAAAAGCAGGTAAACCTTTGCCAGCATTTAGATTGTAGTAGAGTCTCTTGATAGAGCACTAGTACCCCAAATTAATTCCAGCTGGTAGGGGCAGGAGAGCATCACATGGGCTGGAAACTGGGTGGGGAGGACCATGAACAATGGATGAGGGTAAACAGCAGTGCATCAAATTGTCAGGGGAGTGAAGGAGAGTGCAGTGTTGGGAGCTTGTCTTGCCAATTGCTGCCCTTCATGGTGAGTTGCAGATAGTCAACCTCTGCTGCGTTTCCTTGGGGCTCCTGCAGCATCTACAGGGAGTCTGTAAGTGTGCTGGGGAAGGTGGATCTGCTCATCTTTAGTTACCTGGGAAGGTTTTCAGAGTATCCTTCATATGGCAGGCCTGATGTATCATCCTGTCTGAGGTGTCCATTTAGCTTTATTTCATCTCACAAAGATGCTCCCAGTTAATTGTCTGGTATTTTGACCAAATGTTTATTTACTCCCAAATTACAAAGGGAGGGGTGCAAGCTGAAAAAATGGGGTGAAAACCATCACAGAGTAGGCTGTACTTAACTGTGCTCTTCAGTCTTCATGATCCCCTGGCTTTGGGTGATAGCCAGGTATCTGTGCTCAGAAGCACCATTCTAAAAGTGGGTTCTGGGATGCATCCTTCCTCTATGTCCTGCAACTACAAGCAGCAGCATCTAGGTGAGCAGGAAGGATTTCTTCTCCTGGTGTTTCAGCCTTGACCATTATGTAGAGGAACTGCCACCACAGGGACAGGCAGGGTGAAGAGCAGTCAGTCACCTTCCACTGAATGTAGTGAGTACAAGTGGAAGCTCAGCTTCTACATACTGCAGCCAGGGGGAGAGTGTGACCAGAGAGTGACAGCCTGGAAGCAGCACTGAAGCATTTCTGAGCTGTGTGTGATGGTGGAGCTCCTGATGCACCATCCCAGACTGGCAGGAAACCAAAAAAGCAGCACCAGTATTCAGGTGCCTGTCTGAGGTGGTGATTCAGGCCCTCTTGATAGCATGAATACAAGGCAGCATGGAGGTAGTCAGCGTCTCCAGAAATGAAAGGATGAAGCTGGGACTTAAGAGTGACGTTCAGTGTTTTAAAGATTATTGATTTTTCAAAGTAAAGGAAAAAAAATCCATCTTGCAGCCAAGGTGAATTGAGACAGTAAGGACAAAGTTGAGTGATTTTGGTTACTTTGGTGGTAGCTGCCGTGGGCATGGAGAAGAAAACAGAAAGAAGGGGCAGCATAAAGGACTTAAAGACAAAAGAAGAAATGGGCTACATCTTTGACATCTTTGGGAACAGGTGGAACATCTTTTTTGTACCTGGGGACCAAAAGAGCCTCACAGATCTCAGTAGTTGATAAAGTGGCTGGATTCCCTGTCACCTGCTAACTGATGTGCCCTGGGCCTTTTCCCAGAGGGGATCTAGTATAGCCTTTTGGAGAAGTTGTGGTAAGATATATCCTTGAGGTCAACCAGGTCCTGGGGCACCTTGTGGAATGCAGTGTAGATGGGTACCACGAGGTTGTTTTGTGTGTCTGGAACCTGGTGAGCTGGATGGATGTTGCAGGGCTGATCTCAGCTCAGGGCAGGGAACTGTTCTGCTCAACTTCTGAAGGGTTCTTCCATGCTTATATTTTTAA
Organism: Bucco capensis; assembly: GCA_013396975.1. Classification (NCBI taxonomy): domain Eukaryota; kingdom Metazoa; phylum Chordata; class Aves; order Piciformes; family Bucconidae; genus Bucco; species Bucco capensis. Next base: position 57,892 of record VWZO01000017.1, on the reverse strand, counting down.
TTCTGTGATTTGTTGTCCCCCTGAACCATGTCTTTGGGCCTTTGCAGGTTGGGGACATAGTGAAGGAGGAGGTAGTGAGAGTGCAGAAGTGAAGGAGCAGTTCTGGAGGAATTTTGCTTAAGCTGGAGTGTCTTGATAGAGAGCCACCTTCTTTCTTTTCTAGCTCAGCTGCTTCCTTGCTTTTCCCCCGTCACCTTTGTATGGAGATGAGAACTATCTGTGCTTACAACACAAGATGAATCCCACATTGTGCCCTGTCTTTTCTCAGGTCTTCATTGGATCCCAAACTCCTTCCACTTCACAGTATCACAGTATGTCAGGGGTTGGAAGGGACCTAGAAAGATCATCTAGTCCAACCCCCCCTGCCAGAGCAGGATCACCTAAATGAGCTCACACAGCAATGTGTCCAGGCAGCTCTGCAATGTCTCCAGAGAAAGAGACTCCACAGCCTCCTGGACAGCCTGTTCCAGTGCTCCATCACCCTTACTGTAAAGAAGTTTCTCCTCGTGTTAATACTAAACCTCCTGTGGCCCAACTTGCTCCCATTCCTTCTTGTCCTAACATTGGATGCCATTGAGAAGAGCCTGGCTCTCTCCTCCTGACACTCACCCTTAACATATTTGTAAACATTCCTGAGGTCTTCTCTCAGTCTCCTCTTCTCCAGGCTGAAGAGACCCAGCTCTCTCAGCCTGTCCTCATAGGGCACATGCTCCATTCCTTTCATGATCTTGCTGGCCCTGTGCTGGAGTCTCTCCAGCAGCTCCCTATCCTTCTGGAGCTGAGGGGCCCAGAACTGGACACAGTATTCCAGGTGGNTTTGGCTATGAGGATACCATGGGAGACAGTATCGAAAGCTTTGCTAAAGTCAAGATAAACCACATCCACTGCCTTCCCCTCATCTATCCATCTAGTTATGCCATCATAAAAGGTTATCAGATTAGTCAAGCAGGACTTCCCCTTACAGAATCCATGTTGACTACTCATGATAAGCCTCCTCTCCTCCAAATGCTTGGAGATGGTGGCAAGTACAAACTGTACATCACCTCTCCAGGAATGGAGGTGAGGCTGACTGGCCTAGAGTTACCCGGGTCATCTTTCTTGCCCTTTTTGAAGATTGGGATAACATTGGCCTTCCTCCAGTCCTCAGGCACCTCTCCCATTCTCCAGGACCTCTCAAAGATTATGGAGAGTGGCCTAGCAATGACCTCTGCCATTTCCCTCAGCACTCTTGGATACATCCCATCCGGACCCATGGACTTGCGGATGTCCAATTTGCTCAACTGATCTCTGACCCAAACCTCATCAACTGAGGTAAAAACTACCTTTCTCCCATCTTTCTCTGTAGGTTTAAAGTACTGGGACTGCTGGTAGTTGGTGTTAGCAGAAAGACCAAGGCAAAGGTGGCATTGAGTAATTCCTCCTTCTCTGTATCCTCGGTCACCAGTGCACCCATTTCATTCCTCAAAGGGCCCACACTACCTCTAGACTTCCTTTTGCTTCCTACATACTCGAAAAATCTCTTCTTGTTATCTTTGACCTCCCTTGCCAGGTTAAGTTCTAAGGAGGGCTTAGCTCTCCTTGTTGCCTCCCTTACACCCTCTGACAACCTCCCTGTATTCTTCCCAAGTGGCCAACTTGTTGTCACTGCTGCTTAAAATCAGCTTTTGTGGTGGCATCCAGAGGTCCTGACTGCACCATTGTTCCCCTTGTACTATTCACAATATAGAGTCATAGCAAGAGACAGTCTCTGCCCCAAATATATTAAGTGGCATCTTTGAGAGGGGAAATGGAAGCAGGGATGTGAATTGTCCCACTTTACGCAATGTTTCTGGGATAGAACCCAACACTATAAATAGCTCTTTTGCTCAACAACCCTCTTTTGTTCAGAACTCTGGTTTTCACCTTAGGTTGTTTGTGTTGTGCAGGATTTGTTGGCCAGTTTGGCCACAGTTCCAACCTTGTGATCTACAACTAGATGTAAAGCAAGTCCAGTGGGCCCCTATGCATTTGAAACTTGGAATAGTCTTTCTGCTTGGGCCGCCACTCTGTTGGCTCTTGTCTTTTCTTCAGCCACGTCTCACTGCTGTGTCATTGACCTTTGATTTTGGTGACTTGTATTCTGCAATATATCCTAGAAAATTACTTTGGTCACACCTTCCTTTTTTGCTCTTCCCTAGATCCTGCAATGGAGTACCTGTACAACCAGCAAGGGTTTTCTCACATCCAAAACTCCAACTTGTTTTGTTTCTTACTTGTTGCCCATGAAGATTCTATAAAGTGAACTTCCTGCCGGAAATGTTTGTGGAGGCAGAAACTGTTGATTAAATTTTAACAAAGAGTCACAGGAAGCAAATTTAAAAATGTTTGTGATAATAAGAGCTCTGTCACTGCTGTCAGGGACTAGAATTGATGTAGGCCACAAAATATCTTCATCCAACCAAAATGAGCCAGAGTTACTTGATTTTTTGATTTTTTTTTCCTAAACACAAGCCACAAACTGCTCATGAGCAATTTACAAGCCAAAAATTAGCCAGTTAGGCTTTTCAGAGAATAGTTCTGAAGAGTATTGCAATAAGCAATACTCAAATATAAAAAGAGGGAAAATAAGGATAAAAAAATTAATCAGGAAGAGCTGACATCCTTGAGACTCCTGGCAGCTGTAAATCAGCCTGGATAGGGGACGTTTCAGTGTAAGCCACCCATCGCTGTGCTTCAGTGGGGGTCTGGAGCTCTTCAGAACAATGCTGGGAAGCCACACTCTGGACAAGGCAGGAGACACGCTGTGTTAGTGTCTCCACTGGGCACTGCCCAGAGTCCCAAACGGAATTTACAACTAACTGTTTCCCTCCAGCCCACTGAGGAGGGTGGTGGCCCCTCTGAGCTCGGCAGGGCTCAGCCAGTGCACAAGAGTGCGGCTGGCTCCTTTCCTCAGGTCCTGTTCTTCTCTCCAAAGGGTCCTAGGGACACTTCAGTGGGTGGGCAGAGAGCAGGACATGGCCTGAGGTGGGATGTTGCTCCAGCAGCAACAGAGACCCAGGGCCACTTGGGTGTTGGGAGAGTGTTCTAGGATAGGGTGGGAATTCCATCCCCACTGGGTGGGGTTTGGGCACGTATGGATCTGGCTGCCTGGAAAAAAAGGGTTTCAGGGATGATCTTTTATTTTCTTCTCTTTTCCTGTGTTTGGATGAAAAACAGACCTGCGGTCAGTGTCTGAGCTTCTTTTGGTACCAGTGCTTTAAAGCATTTCTTGAACTAACAGAAAGCCTTTTAATCTTTCTAATATAACATCACAGAGAACAAACAAGTCTTTAGTGCAAGCCCCAGGGTCTCTTGTGGGGAGATCCTGGTAAAAACTCGACTTTCTGTTTTGGAAATATCCTCTGGTGGATTTGTCAAAACCCTACCAGAGGCAATGGTGAACTTTCAAAGTAAGCAGAGACATGGAAAAGAAATATTGTAATTAAGACTGCAAGTAGTTGGGTTTTGTCACAGAATGCTGGTGAATATGATTTTATAGGTTAAAAGTTGAAAATCTTCCCACCTCAGCATTAGTGACTGCAAGTGGAATTTATTTGACCAGACATTGAAGTGCTTTCTTCTTTGAATGCCTGCTTTGTGCAGTGGTTCCACCTGATTGTGGATGACACACTGGGACCTCCTCTGGCCCAGGACTTTCTGGGAGGTTGAGAGACTTGAAGAATGTTGTAAACTGGGCTGCCACAACTGACCTTCACTTGACCTCTGCCTCCCCTAGATTAACATCTTTGTAAGTGATCCCAAGTTTGGCAGATTTTTTCCTACTTGATGTTAAGCATGTCTGAGAACACTTGTTAAAACTGACTCACCTGTAAGCCCGCTGGGGCAGGGAAGGAGGCAAACTCTGCACAGGAATTTTGCTGATGTGGGCTAGGTTTGAACTGTCTTTCTGCAGTGAGGTGCTGCAGACTCTGCTCGGGGTTTATGGTCTTCTTGACCTCAGACCTCACGTGTCAGTAATTTAACACCTCTGGAGCCCTCATTCTATTGAAATGCAATATATAGAGGAGGAAAGAGATATCCAGAAGTGCTGTGCTATCTAAAGCTGAGAGTGCATGTCTGGTCTTTTGCTTTCACACCTCTCGCTGATGGGCATGAGGCAGGGGTAGGCAGAGAGAGGTTTATTTGGTAAACCTTGCAGCTGGCTCAGAGACTTGGCCTCAGTTCATCTGGTTGTGGTGGCCCTTGCTGATTGATCTGAAGGACTTGGTGGGTGGTCTTTGGGGTTGTTCTGTACCTGTGGCATTGCAGGGGCTCTTGGCTTGTTCCTTGCAAATTTACCTGTGGTGCTCCCACCACTCCATGATGGTGTGTCATCTGTCCTCTTGTCACTGGGAGATCCCAGGCAGTACTGGTAGTCTCCATTTAAAGAGTTTCAGGTCCCCTTTAGCTGAGTGGTTTTCCCCCCATGTTATAAAGCGACACTCCTGTGGTTGGCAGGGCTGTCAAACGCCAAACAGGTTTCTTCATCCCTTTCTAGAACTGATGACATTCTCTAATGGCCGTTTGTCATCAGCAATTCTTCCTTCTAATCTGAAGCACAGCCTTTAGCTTTGCCACAAGAGTAAGTCGTGTCTATGTGATTTCATGTACAGATTTTATAATAAGCATTTAACAAAATAAATTTTATTGCTAACTTTGATTGTTTTGCCTCCTGTGGTGAGGCTTACACTTTCCTTTGGTGATGGAAAGATGAAGGATGCCACCCAGGTACCTACCAGGGTACTGGGGCAATAATTTGCACTTAGTGTTTGGTGGCTGAAACGAAGAATGAATGTATTTAAAGTTTTGGATGCTCTGGGTAATTGGATTTTTGGCTGGGTCTTGACTGGCAGTCCACAGAGTATAGGTGGGCTATTTTTGTAGCAGATTGTGAAGATAGAGATAAAGCTGTATTTTATGAATTGCTGTTTCCAAGGTCATCTGGAAATTGAGCAGTTCATAAAATACATTTTTGTTCAAAGATATAATTGAGTATATAAAATATGATCCCAGAATCAATTGAGTACAAACAAGATGTTGCCTTTAGGGTTGAAAACACATTGTTAGAGGCATGAAGAGCAGAAATTGTCACTGCTGTCTTTGTGTGGCTATTGTTTTTGGTTTTAATAGGAACAGAATGAATGACATTTTTCCACCAGACCACTTATGCTCAACTATAGCTCCAGGACAACTTTCTGGCCAAAAAAATATTCAAAACAAATAAACACAATAGCAATTCTACTCCAATTACGTTGTTTTCAAACCAGCTAGCATTCATAGAGTACTAGGTTTGGCAAATCCAAGCCCTTCAGCCCTGGATTTGAATATTGGATATTTGTATGGGAATTACTTGAGGTGCTGTGCTATTCAGGTAAGAATTTGAGTTGCCATGTGCAAGGGCACCTTCATCCCTTCTGCCCAATCTGGGCTAAAACCATAGCTGTCTTAACAATTGGGGTGAAAAGGCTGGCTGTTGGGAAGACATCCTTGCCCAGTGGCTAAATACTCATGGATTTCAATGGAGCTGAGATTTCAGCCTAGGGCTCTGCACCAGATCATACACCAATTTCAAAACTTTCACTTGAAAGAAGAATATCTAAATGTGAAGTGTGGGAAAAAGAAAGACAGAGGAGGAAGAATTTGTCAGTTCTCTTTTATGTAAATGAAGCCAGTAATTGTAAGGAGGAGAGTGAACTTGCAGGCCTTGTGGCAACTTTCCCTGCGGTTTGAGCTGCCAGAGGGTTCCTCCAGAGAGCAAACCTAAACCAGCAAACCTGCTTGTGCCTTTCAAGTCAGTTCTCCTTGGCTGATGGGATGGTCTTGGAAATACAGTTTGTTGTATCTCTTGTTTTTAAATATAGATAGTGCTGTGGATTGGCATTGTAGTCATTTCTCCTCCCTGAGAAAGAGAGATACAGGAACCTAGTTGAGGGAAAAGAACTTGTGTGGTAGGGATGCTATGGGACATGTAAGGAGGAATAGCGCAGTCATTCTAGCTCCAGCAAGGTTTCCAAGCTTCATTCCAACCCCAGGGCTGCAGCATCTTCACTCATCTGAGTCCTCTCCACATCACTGTCTGCTCTCTGTGAGTCAGCTGGGTAGATGTCCTCTGCTAGGCACAGAGTACATCTCCCATGTCCTTGGAGATCTTTGGGTTAGTGACCCTTGCTGAAGCCTATGTCTTTACAGTTACTGCACAGACAGAGAGAGTTGTCTAGTGCTGGCTCCCACAGTGGAGTCCTTACTATCACAGGTCTAGTAAGATAAACATGGCAAGGTGTAATTAAAAGGCCTCTTAATAGTGACTACAGCAGAGTGCTGCCCCTTGGAAATTTAAATTTGATGTTGTGGTTTACCTGTCGTACCCAGGACACAGAGATCTGAGTGAACTGCTGTAAGTGTGCAGAGACACCACAGCTGTTAACGGATGTTAACAGCTATGAGAAAGTATGATCATCCTTTTGTGTAAACTGGAGATATAAGTTGCCTAAAGCATAAAACACATTACAGAAACTATATTATATTATATATTCTCAATTTGGAGCCTCTGATTACCCATCAGTGCGTTGCCACAGAGGTTGATACAGGGTGGTGTGTCAGTTTGACATCAAAGTTCTCTCCTGAAGACTCTGGACTGTGGGTGGTTTGTGGAAGTTGTGTCCATCCGTTGAATTAACCTGGGTCCCATGTTTCAGATCCTGCTTTACTTAAGTACAGCCCACTTACCTTCAAGGGCATTGGAGGTTCACAGACTCAGAGGAGCTGTTGTGACCCTGCCACCAGAGAGCTGAACTCTGCTCAGAGTCCCTGCTGAGGTGCACAGCTGTGACTGCCTTTAGACCCTCTCTATGAAACCCCAGAAAAAAGGAGGACAAACTCTTGAGGGTGTAAAGTGTTAAGCAAGATTTTTGTCAGGTAAGCTCCATGTTTCCATTCCTTCAGTCTAGAGAAGCTTTCTTCAGAGAAGGTCCATCTTTGACAAGTTGGCATTTGCAGCCAGTATTGAAAAGGTCAGAGAGTCAAGGTGGGCAGGAGCTGCTGCTGCTGGGATTCGGTTTTGTGTCCTTGCCAAATAAAGGCCAAAGCAAACACAGGCAAAAGAAGCATTACCTCATATAAAAGCAGTAGAGGCAGCAAACGTACCAGAAGCAGTAGGACTGCATTACCCAAGAAGTAAGATGTATTAGCCCAGTGCTGAGCATACTGATCCACCAAAGGTATGTCTGGTCTCCAGACCTGCATGATGATGCCTTGAGCCAGGAACATAGGTCCTCACCTTATAGTAGAGATGAGGGAAAAATTCTGTTTGGTAGGAAGTCACTATCTTTGTAAAAGTTTGTGTTTGAATTTGGAGCAAGTTGAGGCAGCAAAACATTTCCCATGGGAAGAATGAATTCTGGGATTTTCAATCTGGGAGGATGTCAAAACTCTCCCATCTGAGGTGCCCTGTGTAAAAGGGAAGGTCTGTACTCCTGTGGGTGGAACTCTGAACATCACAGAGCTTAGGGAATAGCAACCTTTGAGACATGGCTTGGGCAGGTGTCATGCCTCCAGATCTTGTACTTCAGTGGTAAGGAGCCTGAATGCCTCAAGGACTGTGCCTGTAGCATCCTTTGGGTATCCAGATATCTCCATTGAGAACTGGCAGCACAGACTACCAGAGACTAGTGGTCTCTACTGGAGACTACCAGACCTGCAGGTTCTTCTCCCTAGCCCAGAAGTTCAAGGGCTGGAAGCCCTGGCACCTCTGCAGAAGAGCAGTCCTGGGGCCAATGGCTTGAGAAACACAGCCCATTTCAAGGAGATCATCTGTGTGGCTTCTCTCCCCTTCTGGCAGAGGAGGGATATCCTGACCTGAGGATTACTGTTGGGTGGAGGGTCATGTACTGAAAGCCATCACTCTGATGTATGTCAAAGCACCACCTGTAAGTTTGTAGGTCCTAACTCTCCTCTTATCTCCCCCCCATTCCTGTGAGAAAGCATTTTTCAGCCTCTCTTTTCTATGGCCATGGGAATTCAAGCTAAGTTGCCTTCTTCCTCAGCCACTTACAGATGTGTCAAAGGATGCTGTCCTTCCAGTTCTCCAGATGCACCTACAACATATTGCCATCCCCTGTGTACCAGGCAGTGTGGGAAGCCTCCAGTGGTTGGCACTGCTTCCTCTGAAGGAAGCCAGGAAGATAAGTCACAGTCTACTCATGACATCTGCCTGGAGATCCCAGATGTGTCTGTAGATTTTCTGTTTGGAGGATCTCCCACAGTGAGCAAGAGACAGCTCTTGAAGTTGTGTTTGTGGCTAGTGTTGCTGGCTGTTAAAGAGTTCCCTGAGCACCTTTCTCATATGGCTTGCCTCTGCTCTGTGCTGCAGAGGGATTGTTTATGTATGACACTTTGTGGATGGGATGTGGTTTTGTTACCACCCTGTTGTTGGACTCTGTTCGGGCACTCTGCCCATTTATGATTAATGATGTTTTGAGTTGAGTCTCTAAGGTGCTTTCAGGCACACTCCAGGTACCAGAAGTGAAAGAGGTGTTGTTATCATCAACATACTTCAGTGTACTATCAGATACAATCGGAAGTGAATTAATTAAAGCAGTGTGTACATTTAAGTCCTTTTATGGTGGATGTTCAAGCAGCTGATATGGCATAATATACAGCTCATTCTTTTAGACTTCTGTAACAGTCTGCACCCCAGGAGAAGGTGGTAACTTGGCAATTGATGCCAGGGCAGCTGTCAGAGGGCAAACCTCTCCTGCGAAGGCCTCTTAGTGAAACATGAGTCTTGAAACAGGTCAGGAAATTGTGAGCATTTTTTGATTTCAGCCCTGGCACATTTAAGGGTTAATTCTTATGGCTTACACAACTGGTATAGATTGGGATGTAATGATTGCTTGGATTTCATCTGTCCTTGAAGTGAGCAAAAACCTGTAGAAAATCTGTTTATTGTTGGTCTCAACTCTAGAAGCATGAAGCCTTTCTTTCTACACCTGGTGTGCTCCTGAGGTGCTCGTCTCTTAGAAAAATTGCCTGGAGAGCAGCTGCCTCTTCTGTCCAACCCCTCAGTCTGTGCGAGGCTGGTGATTCTTCACTCCCACGGATAGGAGACTCCAATTTGGACAGAGGAGGGGGTTACAGGACTGAAAGGTGACCTAAAAGATTGCCTGAAGCTGACTGTAGCCTCAGTGTGACAAGCACAGCCATAAACTTCCTCCCTGTTCTGTGAAGCCAGTGGCAGTGGTGGCTGAGCATGTCTGTGGCTAAATGAGCTATGGAGGAGGCCAGGAGCTGGCCAACCAGAACCATGAGCTTCAGACGATGAGGAGCTGGAACAGCAGCTTCAGCTCTGCCTGCACCAAGGTGATGGGGGGACCTGGGTGGCCATGGTTCAGTGTTTTGTCTCTGACAAAAGCTGTACTAGCCACATCTGAGCAGCAGGAACCTGGGTAGAGGAGGCTGGGAAGCTGGGAGCTGGTGGGAACATTAGGAGATTGGACCTGGACCCCATTTGGTGTACTTCTGAGACTGTTAGCTGGGGATGGTATGTTATCTTGATATGTAGGAAGCTAGTGACTTTGTTTTCCCACCATCTTTGAAAAACTACCAAAGAGGGAGGAGATTAAAATGACCCCAAATGTTCAGAGCACTAATAAAAGGAGTACTTCTAAATCCTCATGTCTGTTTGAGTCAAGCTCATGACTTGCTGAGTTGCAGCTCTACGATACGAACAGAGCAGAGATGGGAAATGGTCAATGTTGAAGCTAAAAATGAACCTGAATGTAAAACTTTGACATACAGCAGTATTAGCACTCTTGTGTGCTGCTTTGGTCTCCTCAGCTACTTTAGTTTACTGCTGGAGAAGGTTGAAGGGTGATTCATACATAGTTTACAAGTACCTAAAAAGGAAGAGGTTTCTGGTTGCTATATGGGATTCAGATTTACCAGAGAAAGGCAGAGAGGTCTCTTGGCTAGAAGCCAAAGTTAGAGAAATTCAGGCTAGGAATAAGAGCTGCAGTTTAAACAATACAAATGAAAGGCAGTGGAAGGTCTTTGGCTGGCATTAAGCAGACACATCAGCAGTTAATGTCTCTAAATGAGGACTTCTGTGTTTTTCTGAAAGATGGTGGAATTATGAAGACAGGCTATCGAGCCCAGAGCAGCCCTTCCAGGAGACCCTTCTAGGCTGGGGCTTGCCTTTTGACGGGAGCAGCCTGTGCATGGCTCTGGATGCTGCATCCCCAGGCCTGTGGCTCTGCCTGATCTTCCCATCTGCCAGGGCACAAGCCACACTTGTAGTGTAGCAGTAGGACACACAGATCTGCTGGGCATCAAGGAGTACAGTTCTATTTCTTTGTGCACAGCCCTTTTCCCAGACACAGTCCAAAATGCATCTGGATTGGATTCCCCTTTCGGTGTCCTGTCTGATTCAGCTGGAGAGTTACAGTCCATGGGACATGGCTTGTGAACTGAATGCACAGTCCTTTTCCCTCCTGTAGTAAGTCAGCTGAAGACATGCAATCTGGGGAGAAAACACACTCTCCTCCCTTTTTGTGGGCAGGACTCTCTGCTGGAGGGGTGCAATGCAGGCAGAGTCCCTTCTCTGTGTGAGTGTCAGCACCCTCTCTGCCATGCTTCCTTTTGGACCTGCCTGCTTAGAAATACCATGTAATTTATCACTGGTGACCAAGAACAGAAGGTGCAAGAGGTGCACAGGTTTGAGTGAGATGTGGTTCATGTCAGCTGGGAGGAACTAGGGAATGGAGGTCTTGGAAGGTTTCTTTTTGTCCTTGCCCCTTTCTTTCAATGATGTCTAGGTTTCTGGGCTTGGCTTTGCTCTTGACAGTATTTTCTGGAGAGAGGGACAGGGCTAACACTTCCTTCTTCCAGGCCATGCTGCCTGCTTCGTATTCTGCAGACCTCAAGCCTGGGAATGATGGAAGCAGGTGTATCAATGCCAAGGTCAGGACCTTCCTGGTATTTAAGGCAGATGTGTACTGCTGGCATGGTACAGGGTGACCTCAGTGTGCAGTAGGAGCCAAGTGACACACAAATTCAGACAGAATAAATATTTGACAGAGTCTATTTCTCTGTTCCCCAAAATGACCCCTATAAAAGCAAGGTCCTGTTTACCTTCCCAGCTCTCTGTGCACAGTGTTCTGAGAAGAGACAAGCTCTCTTCTCCATTCATTGCTTTCCTGTTCTTCTGGGTTCTTCCAGAAGAACATGGAATGGAATTCCATTTCCAGGCAAGGATAGGGATATTGGTTTCACAAAACTCAAGATACCTTGGATTTTCACTGAACTTCAGAAATTTGGGAAAATCTGAGATTGTTTTTGTTCAGAAGTCTCTCTTATGCCAGAGCACAGTGACCTGGGAAGCAGTGCAAGATGTCAGTGTTCAGCCTGAAGCAGTTGCCTGGAGCTGACCAAGCTGTACTTTTTGCTGTTCCTGCCCCATTAGCACATGTGCAGCCCTCCCAATCCTGTTGTCTGTGGCACAGGTTTGTAGTGAGCCTGCAGAAGGCTTGGGTGTGCAAAACCAACAACTGGCAAGAATATTTGATGGAGTTTATTCTTTCGTCCTTGCTGTGCTAAACATGTTTCCTTTGCACTACTAGATCTTGAGTGCTTCAGTGCCTTGGTGCCTACGTAGCTTTGCAGCTCAGAGCTTCAGCAAAAGGTCTGTTGTGCTTGGGACAACAAGTGCACCTCTCCTTTCACAGTCACAGATGTCTCTGGGTCTGCCTTGCAGTTGCTGTGAGCTTCGCCCAGGCAATTTGTGTTACTCTGAACCAATTCTTGTTATCCCTTTACATCCGTGTTTGCACTTCTCCGTTAAGGACAATTTAGCTTCTCATGCCCTCACACATAAAACGAAGGACTAGGAGAGTCCTGAGAGCTTCCGACCGTGGGAGTATATGCCTGATGATTGTTGTGCTTTTTATTTTGTATGAGATCAGTTTCAGTGAAAACAGTCTTTAAATAAAATCAACCTACAGTAACTTAGCTTGCCATGAAGAATGGGTGGAGACACATAAAGGTCTATAAAACTGCTATTGCTCTAATGAAACCTATCCAGTTCTTTCTCCTTTGATTGCTCTTCCATAGCACAAGATCAGAATGCACTAGGCAATTAAAAGATGGCTTGTGCATAGACAGAGGAAATTCTTATCTGTAACACATCTTAGACGAGTGGAAACCGTTGTTAACAATATTCTTAAAGCAAATCTAGGAATTTGGTATTTTACTTTTTAAGGTTAATGGTGAGAATGAAAAAGGGAGCTAGAAGAGTGCAGAGTTGCCAGTTGAAAGAAAAATTGCAAGCCTGCTAATCCTTTCTTGTCAGGTTAATATAAAGCCTGGCATAGACTGATAAGAAGCATCTCCCTCTGCCTGGTGTTCTGGGTGCATGGCAAAATCACCTCCCTGAAACACCCGGGAAAGCTTACTTGCAGAGCCAGGCTGCAGACTGGAAAGGGTTCTGGCCAGCCTGACCCAAGACCATTTTACATAGCCTTATTATTTCACCTTTCTAACTAAACTCCGAAAAATAGCTGCCCCCCGCCCCCCTTCTCCTCCTTTATACCTGCAGGTTTTCCTTGCAGCCCCTCTCAGTGGCTGTTGCTCTGCTGCTGGTGCTGTTGTGCCTAATGACTGTCTGTCTTAGCAGCAGGCACATAACATCTGTGGCATGCACTGCCGTGGAACAGGGGACTGCTCCCTGTGACCTTCCTCTCCTCCTTCTGTAAGGAAATGCTCCAGCTGTGCTTGCTGGGGCTGTGGGAATGGCAGCATGCCCATGGGGAGTGGCCCAGGTCATGTAGGTATTGGTAATTGTCAACAGCAATGGCAGGACATAGAGAAAAAGCAGTCTCTTAAGAGCTTGAGCTCCTGCATCCCTGGCTGTGGCTGGTGGGAGAGCCTGGAGAGCAGAGCAAAGCTCTGCACTAGCAGGAGACAGCCAGGTCCTGCCTGCATGAGGGAGGGCAGCCATGGAGCAGTGGAGACTGACCATGTGGATCAGAGAAAAGAGTGAGGCAGACCTAAGGACCCATTCTGTTTCCCAGATGGATGTTTCTATCTCCATGCTACCTGTGTTATGGTAAAAGCTGGGAGCTGGGGCAGTGTGCAGGTCCTCTCCGGCTTTTCCCAGGGGAGGGGGCTCTCTGGGATCACGTCACTTCAGCACAGCCCCTGGAAGAGGCACATTTCACATTGTCTGGTTTCTCTTTTTGTAGCTGTCCCTCCCAAACTGAAGAAACTGAAAAGCCCAAATGTTCATGTTGGTGAGAAGATTTCACTGAAGTGTGAGGCGACTGCTGGAAACCCTCAGCCATCCTACAAATGGTTTAAAGATGGCAAGGAGCTGAAGAAAAGCAAAGACATACGGATCAAGTATGGGAATGGGAAGTAAGTATGCTCCGGGGCTGCTCTGCCTCCACGCACTAATGCTAAGTGTCTGGGTCTGGGGGTTGCCTGACTAGATATGGTGCTGTGCTCTCCAGATCACCACTGAGCGATACTTAGATGCTTCCTTGGGGTCACAGGACCATGCACAGCCCATTTACCATGTCTGGGAGAGTGAGCAAGATTCCCAGTTTCCTCAGAGAGTAGTGGAGAGAGAGGAGCAAGGTGCACATGGGATAGATGCTGTGTTTGTAGATGGGGCTCTCCTGAACTAAAACTGTGTCATTGGGTATCTGACAGGTGTCCAGTGACCTAGGGAGGTAATTCTTTCCCTGTTAGCTGCAGAGTGGTTATAGGCAGGTCAGGTTCCCTGGGGTGAATCCTGTTTTGTGATGAGGAGTTACAATGCAGAAGCTGTCCAAACTCAGCAGTCACTCCACCAGCCAACAGTAGCCCTGCATAAGTCCGGGAGGAATCGCTCTGTTCTCTCCTGAGTTTAGGTGGACTTGAAAGCATTGAAGGCAACTGCAAGGATGCAGGAGCACATCCTGTAGTCAGGGCCTGTAATCACTTGCTGAGGCCTTGTCTCATACAAGATCTTGCAGTGCTGCACCCTGGACAAGTGCTGTTGTGGCTGCCCCAAGCTCCTCATGCAGAGAAGCTCTCAGGCACCTGCTCTCAGTGAGTATCATCCTAGAGACTGCCTCATCCAGGCAGTGCAAAACCACTGGGAGGATAGAATAGGCCCCAGCAAGGAAGCTAAGGATTTCTCACTGGAAACAGATTTAAATGGATCCATGTTGATGTTTTTCAAGGCCAGATATTTACATATAACATATCTTGAAACAGTTCCATAATCTCCACTATGCTTACGTTCATATACCCTGACCTAACCAGCAACAAAGTCAGCTTGCCACTGCCTGAGCCCATGGGAAACTTGAAACTTCGCTAACATTCATTACACCTGAGTGTGTGAAAAATAGCTCATCTTTTATCATTATGGACTTGATGATGTATTAATCTTTAAATTTATTAATCTTTAAAATTAGAAGCCACTAAAATCACAGTTAAAAAATTTACTTAGTACTCAAATGGGTCATTGTCAGTTGCTCTCATTTCATTTCAGTCATGTTGGGTTTGGTTTCAAAGTCACACCCAAAATGGTTGACCTCCTTTCTATAGTGGTAACTGTAGAACTTGTGTGTGTTTTGGGATGTAGCATAGAGGTGGCCAGTAGAAGGCTTAGTCTAGAAACACCAGCAGATCCAAGATAACTGGCTCCTATCTAGTGGAAGCCATCCATTCAGGAAGGGCTGGCTGGTCTATTCAGGAAGGGCTGGCTGGGCTTGCAGGCAGCAATGGTAGGGCAGAACTGTACCTGCCTATTTGCTCTCTTGCCCCCAGTATTTCTGTGGCACTCGTCAGCCCCAGTTGTTTACCAGTTGGTTCTAGAGTTGGCATGTCCTGGAGAAATGTCCATACCGCCCACTACAGCCAGGCATGGGAAGGTCCACCTTCTACAGGCACTGCATCCTGGCAGGCAGGCAGCTTGTGGGACTCTGAGCTTGCTGATGCTGGGGGATGTTGAGGAGCTATTTCCCTGAGAGCTCGAGAGCACTCAGCCCCAGACCAAACACCCAGCAAAACTCCCTGGGGAGGGATCCTGGCGATGGCAAGAAGTGCCTCTTGCAGTGTTTCCCTACTGTGCTTCCAGAGATCATAGCCCTTCCTCACCTCCTGGCACCCCATGTCCAGCATGAAGCTGTGACAAGATGGCATCCCACAGGCAGTGGTCTGTGGAGGGCAAGGGCATGCACTCCCTGAGTCAGAAACATAAACATCTGAAATAAGGTTGATCCTTTCTCCTCAGCATGCTGCTCTCAAGCCATAATTTTGCATTTACCAGTTTCCAAGGCAACACATGGGCTCACAGCCTCCCAGTGGCAGGCCAAAGACATGTGGGTGCTAGAAATGCTTCCTGCTAGCAAAATAAGCCCAAGGATAAACATTTTGAAGAAAGCTGAGCACCTGCTTCCTCCAGTATCTGAGGCTCCCTCAGCAGCAAAGGTGTGTGAGCCCTAAGCATCCCCCACTAATCTGGCCCTGGGATCACTTCTCATCTCTGCTTCTGCTCCCTGCTGCTATTAAGATGTGGCATTAAGTGGAGGAGTTGCCTGGCTGGGGCTGGGGCTGGGGCTTGGCCACAGATACTAGAGTTAGGCAGCTGTGGAGCTGGGACATGNGCCACAGGAGACCACAAGGGATTTTCAGACTGTGCCTGGGAGCTGGGACAGCTCTCAGATGATAACGCTTTCTTGACCATTTGCCCCTTGTTGAGCAATCAGCAGTACAGGAACACTTCTTCAAGCAGATCTGGATGGGTCTGTGCTCACCTGCTCTGGCATCCTCAGCTTTCAGGCTCTCCACTGTGTTTGCTAAATGTCAGTGCTAGAAAACAGCTCAAGAGCAGAGTTCTCACTGGCATGGAACCTCTCTCCTTCTGGTCTTGATTTCATGCAATAAACATTAAAAATTGCTCTGTGGGCTGAGGATCGAGGGAGTCCTCACAACAGTGTATCTCCAGGTAGCTAGTGAGGGTGAGTTGAGTAGAGGGACCCAAAACTGGACATGGAATATGGGTGTACATCATTACTTCCAGCATGTTAGGAGGATACTCCAGGGGAGCATAAGCATCCTAAACTGTTAAGTTCAGAAAGGAATTTTATGGTGATTAATTCAAGAGTAATGAGGTTTATATATCTGGCTCCATGTAGAAATATCACTGGTCTCCAGCTAATGTTCTGCTCTTCCTTTCAGTTCAGAGTAGAGTGGGGTTTCCAGAGGGCTAAAAATAGAATATTGGAAGGGGACTTTCATAGAGAACCTACACAAAGCAAAAAGCTTCATGGACTATGAAGCATCTGGCCAGATGCACAGGGTGATTTCAGTCAAAGTTTGATTCAAAGACCTACCTAATAAAGTTACCTGCTGGAGAGCCAGGCAAAATGAGCCATGCCAGGATGTGGAGATGTTGTCCATAGTGTTTCCCTTGGCCCTGTGAGTCCCCAGCAGTGGGTAGAGTGCCCAGCTGGACACAGCTGTATATCAGACTCTTTGAAACATTGTGGTCCTTAACATGCAGAGGATTAGGAGACAAGAGAAACATGATTGCCCTCTGTGACTCATTCCTCTACCACTCTCTGCCTCCCTGTGTGCTTAAAAAGCCTTGAGATGTCTGACTAGAAAGGGTGACTGAAGTCTGGTTTTTCTGACCAAGTTCTTATCTGATCCCACTGCCCTTCCTAGAGTAGGAGATCTTCTTGAAAAGAAGGGTGGTAAATGTTGTAAGGAGGAGAAGGGCAGTTAGCTGCAACACAGCTCTTCAGCTTTTCCATTGATCATCTTCCCTCTTGTGTTTTAAGTTTATGGCCAAACTTGTGGTGCCTTTTTCAATGGGTGTTTGCTGGTGGGAGGGGAACAGTTTTGATTCCTCCTTTCTGAACTGCATGTTCCATTTGTAATTAGCAACAGGCTAGGGCAAGCCTGGCTTGCACAAAGAGGAAACCTCTTTAAGGTGGAAGAAATTATTGGCTGGAATTTTATTTCTGGCTCAGTTGAAATGAAACACAGTTGATGAGGAACCTAGAGAAATTATGCAGAAAGAACTGCAAGCAGTAGTGGAAGTACAGCATGGTGAGTGACACTCCCCCTGAGCTGCCAAAGTGATGCCATTTTCTGCTGAATGTGTCTGGGATCTGAGGCTACTAGCTTCCAAAACGTTAAGATTGGGATTTGACTCTCTGACTTTCCTGGCAAGTGGTCAAGTGCCAGTTGTGGAGGAAGCCAGGGGAGTTTCTGTTTGCGGAGGTGTAGAGAACCCGCCCTGCTTTTGGCTCTGCTCAGCGTTCAGCCCAGAGATCCATTGATCTTCAGCTGGCCTCGGAGGGGATCAGGAGCCTGGTAGTCTCCTAGCTGTGGCTGTCCTTGCAGCATCTTCTCTTTGTGTGCTCTTTTACCCAGGGAGATTTCTGGAGTGATGAAGAAGGCGCATCATTAGATTGGAGAGGGTTGGCAGTTCAGTTTGGGACAGGCTGACCATAGGACATCCCTTGGGAGTAATGTCCTACTTTCAGTATCACCAGGAATCCCTTTTGTTAGCCTGTAAGTGGAGCCAAGGGATAAGCCCCCTCCTGTTTCTCTACAGTAGTCCCTCTGGCGATGCTAGTTGGGGCAGATTCATTGTTGGGGTCTTCCTTGCAGAGCTCCCTGCTGTAGATTATTCCCTACCCACAATGAATGAGGCTGTGGTCTTCCCTGTACAGCTCACTGCTCTGGAATGAGGGCAAAAAATAATAATAATGCCAAAGCAGCAGGGGAAAGAGAGTGCCAATAAAGATAAATGATTTCCTAATTAAGCCTGGAGACAAGGCGGGGCAAAGAGAACTGCTGAAGCCTTGTGGGAGCCAGAGTGAACCCAAGCAGGCTATACCACCACTCTGGCAGGGGTCTTCAGGCTGACATTTTTAAACAAAGGAAAAAGCTCCTTTGACAATGGATCTTGCAAGAGCAATTCCAGATGCCTTGAAGCTAAGACTATTCTCAAGCACCGGTGTTGTTATAATCACCAGGGGAGCTTCTGCCTTGCTAACTCTCACAATGTTATTATAAGTCCCCAGTATCTGGGATTTGGTTTTAGCTGCTAAAGGCAGCTAAAGGAGGGGCATGTGAAGGAGAGCATCTCCTTTGTTTGTCTGCTTGTTGTTTTAAAGGAGATGATGGACATCATCTTGGCCAATGCACCTGGGATTGAACCAGGGAACTTGAGAACTGAAAGGAGAAGCAGTTGGGTCTTGACCTAGAACAATCCACAGACTTTGCAAGTTGGGTCTTCTAATTTCTTCAGGGAGTGGATATTGAATGAAACTTGACTTGAGTTACAGTGGCTCACAAGCTATGGCAGATGCTGGGCTGCTTCAACTGATGGTGTGTGCAAACTTAGAAGTGGAAGGAGCTTGATGTGCCTGAAGCTTTTTGTTTGTTTGTTTTTCCAGTGATGTTGGCTGCATTAAAAAAAAAAAAGTAAAAGAGTAAAATCTCTCTCTACAGACCTTAGCCCACTGTGGCTGCAAAATGTCACAGATTAGGATTAAACACTCATTGGGCTATGAGCTGAAATCCCATTCATCCAGTTTAAGTTAAAATGCTTTGCTTTAGAGAGGAGGACTGTGGGTGCAGCTAGTTTAGCTGGGACAGCACATTTTATACCTACAGGCATGAATTTGCCAGGTCCCCCTTATACTTCAGGGATCAGGCACTGGTGAGGATCTGTTGCAGAAAAAATGTCTTAGGAAGAAAAGAATGACATGCATCTCAAAGGCCCGAAACTCAGAGAGGAACCCCCAAACTGTAACTGGATCTCTTGCACAACCCTGTGTGCCACCATGGTGACCTGTTTTGCAGAGGTTTTGAAGGGGTGGTTCTCTGTCAGTCTGAAGGTACCATTCCTTTCCCATGAACTCTGTTCCCACAAATGCTTTCTCATCTGCATATTTGCAGCCCAGCTCTGTTCGTCTCCATTCCTCTGCTGCTCATACCCATTCCTATGATCTGCACAGGGCTCCCCCCAGACAGCTTCTTTTAGTATGGCACCTCCTTATCATCCTCCCCTGATTCTTTACAACTCCTTGGTTTTGCTTTGAAAGCCCTCTTAGGCATTCCTCCCCCACTTCTGGCAATCCTTGAAGTTTTGGTCCTGCCTCTGTGATACAGTTCCAAACTAGGACCTCTGTGGCTTCTTCTGGGCATCACTCACCCTCTCTTCCCCTCTTTGATGCATAATCAGATTGTGGTTTAGTTGCTGAGATAAATGAGACCTCTGCATGCTGTCCTGGCTGCATACATACTGAGAGTGTCTCATCTCTGTATTGAGCCTTACGCTCTTTGGGACAGGGAGGTACCTGTTCCACATTTGGTGCTGGGAGGTCTAAGGCTGTTGGGAGGATGCTAGTGTGCTCCTGTGAGATATCACATTAAGCAGGGACAGAACCTGCTCTGAACTGGCCTTAGAGTGCTGCTCTAGGATCTACATTTTCTCAAAGAAATTAAAATCCTGGCTCTGGGGTTGGATCCATTAATGGGATGGATCAATTGCCTTGAATTCCAGAGGAGTAATAGAAGGGACCCTGCACTGACATCAGGTCTGTGGTTCAACTCATCTTTTACGTGTGTATTGATTTCACACTGTGGCAGGTACCACAAACTTGCCTGGCACAAAGAGCAGCAGCACACAGGGCTTTGGTTCTTGACAGAGTGGCCACAAAGTCCACTCTGGGGACTGGTGTGTGGCTGCATGGCACTGCCTCTGTGGCCCTGCACCTCTTCCCATTGCGGGAACACCCGTGGCAATTCAGCCATGTGTCCCCAGGCTGGAGTGGAGAATGGAGGGGGGATTGCACAAGTAACCCTGCTCTTTGGAATGTACTTATTGATCTTTTCCCCTTCTGTTAACACTGCATGACCCAGAAGGGACTCCAGCTCTCACTCTGAGAGCAGTGTCAATGACAGCTCTACAGAGTGGGGACTGGTCGAATCTTCCCTTTAAAATCGTCCTGTCCCAAGCCTGGGCACAGAGAGACAACAGCACTGCTGAGCAGAGAAGGGGAAAATCTGCTTTCAGGTTAGAACAGCACTTCAATATTGGGGGACAGGGGTAGAAGACAGCAGGCAGAGGGGATCGGGGGATGGTTGGTTCTGTCCTGGGCACCAGCAAGGATGTTAGCTGTGTCCCACAAACCCATCAGGTCAAACACCGAGCAAGGCAGATGATGATGTGAGGGGAGGAGTAAGGAAGACTTTGCCCACTGCAGAAGGGATGATAGGAAGCTGGAAGAGCCAAGCCTTCCCATCCTTACCCCTCTTACCTGATTGCTTTGCTTGAGGGCATTTTTCCCCCTTTCCCATTTGCTGATTGTAGCTAATCCTGAGCTAGCCAGGTGATGCCCTAGAGTGCCTAGCAGCCAACACAGGGCTGCTTGGTTTTCTGAAGCACTGCAAGGAGCAGCTGGCTTGCTCAGCCCTGTGCTGCTGCTCTGTGCCTGAAGGGCAAGTAGTAGGCTGGGGTGGTTTCCATCTGGCTGTGCAGGGGAGAGGATGCTCCTGGCTGCCACTTCTGCCCTGACAGACAGAGGTGCTTTGTCACAGCCATCCCTACTCTGCTTTGCATTGCAGTGATCTCTTCTAACCTGATTTTATCCAACTGTGTGCTGGGGGGAGATGGAAGTGTTCCCCGAGGCCAGGGCACTGAGAGCCCCTGGTCCAGCCAGTCAGGCTGCCTGATGGCTGCTGGACAACTCTTCTTGACTGTAAACTGAAGAATTGGGTATTCTGAATCTTCTTGCCAGCATTAACCTGCTCTCTCAGGGCAAATGCCTCACTGTGTAGGATGCCAGGACAGCCCACAGGCACTTAGGTCTTTGGCAACAGTGTGAACAGTACACATTGTAGCAATTACTGGCCTTTCTGCTCTCAGAAGTATTGGTGTGCTTCCTGCCACTGGCTCTCTGTGCAAACAGAGAGGAGTGGAGTTAATAGGTAACCACAGCAGTGTATGCAGTGTGTCCTTTGCAAGGGTCACATTTGGGAATTTCCTTTTCCTAGGATCTCAAGTGTGTTTACTACGTGCAGTGTTCCTCATTGATAATTTAGGGGCCACATGCAGTGTCCTCTTCAAATTCTCTTCATCAGCTAATTCCTTGACTACTTTATCACTGATGTGTTAGCCACTCTGTTTTTAGAAGACTAATTAAAGACTACAACAGTAGAAATCCTAGAGCTACTTCTGTGCTGAATGATGCAGAAGTGGCTGAACTCACAGAGTGAACATAGTCCTCAGCTTGTGGCAGCTGCTATCCTGCTCATGTGCTCTCAGATGAATGGCTTTGGGAGGAGGTGACCTGGGAAGACAGTCCCATCTGCACCTGGCAGAAGGTAAGAGGAGAAAAATTATTCAACCCTGACCAAAGTGCTGATGAGAGCATGACTCCTGTTGTGAAAAGTTCCTTCTTGGCTGAGATGAAGTGCCTGTTTCTTTTCCTCTGACTGTACTGGAGGTCTCTGGGCCCAGGGTCACATTTAGAGGTCTAACTCTAAGATGTCAAATTTCAGCAGATGAGGCTACACTTCCTGGCCAGAATTGTCCAGGAACTTTGTGTAGGTCCTGGACAAGGGCTCATCTCCCTGCTTCCCTTTATAGTCTGGAGATTGGCACTGCGGAGGATGATTTACTCATTGCTCCAAGTGCCCACTTGGGTACTCTTTTCTTTTGGCCAGGAAGGTATTTTGGGGGATCTTTTTCTGGCCAGGCTGAAGGTCTCCTTGTGAATCCTATCCCCCAGAGCTTGCAGACAACATATTCCCCATGGCTTATTCCTCCACTGGCACTACAGGAGATAATTAGTATGTGGCTAAGTCATATGTGCTGAGGGTCAGAACAGACAATGTGGCAGATTTTTCCCCTGGAATAAAGAAATGTCAACAGAGTTGCACTGCAGCGAAATGATGGGATCTGTCAGTGACCCTTTCACTGAACAAACAGCCCGAGGCAGTGCCTTCCTCTACGAGGATGGCATCGACTGGCAGCCAGGAACCCTTGTGATGATCACACACAGTAGGGCTTTCCCAGGGGCTGGTATCCCCAAGGGATGTGCTGCACAAGCGGGCAGCAGGGGACTCCATACAAAACTCTTGTGCACCACGAAATTCCTCCTGCCCAACAGAATTCCTTGTCCACTATGTCATTCCTCCTATGCTGCTACTTGGTGTTTCTGTAAAAACACATTTCAGCCCTCAAGTGAACAAAGGACCTGCCGTCGGGGGAAGCAGGAGGAAGAACAGGAACTTGAAAAACTCATTTTCTAGGCAGTTTTGGTATATTTCAATAGCACTTAAACTAGAACAGAGACAACTGTTCTGCTAGTGTGTGGTGGTGCTAGGCTGCCTCTCTTGCCCTACACATTTTCCCATTGCAGGAACAAATGTAATTCAGTGATGTGGCCCCAGGGCCACAGACTGCATCTGAATCAGCTTTGGTTTTGCTGCACGCTGATCAAGCAAGCTCTAGTGTCTTTTTACATCCTTCAGTTCAGTTCTTCCAGTGCACAGGCATTACCCATGTGAATTAGAAGGCACATTACTAACGTTGTGAAACAAGGTATCTCTCTGGCTCTTTCAGTGCTTCCTGGAAAAAGGGAAATTCTCCTTAATGTGGCTATGCTGCACATTAAAACTGATCCTTGTTTGCACCCTTCATCTCTCTCCCCTAAGCCTGTTACATGACATAATACAGCTCAGTGTGGGGACCAAAACTAGCTGCACCATTGGTCTGGAGTATGAAAAGCAGAAAAAGCTCTTAATTTGTTAAGAGGGTCTTGTAATCCAGGAGATTTTCAACAAACTGACAGAAAATAAAAAGTAAGCTCTTTTGACATGACAACAGTCTTGCACATAAAAATAAAACCATCCTCTCTGGTTTCACCTTGATGCTGATATGCCACAAATGCTAATGTTGCTTTGTATTCTTCTCATGTTCCACTCTCCCAGGTAAAAGACCAAATGCTTCTCATCCTGTTCTTGGGGGTGAATCTGTCAGGTGTTCCCCTTTCATTAGCCTTTTGTTTCACTAATAACTTACTAATTTGTATCTTTGGGACTTAAACCCCTTGATCTGTAAAAGATCACACACAGGTGATATTCTAAGGCAGTGATGGATTTTTCGAGTCCCTACACAGGGTGAAATGTGCTGTGCATGGGAGATTGCAATGCAGCCAATTAGCATTAGGATATCTGTCCTCCAGGAGCTGAAGGCAGCATCTTGGTTAATGCTTTCAGCTCTATGCTGGCAGATAGCCTCAGCCTACTGGTGTGTGAGGGTGGTGCTTCCTACAGGACTTTGAATTAAAAACTCACTCTTCCAAGCTGCTTTCAACACATGCTGCCTGCCTTTTCACTCTGGGATGCAGAATAGCAACAGCCCTATCCTAGGGCTTGTTTAGAAAACAAACAGTACATTCTCTCAAGGAGGGTTGAGACAGCTGAGAGAAAGTAATAGCTGGGCTGTGCTGGGGCAGTCTTGATGGAGTTGCACACAGTGGTGCCCCGAGCCCACCTCACCCCTTTGCTGAGTGTTTCTACACCCACCTCTGTGAAGGGGATGGGGAATGTGGTCCCGAGCTGGGCGCTACAGCCCAGCAGAGCCAACCTCCTTCATCAGGCACCCATCCAACCTCCCCAGAAAGGTGCAGAACCCAGGTTGCCACAAGGAAGCAACAGGCCCTGGAGGCCCTTAAATGCTTTGCTGCTTCTTGGGTCCTGCTTGGCTCCTAAAGCATCACAGCAGTGAGCACCATGATGCCCAAGACTGTCATGGGTTCCTCTAAGAGACTTCGGAGAAAATTCAGAGAATTGTACAGGCCTGGGAGTCAAGGCAGCTTTGTACCACTCTGGATCAACCTGCCTGTTTAGGGAGCCATGTTGCAGCACGTTGGCTCAAATAACTGGCTGCTCATGGGAGGTTAGGGGAGACCTAAGATTAGAGGGTTTCAAGAGATCTTGGAATACTGTCAACAGTCATTTAAAAATTGCTCTGGATGGGGCCTAAACTCCTGCAATTGGGCACTTGACAGTGTCTTGTAAAACAGGACAGTGCCCATGTCCCAGGAGAACTACCAAGTTGTCTCCAAGCACTTTTTGTTGACTAATACATCTAGTGAGATGTTCATGTTGTGTCATTGAAAAGTGCCTCAAAGAATCACAGAATCATTAATGTTGGAAGAAACCTCTAAGATCATCAAGTCCAACCATACCTATCACTAACATACCACTAAACCATGTCCCTAAGCAGAGTACTAAATGTTTCTTTAACACCTCCAGGGACAGTGACTCCACCACCTCCCTGGCCCATGCCAATGCCTAACAACCCTTTCAGTAAAGAAATTCCTCCTTATATCCCATCTAAACCTCCCCTGCTGCAACTTGAGGCCACTTCCTTTTGTCCTCTCTCTGTTAACCCTAGAGAAGAGACCTACTCCCATGTCACTCCAACCTCCTTTCAGGTAGCTGTAGAGAGAGCTAAGGTCTGCCCTGAGCCTCCTCTTCTGCAGACTAACCAACTCCAGTTCTCTCAGCTGCTCCTCAGCACACTTGTGCTCCAGAGCCCTCCCTAGCCTCCTTGCCGTTCTCTGCACACACTCCAATGCCTCTGGGTCCTTCTTGGACTGAGGGACCCAAAACTGACCCCAGGACTCTAGGTGTGGTTTCACCAGTGCTGAGTACAGGGGGATGATCACTTCTCTGCTCCTACTGGTCACACTATTTTTGATCCAGGCCAAGATGCTATTAGCTTTCTTGGCCACCTGGGCACACTGCTGGCTCACGTTCAGTCAACTATCAACCAGCAGCCCCAGGTCCTTCTGTGCCAGGCAGCAATCCAACCACTCTGCCCCAAGCCTATAACCTTGCATGGGGTTACTGTGACCCAAGTGTAGGACCTGTTGAGGCCTTGTTGAAGCTCATCCCATTGGCCTCAGCCCACTGATCCAGCCTCTCCAGGTGTTTGTGCAGTGCCTCCCTACCCTCAAGCAGATCGACTCTCCCTCCGTTCTTAGTGTCATCTGCAAACTTACTGAGGGTGCACTGAATCCCCTCATTCAGATCTTTGATAAAGACATTGAACAGAGCTGCCCCAACACCAAGCCGTGGGGAACACCACTGGTAACCAGCTGCCAACTAGAATGAACTCCTTTGGCCAATACTCTCTGGGCTTGGCCCTCGAGCCAGTTCCTTACCTAGCCAAGAGTAAACCTGTCTAAACCATGTGCTGCCAGCTTCTCCTGGAGAATGTGGTGGGACACAGTGTCAAAGGCCTTAGTAAAATCCAAGTAAATGACATCTACTGCTTGCACTTTGTCCACTAGGCCTGCTACCTCCTCATAGAAGGAGATAAAGTTAGTCAAGCAGGACCTGCCTCTCATGAACCCCTGCTATCTGGGCCTGATCACTTGGTTGTCCTGGACTTGCTGTGTCATCATCCTCAAAATGATCAACTCCATAACCTTCCCTGGTACTGAGGTCAGACTGACAGGCTTGGAGTTCCCTGGATCCTCCCTCTGACCCTTCTGGTAGATGGGTGTCACATTGGCAAGTCTCCAGTCACCTGGAACCTCTCCAGTTAACCAGGACTGCTGATAAATGATAGAGAGTGCTTTGGCAGGCATCTCTGCCAACTCCCTCACTATCCTCGGGTGGATCCCATCTGGGCCCATGGACTTGTTACTGTCTGAACAGAGCAGCAGGTCTCCAATTGCTTCCTCCTGGATTAAGGGGGCTTCACTGTGCTCCTCGTCCCTGTCTTCCAACTCAGGGGGCAGAGCACCCTGGGGTAACTTATCTGACTATGAAAGAGTGAGGCAAAGAAAGCATTGAGTACCTCAGCCTTTTCCCCATCCTCAAGTGACCATGTTCCCCATCACATTCAATAAAGGATGGAGGTTGTCCCTGGCCTTCCTTTTGCTGTTAATGTACTTGTAAAAACTTTTTTTATTATCCTTTAGTAGGGTGGTAGAAGAGCATGTCAGGGTCCAAAGCTAATGATTGTTTTCCATGCAGAAGACATCCTCTTTTCCTTCAGTGACATAGGCCATTGGTACCTGTTTCTAAAGCTGGCAGTGTTACCAACTGATTGTATGACACAGACCTGAGATAAAAGCTTGAGGTAGAAAACCTCAAGGAGATGTTCTCCTGAGAAGAGGACATAGAGTGTTTTATGATAAGATGGCTAAAATGGAAGGAAATGTGGTAAAGCAGAGGGCCTAATGTGGAAGACCCACTGTGGCCTCCTGAACGGTTTTCAGTGTGTGTTGAAGGCTTCTGTAGATCTTTGTTAAACTAGGCAACAAAAGATTTTGGTTGTTAGTCAGGGAGACCTCCCAGAGAATAAGTCATCAGTCATAGCCAGTGGGAAGGGTGATGCTCATCTTCCCAGCAGTGCTGCAGATCTCTGTTGCTCATCTGCTCTCTCTTCCATGAAGCACACAGCACAGGTTGTTAGGTGACATGGGCAATCATCATGTACATCATTTTCTGCTCTTTCTTGGCACTTCTGGCTGATTGTGTGCAGTCCAGCCCCACATGTTTGTAGTACATTAGAGTGTGTGTATTTGGAGGAGAGAATGTGCTTGCCCTGTTTGTTGGCTCAGATCAAGCTGCAGGCTGGCTGTCTAGGTCAAACCACATGGTTTTGATTTGCAGGCTGGAAAGGGATGAGCTCCCACCGACCCCATAAGTGTTTGTGTTTGAGTGTGTGGCACTGCTGAATGCAGCCAGTGAAGCACCAGACTGCTCAGCATCCTCCCTGAGGAAGGTGCAGAACATGGATCTCATCTCTACATCTCCATCTCACAGGCAAATCCCACTATCCATTGGTAAAGTGGCTTTTCTCTGGTGCGGAAAGTCTGTGTGCTGGGATGCTGGGACTTTTGGGCTCATCCCCTTGCTTGACTTTCTGTGAGAGTGAGAGCAGGTGTCAGAGCAAACCGTGGCAACATGCTAAGAGCAGTGGGTTCAGAGGGAGATGTTTGTATAGGAAATCATGGTGGTTGTGATTCCTGGGAACGGTCTTATCTGAATCCTGACCAGGCTTGAGTGCTTATTCAGCTTGTGAGGTCAGGCAGCCCATCCTCTTGAGAAGGGGTGACCTAGGAGACAGCACACCAGGGACAGGAATGGTTGTCAATTGGTGAGGATGGTTAGCAATCGAGTAAGAAGTGTCTGCTGTACTTTTCAACAGAAAGATTTCCAGACTGCAGTTCAACAAGGTGAAGCTGGAAGATGCTGGGGAGTACAGCTGTGAAGCGGAGAACGTTTTAGGGAAAGACACCGCAAAAGGCAGCCTGAATGTGAAAAGTGGTAAGTGAAGAAGCCAGCAAATGTCTTGAGCTATCTGCCATTTGAGCCAAAAGCAGGAGGTTCTGCACATGATCTATCTTGTATTTTGTTTCATGCTTTCAAGAGATTGAGTAAAACAACCTTGGGAGATAAGAAAAATCCAGCTCAGCGTAAATGTTTACCTTTGTTATCTGTCACTGGCAATGTGGTTAATTTACATTTTAAATCATCTTACAGCCTATGACTTTTTTTTAAAAAGGGATAGGAGGAATGAAAGCTGGTGGGCTTGATGCTTTCTTTTGTTAAAGAATATCTGAGAAGCAAAACTCACCAGAAGACAAGTAATTAAGCCATAGCTTTGTGATGAGTGAATTTGCTTCTGGCTTTCATCCTAGAATGTGTGCTCCATCTCTTAGAGCTCAGCAGATGGAGTCTGAGGTTAGGTGGGTTTAGTATTATCTTGCTCATAATAATGGTGTTGCTTAACATGATGGTTTGGATGCACCCTCCAGCTCAGAAAGTCTCTGCGTTGGTTGCCAGAAGCCGGGAGGGTGAGACTTGGGGAGGGATGACTCTGTACAAGCTCTGTTTCCTAACGTCTTCCTCCTGCCATTCACAATGGGCACTGCAGGAGCCTGGGTGTGGTCCTGTGCAGCCCTTTGCTCTGATCCAGGTTCTCTCTTGTGCTCTTATTAGAATTAGTCAAACGTGATGGAAGGTAGCTTTCTCCTGCTGCTTCCTGGCATTATTTTCTCTATTAACCTCTGCCACAGCAGTGCTGCAGTCCTAAATCTTATGTCCCATGAAGCTGCAATACCACATAGCCTCCCCCATCAATTACTCTGCCTGTAAAACCGAGTGCTTGCAACATCTGCAGAAAAGCCATCCATGCTCACACCTCCATGCCTTCATGCTTCCCATCTATGCAGTCAGCCCCACTGCTCTGCTGTATTTCTGATCCCAATAGGAAAGGTGCCCAGAGTAAGCTGAGACAGTGCCACTCCTTGTTTCTGACTCATGCACAAGCTGTCCCCTTGCAGGCTAAACTGTTCCTGGTTTGCCTGGATGCTGCACCTGCAGTCCCCACTCCCCAGCTCCAACACGCATGGGCAGCACGTGCCTGCCATCACAGCCCTGCCTTCCTCCTCTGCTCACCCTTCCCAGTCACTAGGTCCCTTTCGAGAGAAGAAGTGTGACTGAGAAGCACCTACTGCAAGACTCTGATCCTGCACCCAGCTTATGGCACCAGGAAAACGCACGTTAGCCCAGGGCAACTTCCAACCACCCCTTCCTGCGGGCACAAGGAGGAACATTTGTCAAGGTTTAGCTCTTCCTCCTCAGGAAGTCATGCAGTCAGGCAACGACAGGATGTTGCTCTCACTCAGGTCCAGGGAGTATGAAGATACACCTGAGTTGCCCAGAAATGAAGAGAAGGCTTCAGGGAAAACTTACTGCAGCCTTCCAGTAGTTAAAGGGGCCTATCAGAAAGATGGGGAGGGCATTTTTAGCAATGGCTTTAAAATGAATGAGGAGATTTAGACTAGATTGAAGGAAGAGATTTTTTACACTGAGGGTGGTGAGACCTTGGCTCAGGTTTCCCAGAGAGGTGGTAGATGCCCCATCCCTTGAAACATTCCCGGTCAGGTTGTTCGGGGCTCTATGCAACCTCATTTGGCTGAAGATGTCCCTACTGACTGCAGGGGGGTTGGACTAGATGACCTTTAAAGGTCCCTTCCAACCCAAACCATTCTATGGTTCTGTGATTCTATGAAACATGTTGAGACGTGAGAGTCAACTAGAGATACCCAGAGATCTGACCTGAAACTTTTCCTGTGGGAAGTTGCAGGCTGCAAGGTGCTGCAGATCCAGGAGACTGCCTGACAGTGTCTTGATTAATCTGTTTGCTAAGCTGCCTTGCAAACCTGCCTTTGGTTTGCCACTGTCAGCTGCATGCCCAGCTGGCTGCTGCTCTTTGCAGGTCACCTGGCAGGACAGCAGCTGAGTGCTCCTTGTAGTCCCTTGCAAAGGTAAACAAGATGATGGTGATGGCTGTAGGCTTTTGCAGCTCTGTCACCCCCTTCGCACTCTTTTTTCACTTCCTGCTGGAGCTACCCAGAGCTGAGCAGCCTTCATCTGTGCCCAGGCACTTGCGGTTCTGGAGTCTCCCTTTTTCCTTACTGCTGGGCCTTCCTGGGACCTTGACAGCTTTCCTCACTTCTGCAAGCTCCCTTTTTCTGTGATATCTTTCTGTAGAAAACTCCTCAGGGCATCTGCTTGTCTCTGAATCCACGTATGTGCTGTCTTCTGTCCCTGCCTGCATTCTTTTTCAGGCTCCTTAGCCCTGATCCTATTGTGACTAAATCTCAACACAGTGCTCTGTGAAGTTCTAGTGGTGTATAATAACCATTGATCTGAACAGATGTACAAGCTGGCCTTCCCTCTTTACCAGAAGCTCACTTCAGCTACTACTGTTTCTGTATCTTTTGCTACTTTATATTCTACTACACAATAAGCAACATGTTGTCCTCTTTAGTATATATGCTCCAACTCTCCAAGCTGACCCTGCTGAAAAAGATAAATTTTACACCGACCTGTGCTGCCTTATCCAAAAGGTCCCTGCAGATGATAAGATCATTGTCCTTGGTGATTTCAATGCCAGAGTTGGAAAAAATTTTGAAGCCTGGAAAGGAGTATTAGGCAGACATGGTGTGGGTAACTGCAACGATAATGGTCGTCTGCAGCTAGAATTCTCTGTGGAACAGCAGCTCACCATCACTAATACTATCTTCCAGCAGAAAAATAGTTTGAAGACAACCTGGATGCATCCTAGATCTAAGCATTGGCATCTCATCGATTATATTTTAGTGCATCAGAGAGATGTCCGCGATGTCCATCATACTCGCATGATGCCTAGTGCAGAATGTCAAACAGACCATCGC
>VWZO01000017.1:0-26646 GCA_013396975.1 Bucco capensis | reverse complement strand
CTTAAATCAGTCCAACAGTTTAACTACCTAGGCAGCCTCATCTCCTCAGATGGTAAGATTGACAGAGAGATAGACAATAGGCTAGCAATGGTATATAGTGCTTTTGGAAAACTCTATAAAAGAGTCTGGTGAAATAAACACTTGAAGAAAAGTACAAAGATCAGTGGTTATAGAGCCATTGTGTTGTCTACTCTTTTATATGGTTCCGAATCATGGGTCATCTATTGCCACCACCTACGACTCTTGGAGCGCTTCCATCAGCGCTGTCTCCAATCCTAAACATCCATTGGACAGCTGATGTAACTAATAGGTCTGTCCTAGAACAAGCAGCAATTTCAAGCATTGAGACCATGCTGCTGAGAACGCAGCTGTGTTGGGCAGCTCACGTCTCCAGGATGAAGAACTACTGCCTTCCTGAGATCATGCTCTATGGGGAACTTGCCACTGGCTGTGGCAAGAGAGGAGCCCCGAAGAGGAGATACAAGGACTCCCTGAAACAACATCTTGGCCTTGGCCATATTGATCACCTTAACTGCTCTACTCTGGCCTCCAGTTGGGAGCTCTGCACACACACTATTTTTAATGCCACAGATGTTTTTGAGAAGGCACGCAGGATCACTCTGGAGGAGAAAAGACAGCGTAGAAAGAATAATGTCTTGCAGGTTATACCTCCTAAGGACTCCTTCTGCTGTGCCTTCTGCAACCACTCTTGTCTGTCCCAAATTGGCCTTATGAAGAGCGTGCATCTTCATTCGCATAGTCTAGCCATGATTCTACTTCTTTACTGCTGCTCTGTCCCTGGGATCCTGGTGCCCCCACCTGTCCCATGCAGGCTGCCTGGGGCTGATGCTCTGGGTTCAGCTGCTGGAAGCACTCTTTCTGGCCTGACCCTTAGCAGTGTTAGTGGAGGTCTTGTGATGTTGCTGTGATCCAGGCAGGTGAATCTGGGACTGGGAAAAAGTCCTGAGCTAACACTGCACCTTGTGATACAAAGACGCGAGTTTTGGGGACATCTCTATGTGCCCCTGTGGAGACGTGGCATTGCAAGAGGTGGCCTGAGCTGTTGAGGCTTGAGATGAGCATCATGGAGGAGTGAGGTGTCCTCAGCCCAACATGCTGTTCCCCTCCAGGGGTGCACAGGCCAGAGACACAGGCTCCTGAGCCCACTTGAGTCCTGGCTGGCAGAGGAAGACCTTATACATGAGACTCTCACGCCCATGGATGTGAAGGTCTTAGATTCAATCTCTGCTGGTAAAAATTTCTCAGCCCAAGAGGCAGCATTGTCATTGCAAAGTATTCTGCTCTATTACACTGCCACTTTTCAGTCTCTATCAGTTCCAAAAAAACATCTCTTCAGCAATGCAGATCTGTTGCAAGTCACTGAAAACATCACACTGAAGATGTTTTCTTTAGAAAGAGAGTGACTGCAGTGCAGTGACCTCTTGTCATGTAGAAAACACCCCTCATCCAAAGCCATCACCTCATCTCTCTTCTCTGGTCCTGGTGTTTCCCCAAACAATGTGGCTCAGAAAGAAATGCTTATGCATTGAAAAGCCTTGTGAGGGTGTCAGTTGCTTCTGGGCTCAGCCAAAACGTCTTGTGCTTTGATGCTATTTTCAGACTTATATTACTTTGAGGTAAATTAGGTGCTTTCTTGGAAAAATGTCCCATTTTTCTCCATTGAGTAGTCTAATATTGGTATCCCATGGGCATGAGGGCACAGCTGAGATGTGACTGTTTCAGACTTTTTTTTCCCCTCAGAAAATTTCTAGACATTTTCTTAACTGACACCCCATGCCCCCACCACCATGCCCCAGCTCGCTTTTGGCAAGCACTGTAGGAAAAATCAAACTTGTCTAAACAATTCTTTCTGCTGTTACCTATTCTTGGTGGTCTCAGCCCTGTCTCTGACAGGGTGCTGCACGCACAGTGTAGGCTCTCCTGGTGCTTTCTCCTTTGTGCACCTAGAGAATGGTGAGAGGCTTTGATCCAAGAGCAGGCTTGAATAGAGCTGGTGACTGTGGCCATTGGATTTTCCCAGTATCCTCATTTATAAAGAGGGAATTTCTTCATGTGCTCAGCTCCCATAGTGCCTTGGGCCATGGCCTTCAGCGGTTTCCTGTTCCTCCATTGCTTGTCCAAGCATTCCTTTGTGCTGTAGAAATGCCTCTACTTGTGGAAGGGAGGCTCTTCAGCCAATCTCATTCTCTCAAACTCCACTTTTTTCCCAGTCTCGTGTTCTGTGATCCCATCTTGGCACTCTTATGGCTGCCAGGGCTAAGAAAACCAGGTTTACTCATCATCCACTCAGTGAGTCCTGAGCCATTTCTGTCTTCTTACCATGACAGAGATCCTCCTGGCCCTTTAGAGGGAGATGGCTGGCGTGCCCAGTGCCATCCCCTGCAGGGGACCCCCTTGGTCTGATCTGAGCATACCCTAACCAGCACTAACACACTGACAGCCTACCCGGCCTGGCCACTCAGCAGCACCTGCTCTACTCCTCCTCCCTGTAGTAGCTAAGCCCACTCTTCTCTGCTCAACATATATATTTTGTTCACTACTTTCTTACCTTAATTTCCCCAGGAACAACGAAAGCACCACAAGTCTTTCCAGCCTCAGAAACTAAAATAGTTGTTATGGAAGAAGAGTGTAAGTACCTCTGCCCCTGCTCCCCTCATACAGCTTCTCTCCCCTTTTTTGTTTTGTTTTTATCAGCCATTTTGCATAAATGCTTTATTGCCTCCAGGAATCTTCTTTAATTGCTACTTCTCTTTGATTTCTTCCAGATCTTTTCCTAGATCTGTCAAAAAATACAATTTATATTGCTGGTGTCTACCTTAGAGAGGGAGAGTTGCTAACTATTGCAGTGGTAACTTGAAGAACATGCTGCTTAATATTGGACCTGAATTTTAAGCATTTCCAGCTCCTTCAATACAGAGGTTTATTGCTACTTGGAAGATGTGCTTGTGCCTTTGATTTAGTGGGGGTTTTGTTGGTTTGTTACTGGGTTTGGTTTTGGGTTTTTTTTGTTTGTTTGTTTTTTCTTTTTTTTTGAGAAAACCAGGAGAGACTATGAGAAATACAAGAAAAAAAAATGTGAGTCTTCAAAGAGTAAGTCTTAAAAGAATTGCAGAAAATCCATCTGTGCCCTGCCATCATGTTTTACCTTGAGTCTCCAGAAAGCAAGAACAGATTCCCCAAAATGTTGGATGTGGTGGAAGTGCTTTTTAGCATCCCCTCCTCTTCAGCTGTCACAAGTGCAGTAGAAGATGGGCTCACACAAATAAAAATCAAAGCATGTATAGAAGTGCAGATCCAGAAGCCGAGGTGTCTGCTCCTTGGTTCAGCTCTTCGTGGTGGGTGGCATGATCTCTGTGTCACAGTCTTTCCATGCTGGGGGACCTTGTGGCACCCAGGCATGGAGAGCTCACCAGGACCCATCCAGATGAGCAGGAGCAGGGAGTTAGCTGTCTGATAGTCCCATTTCAGATGCTCACGCCCAGAAGGGACAGCACAGCTGCCTGTACCTCTTGGTTGACAATTATGCTTGGCAGCTTTGTATTGGGATGTTTCATCTTGGAAGCTCAACCTTTTATGATTCTGAAGGAAATCTGATAGCAGCCACAGCAGGGACTGGCCAGGTATCCTTTAAAAGCTTTTCTGATTAGAAAACTGCAATTTGGATTTGCTCTTGTGTTGTGCTTAGCCTTCCACTGCACTGGGGACATCAAGCTGAGATGCAGCACCAATGACCACACCATCCTTCCCCAGGATTTTTCCTTTGTGTTCACCAGCATAAATCCATGCTACCTGTTTGCATCACGTTAGAGAGATGCTATTTTCACTAAAAACCAAATTTCAGCTGTAGAAAGGGAACTGGCCAAGTGCTGTGTGGCCTGCACAGAAGTTTCTCCTTTTGAAAACTAATTTGTTCTGTGGTAACATCATCCTTGACTGTCTGTGTTTCTTCTTAATGATGTGAAGAGATGATAAAGTCTTCAGACAGAGTTGTAACTGACTTTCCTTCACATTCCTGTTTATGGTTTCTCCCAATTGTTACCCCTGATTTTTATGGGTATTGATGATCTATCTATGATAGATTGCACATGTGTATACCCCACGGGGAGGTATTGAAGATGGTGTGAGGTGTGATGATCTGGATAGCTGACAAGTATCTCATTCTGGCTTTTAACTATCTGTATTCAACCTGTAGATTATCCCATCATCCCATCTCTCATTATTTCACTGAAAAGTTGTAAATGATCTATTAGATTTTAAACACCCTGTTAAGAAAGCGCCATGAAAACTTGATGGTAGCAGCAGTTCCCTGGGAAAGGAGAGACTTCCTCATACAGGCCAGGCAGTTTGGTTACAGCACTTGGTCCCTTCTGGCTAGCCCATGCTGGGAGGCAGGCATCTCACCAGGCAGGCTGGGCAAGAGTGTTAGACCTTACAGCTCAAGAAGCTCACCATGTTCTCCCCATGGCCCAGACAGTCCCTATGGCTTCGTGAATGAAGATCCAGGGAGGGCTCCATCCACTCTCCTCATCAGCGCCTTTTCCAAGCGTGCTGATAAAAAGAGGATAGCAGATAGCACCCTTGAGCCTGCACTATGGATTTTTTTTAGGTGAGACACAGCATGTGCAGAGCTGGACCCACCCTTTAGTCCTAAGGTTCATCTGCCAGGGCCTAGCAAGCTTGGACGCTGGCAGCCAAGTCCTTAGGACGGAGGTTTAACCTCTTAGCTGGAAGGCCTTACAGGGCTAAACGAGCTCCATCTGCCCGGGTTTGGAATCAGAGTTGTCCTTCTCCTAGGATGACTGTCAGAAGGCTAATGAGCTCATCCTACCCATCCAAGGATTCTAGGAACATGGGTATCACTCCCCACACTTTCCCGTGTGCAATGAGTTTAATGCTCCCTCTGCTGTGGGCACAGTTATCGCACCAGGGGAGTTATCACACCTATGGACAAGGGGATAAAAACCACCATTCCATACAGCCCCATGTGTCTCACTCCCTCCATCCCTGCTGCCTCTAAAAATGTAGACATTTTTAACTAGTGTTTTCCCTGAAGGTCCCAGTTCCTTCCTGGATGGTCCAGCCTTCTTCCTTTCTACCCCTGTCTGGGGAAAAGGAGTGGGATATCACAGATTTCTCCCTCAGAGCACTGTTAAAGCCTTTCTTACCACCTCTAAATCCACCTACTAGCAAATCCTGCCACATTCTGAGTCAACCTTGCCTGCCTTCTCCTCATCTCCAGTGGCCTTAGACTTCTGGGCACTGCCTCATTCCTGACAGAAGGCAGTTTTACACACCAGACAGCACTCAAAATGCAGCCCAGGTCTCCAAGGTGGTCTGTCTCTCTCTTCTTGGGAAACTTTCCTCTGGAAGCATTTTTGGGATTATTTTTATCCTACTGCTTTCCATCTTGGCACCTTCCCATGCGGCTACAAAGTGCAAGAAGGCAGACTGGAACTGTAGGTTCTCAGAAATACCTGCATTGTTACAAGGATGTGCGTGGGATTTCTTCTTCAGCTGCTGTTCCACTTGCCTACGTGCTGGCTCAAGCAGGCCCTCTGGTTCCCTTTGACAGGGGCACTGTTGGGTATAGACCTCACAGATCTCATGATGGTTTGGAAAAACCCAAGGATATCTTGAGTTTCTGGTGTAGAGACAGCCCTGAGATACCACTCTGCATCTGGGACCAAAGATCTGGAAGATCTGGAATCTGGTGGTGCTGCATTTTGAGAGCTGTCTGGATTCAAATCTGCCTTGCACCATTGTCCAGCCATGTGGATGGAACCCTTTACTCAGGTTGAGTACTGGGACCTGCCAGACAGAGAGTTTGGTTTGCTGATGCCCTCACTACATGGTATGTGAACAGCATGGGGTACCCTCAGCTTCATTCAGTAGTGTGGACAACTTCAGATGAGCTAGAGCTATTTTGCAGCTGTAACAAGCTGGATCATGGAGTGTGATGATTGCTAGCCTGGTGATAGGGGTGTAGTGTTGATTTTAACACCAGTTTTGGTCCATGTGGTCAAGTTAGACACTAAGGACCGGATTCAGAAAAGAAATCTGGTGTCTGGGAAAGTTTTCGTATGATGCTGCATGTTTTGAGGTGGTACCTGTACAGGGTCTTACATCTTTCTCTGAGTATCTGCTTTTGTTTTAGTATTGTCAGACTGGAGGAGCCCTAGTGATGCTTTCTTAAGAAAGCAGTGGGGCACAAAGAATATATCCCTACTGCTGTTAGCAAGAACTCTTCTTATTGAGCCTGGTAAGCATGACATGGTTGCAGTAACCTCATCCGTAGTGAAGAAATTTTAAAGAAGACATCTTGTCTTGCATTTTTCACAGGCTAAGATTGTGCAATTGGGTGATCAACGTGGCTCAGCTCACAGGCAGGAACTTCCAGGGATCGAGTAACTTGGTCATGTGCCCTGATGCAGAGAGAAGTGTCCTTTATGCTCATTCCAACATCCAGAGAACTCAAAATGATCATGTGATCATGTCACTCAGAAGCTTGAAGCAGCTAAACAAGGTTCAGAAGCCTGTGGCTACTGACCTGCTTGTTAAACAGAATAGGGATTGGTGCCAAAGCTTAGACACATTTTGATGGAGGCAAAAATGGAAGAAGGTTCAGAGCAATCTATAGAGCATTCTGAGGTGGAAGGTTTATGCAGGAGAAAGATATCAGAATCTTACCAAATTTTCATTTTTAAAAGGTAAGAAAATGTTTGAAATCTCTGAGAAGGTCAGGTCATCCCTTCTGCTTGTTTTCTGCTGTTGAGTTCTCCTCCAGTTGATTTCCTTGACTTCAACAAGCAGGTAAAGTCTTGAGGGTAATAAGAGAGCACAGGCTTGGTGAAGGAAGCTTGGTTTGGATGCCGTCAGGATATGAGAGGATCCACCAGTGATGGGCAGATACTCTGAAGAAACATGGATCATTGCAGCTGCTCACCTGCTCTCTGCTCATGCTCTTTCTCAGGGTCACTATCCAACTAATCTGCTTGAGTGCCTTTGCTTCAGCAGCCTCTGTAGGCTGGCAGTGCTGGCTGGGCTGTCCTAGATCACTTTGTGGGTGCTCTGCAGCAGAAAGAGATTGGGGATCATAGGAGGAAGGTGGAACAGGGAGTAAGACCAGAAGAGGCAGTACTGAGTTATGCTGGGAACATGAGGATTGGGGGGATAAGGTGAGGCACTTGAATGAAAGCTGGGCTTTCTGGACTGATTTTGGGAGCCTTTATCTCAACTACTGAGGATCACAAGCCCTCTCTAAGATCCTTTTATAGCTCCCTGTGGAAGAGTAGTTGAAACAGTCCTTCTTTTCCCAGTGAAATCTAACTTTCCATGCACCACTTTGTGTCCACAGATTTCATAGATGTCCTGTTGGTGATGTCACTGGACTAAGTTTGTAGACTCATTGGTTTAGACTCATTCAGGTTCTCCCTTTCCCATTTAATACCTTCTCCAATGCTTAGCATGCTTGGATGTTGGAAATGTTTTCCTTACCTTCTCTCTCCCAGGTGAGATAGTCCTGGTGACTTGTGATGTCTTTGCTGTGATGTGGTTTGTACATCGCATTTAGCTGAGTCAAAGCTTCAGCATATGCCACAGTAAGATGCCATGTCATGAAGTTTCAGCCAATTCCTCCAAACCTCGTATCACCAGTCTGGTGCAGCCTTTACTGGGTGACCATAGCAGACCTGTGCATTAATTGGTTGGTCGGACTCTGGTCACTCCAGTCTGAAGGCACTGTGCTCTCCTGGAGCCAGCATTTCTACAAACGTGAGCATGGTGCAGTTGTTTTGGAGTTAAAGGGTGTCCACCCAGCCCAGGACAGGAGTAGAAGAGACAGAAGTCAGTCTCCCAAGGGCCATGCAGGCAGACCAGTTTTCAATATTAGACTAAAAATAAGTCCTGGTGTGGCCTTTGCACAGATAATTGAAAGCCCACAGCTGGAGGTGTGGTTGGTAATTGAGTGGAGCCTGCATGCATCCAGGCATGGTACCTCGAGGTGGATGTGTTGGAGATATTGCCACCAGCCTGCAGAGAGCTGTGTTGTGCTGTCTGCTGTCAACTTCTGGGTGCTGCTTGTTTGGCACTCTGTTTTTTTAGTAGCCATCACATCTACTGCTCTAGATGTGATGTGAAGCTCTAGATGTGAACCTTCAAAGCATNAACAGGTTGCCCAGGGAGGTGGTTGAGTTCCCATCCCTGGAGGCATTCAGGGTGAGGCTTGAGAAGGCTCTGGGCAACTCGAATCTAGACAGGGATGTTTGTGCCCACTGCAGGGGGGTTGGATGACCTCCAGAGGTCCCTTCCAACCTAAATGATTCTGTGTGATTCTGTGTGAAACTGATGTCCCCTGGAAAAACTGAGGCTGTCAGTGTTCAGAGCAGGAGGCAGTATACCAGGAAATCTGCTCTGACTCCATTGTGTGATCCTGGCATGTTGCTTCACTTCTTTGGCTTCAGTTGTCCTCCCTGCAAAACATTCTTGCTGGCACTGGCCCTGAAAAAGGCTTTTTAGGTTGTTGAACAAATCCCCTCATTGAAGCATCATGCTGCTGCTATTACAATTGATGGTGGGGATTCGGGAAAATAAAATGCTGCAGTGCTAAAACATGCCTTCTGGGACCCTTGTGGTAGAGAAAAGCATGAAGAAGGGATTCTTCATGAAGCTGGAGAGAGGGATCAGCCTGAAAGAGCGACTAAGCTAACATAAGACTCTGCCCCTGCAAACCTGTCCTATGGAACAGGCAGTCCCTTGGCACTCCCAAATGTTTCAACTTGCTCCTCAGTTAAAATGCCTAAACAGCACGGATGGGGGACCGGAGGAGTGCTGCCTGTGTGCTTCTGGTCAGCAATATCTGAATGCTCTGAGGTGAGCATCCTGCAGCCTGGCATTTGTTTTTTTGGGGCTATTGATCCTAATGATCCCCTCAGGAACTAGGAAGGTAATTCCAGCAGTATCTATTTCAGCAAAATGCAGGGGTAAATACTGGGTCATTTCCAGATGAATAAACAGACAGGAGCAGAATTTTTATTAGCTCCATATTCCCCAATCTGTTGGCAGGCGAGCCCCAGCCTAATTTGATGTCCAGAGATAGCAGTAGTGAGCACCCCAGCTCTGGTCAGGTTTATGGAGAGCAGAGAGTGTCAGACCA
Source organism: Bucco capensis (assembly GCA_013396975.1). Lineage (NCBI taxonomy): Eukaryota > Metazoa > Chordata > Aves > Piciformes > Bucconidae > Bucco > Bucco capensis. The sequence continues at coordinate 17,474 of VWZO01000017.1, read as the reverse complement.
GATGTGGACAAATCTGCCACAGGGAGAATGGTTAGGATCAACAGCTCCTGAATGTATTAATCAGTGTAAATCATGGATTTAGTGTAGCTCATGCCAGGATTACAGTGCTGCAACCAAGGAATAGATTGGCCAGACACCTTCTCACCCATGTGCTTTTGACAAGCATTTGGATGAACTTTGGTTGAGAGGAACCTCAGCAATTCTGTGTTTTGTCAGTAAGTACATGAGGCATATACAGAACAAGCAATTTGTATACACTCTCCAACCAGCTGAGTCCATCTGTCTAACTGAATGTCTAAATATTGAGAAAATAAAGTGTCTGTACTCTATGAACCCACCAGTCAAAGTTATTCATCAAAAAAAAATATATCCCAAAGAGCAGAGAAAGCTATCACTGGCTCCCTGCTTGCCTTTGACAGTAGCTGCAGTTTGTGAAAAATTAACTGTAATTTATAGTCCAAACTGCATTCATTAACTCTTTGCAGGGTCAGTATTTCACCAGATTTCTGAGAAGAGGCTGGTGAGCTGTCTGCAGAGGTTCAGTGACGTGCATGGGAGGAGTTGTGTAAGAATCCCTGCACAATCATTAATGGCCTTCCTGCGTAGGTGGATCTTGTGAGGGGAAGTCCACATGGCAGTGTCAGTGCCCCTGGATCTCCTCCCTGCTACCCTGTCATTGACATTAGTCCTGGAAAACCTAGGTGTATGGTGGGAAACAGGCACTCTGAATGGCTGCGGTGCTCCCAGCCTCTGGGGTTAGTGCTACACTGTCCTCACTGACAGGGGCAGTGCCTTCAGCTTGTTGAAAATCACACCCATCAAGAGGCAGCCCTCCTTTCCCCCTCGTCACCTCCTCATTCCCTTCTGCTTTTTTCTCAGCCCTGGGACTGAGACCAGCTGGAGGTCTGACTTGCTGATGGTGAACTGCTCCAGGCCTTCTTCCAGCTTGTGGAAGCTTTGTGACCAGTTTGCCTGTGTGTTTGTAGAGGCTCCTGTCTTGGGGGCACCTTGCTTATTCCCACTGGTCTAATTTCACCCTTTCTTTTCTGTAGCTTGCCCCATGCCCACTCCCTGTTTCCTGCTCTTAGTTTGTTGATGTTAGCTAAGCTACAACAGCTAAGGCTAAAAAAAGAAAGTGTATGGAAGAAAGGTCAGGCAACATGGGAGGATTACAGAGATGCTGTCCACCACCACAGTGAGACAATTTGTGCAACCAAAGCCCAGTTAGAGTAGAATCTGTTCAGTGCTATAGGGGACAATAAAAAAGGGCTTTTTAAAGTCTGTTAATAGCAAGAGGCAGACCAGAAATTAGATGGACCCATTTGTCCTGGTTTGAAAGGACAGATCTGGGAAAAGACCCCTTTGAGAACCTCCCCTTCCCCAAAAAGGAAAGAAACCGCTGCACATGGGGAGTGAGTTGTAAAGAATAACTTTTTAACATAGACAAATATATAACAATGAAAATATAGAATGATGCAAACCCTCCCGGTTCCCTCCTCACACCACTGCCCCCCCCCCACTCGCAGTAAAACCTGCTTGGGTGCAGTCCGATTAAGATGAGGTGGCAGATGAGATGAAGAGTGGAGGAAACCTGGGTGGTGGATGATGATGGTGGGTAGAGGAATGGATAGGAGATGAAGGGATGGTCTGGCTGCTGAGCACTTTGCCGCAAGATGGAGGAGAGCAGGCTTTCTCCCTCTTGCCGTCTCTCCTTCTTCCCAGAAGCACCAAGGGCTCCCGGCAGTCCTCGCCGCGGAAGTCCTTCCCCCTGGCATGCTGTCCACCTTTACCATCACTGGTCATTGAACTGCAGATGACTCAGGACCAGATAGATATTTGTTAAGGTCTTTCACTGGCCCAGGCTGACAGGACAATACAGCTAAACATGAAGTAATGGAATGGAGTCACTTGTGAGTCTGGAAATTATTCTGCTGGTGGGGTGGAAACAGACTGAAGTCTCCCTTGCCCTTGTGCTTTCAGGTTCTTGCCTTTGATCTGCAGCCACGTGGTGTCAAAGGGGGGCACATTTCAACCCAGGCACAACTAACATCTTCTAAGAGAGACATGGTTTTCTGACAGTCATAGCTCTGTTGAGAGCTCTCTCTAGAAGTGCACCACATGCATATCCCAAGCCTCATTCACGTCAGTCTCTCTTTTAGCTGTTTAAAAGGAATATGATTGTTTATATGGGATGAACATCTCATGCAATCTCTAGCTGGTCAGCACAGTAATCCGCTCTGGTATCACAACATCACACAGCACTGCATCTTCCTCTCCACCTTTTCTGGTGGAAAAGGTACTTTTTTTGTCTGAGTTGTTTTTTATGGGGAGATGAGATTTCTGCCTGCTGTATTTGTTGCCCCCTCTCTGCTCCTCCCTTAATGGGGGAAGGCACGCTCCAGAATCCTTTCCTATAGGACTTATGGTATTAGACTCTGGCAGATGGATTGTTTTGCTTGGTAGCAACTGGAATGATTACAGAGGTAACGGCTTCCTGCAGACTGGGCTTGTCGTTCATCCATGTGCCTTTCAGTTTGCACCAGTGCTTTGGTTCATGAGGGTTCAGTGCTCCCTGATCTGACAGCAGGCTTGCAGCTTCAGCAGAGACCTGTTCATTGTGCAGTTTGAAGGTACTTCAATCAAAGCCTGCAAGCACTCCATACCAAAGGCCACCCCATGAGTGGCTTTCAGCAGCTCCCACACTGTGTGCTGCCCAAGCAGCGCTCATGGACTGTTCAAAGGTGACTGTCTTCTGGGTACCTGCTCCCCTGCAATTGTCACACTTCCCTGGCAGGCCCTTGCTTGCTCTGCTGCTGCTTCTGTCTCCACAAGACTGGCCCAGCCATCCCCAAGAGAGCTGCAGAGTAGAGCGGGCAGCTCCCTCCAGCCCAACCTGTGCACCACCTGGCCCCGACTGTGTTTTGGGTCCCAGCTGCATGCTGCTAGGCTAGGTTTTATTTTTGTGCTCATTTTCAAAAAAGAATTTTGTGTTAATTCTTGGTTTAAGTGACTGGATCACGCAATAAGTAGCTGAAGGAGAGGCCTGGCTAGGAAAGCCCAGGTGCTATCATGCACAGTTACAGCTCCTCTGTCCTCAAGCTGCTGCTCTCCACTGGCCTTAGAAAAAATGTAAAAGCATAAACTATACAACTTTTTACAAAGCCATTACAATGGGTTTGTCTTCTAGTTCCCATTAATATTAATTGGAAGGGAATGCTGAATTTCCCTGCGGAAGTTTGGGAATTTTCATATTTGAGGGGTTTTTGTAAGGACCTCTTTGGTTGCTTGGTCAAATCATCATCTATCTGTTCTAAACTCCAGCATCTACTTTCTTCTGTGTTCCACTGCTCTGCACATTGGACTCAGCTGGCTGCAGGGAAGCTGCTGTTTGCTGTCCCAGGACCATGTGCATTTTCATTCTTTTCTGATATGTTTGCTGTGTTTAGTTTGCAGAACACTTTGGGACAACTTGCTCTGCCCTAGAAAGCTGTGTAAGGACAACGCAAGAGGCCATGTTTGTTCAAGGTGAAGCATAGACATAGCTGTGCTTGGTGCACAACCCTGCTCTGTCAGGTTTCCCTATGGAAAAGGAAGACAAGGGTTGTTGGACAAGGCATTGCTTCAAGCAAAATGAACAGTAAGGCTGGCTCTGCCTTGAGCTGTGTGCAAGTAACAACGTGGGCTTCTGCTGCTGCACACAGCCTGAGGAGCAGACTCCTCATCCAGGGAGGTATGGACCCCATGCAGTCAGAGGTAGACCTCAAAGCAAGAGAGCCAGAACAAGCTTGGTTGCTTGCTCATGTGCCAAGCATTATCCAAAAGTGAGAGGCTTCAGAGGATCTTGGGAGCCTTCCTTTACCTGTAAGAGCCTGGACATGCCCGGCAGGCCCTGGGCTGGAGCTGGAGCGTGAGAACGGGACCTTGGCTCTGGCATGTGGGCTGCAGCCAGAGGCAGGAGGGCAGGTACCTGCGGCAGCCTCTGAGCCTGCTGCCGAGGTGGGATGGGCACAGGGGCTGCCCGAGGTGTGGGGAGCATCCTCAGCTCCCTCCGGGGCAGGCTCTGGCATGCCTTGCTGCCTTTCCTCTGCTCATGACTAGCTCTTGCCTGATGCTCTGGCTGTAGCCTTCTTCCTTGAGCCCTGTGTCAATGAGGTGTTTGGTCTTTGGCGCCTGAAGTTGCTAACTTCCCCATGAGGTTTGAAAGACAGGATGGAGGAGTGTATCTCCTCAGAAACCTCAAGTGCTGGAGAAGTAACTGTAGCAGGGTATCAGAAAGGTGGGTAATTCAGGAGGGGGGGACTATCTTTAATGAGATTAAGTATTCATCTGGAAAAAGATGATTTTGAGTGCCTAGGCCTTCTTTCAGTTATGTGAAGATGAGTCTGAATTCTCCAAAGCCGGTCTGCTTTTGCAACCTGTATTGATTTCTCTAACGAAAGGTTTTTCCCTTCCTAGAAGCCTTTGTCTTGCCTGTTAGACACTCTTTGGTTTGGGCTGTAAGTTTGTCTGAGTCATTTGGCGACAGCAATTGCAGTGAAATTCTGCAGAGTGCCATCAGTTTTCTTTCCAGCCTTACATGGCTGGAAAGCTTTTCTGCAGAGAGAAATTTGAATTTGGAAAAGCATCTGTATCCCAGGGAACTTGAGTCGTGCTGGCTGTCTCCCTCTTAGCACAGGCTGGGGCTGACTGGCCTCTACTGCTGAGCTTCTGCTTGGTCTCTTGAGGCATCCCCATTGGGGCATGGCAGAGAAATGCTCCGAACGAGGGGAAGGAGAGGTTGGAGCTGTTCTTGCTGGCAATGGACCTGTTCTGGGAACGGCAAGGGCATTGCCATAGGCTCTGAAAACATATTTCCTCCCAGAGGTATGGAGCAATTAAATATCTCCTGCAGTATCTCTGACTATTGGTCCAGTATCATGATGCAAATCAGGCCTCAGCAGCATGCCACTGTGACTGTGACTATGCAGCAGGTGTTCTACCTAACCTCCTGCCTGCAAGGGCAGGGCTGCGCATGTAGAAGGGAAGGGGGAGAAGGGGTAGGAAAATGGCACTTTTCCCTACAGCTTGCCAAAAAGATGATCTTGTCATGACATGCTGCCTGCTTAGAGCAAGGTTTGTCCCCAGCACCTCACTCACTTGGCCACTTTTGCTGGGAAAGAAAAGGTCAAGTTGCAACCCCAGGTCCTGGAGAAGTGCAGGTGTGCCTAAAGGCACAGGCTGAGTTTGTTGCTCTGGGATTTTTACTTTGGCAAATGAATTAGTTGAAAATCATCTATGAAAACAAAATTGCCCGACAAAGGAAATAACAATATATCCTTTTTGTGTGTGTGTTTTTCCCCCCTGCAGTAACCACAACTCTATCCTCCTGGTCCGGGCATGCTAGAAAATGCAACGAAACAGCCAAGTCCTATTGTGTCAATGGTGGGGTATGCTACTACATCGAGGGGATTAATCAGCTGTCTTGCAAGTAAGTGAGTGTAGTTCTTGTGTCAATATGGAAATTATTTGGCTGGGGGACAGGAGATCCTCTGTGCAACTGCCAGAGGAGGGATGGCTCTAAAATTCTCTTGGCAAGTGCAGCCTGAGCTGTGCAGGTTCAGAGAGGGAGACTAGAGGGACAGGGCTGGGGGAGGAGGGTTCCTATTTTCCTTATTCGTGTGAGTGCCACTGTTCCCTTTTCCTGACTCTTCCTCTAAGAGTATATTTGTCCTGGCTGTTTCCTTTCCATTTTTTCCTTTCTCTTCTGCAGCTTCAGGATAGGTTGGGTCCCTTTTGTTCTCCCTGAGCTAAGTCAAAGCTCCATGTCCCTTGCTGACACATCCTCCCCTCTGAGCAGGGGGGCTTTTCCCAGTGCACAGCCACCTCCCTCTGTGACTGGAGGGGCTCCCTTGCTAAGACCTGTCTCTTACCTCTCCTGTACCACCTCACGGGCTCAGAAGTGGGTTTAGCTCACAGCCATTTACCACTCCATGCCACTTTGTGGCAGGCTATGGGTTGTTTATTTCTCCCCTTCAAATGTTAAAACATGCAAAAAAACCCACCCAAAAACCAAAACCCAGAAAGACATAATAAATGATCCTTAAAATGCAGTTTCATGGAGAGGGGGCTGCATAGTCCAAGGGATGTGGAATGGGATGTGAGACCTTTTCACCTCTAGTTCAAACCTATCACAAGCAGCAAGCCCAATAGCATCTCGCAGTTTGCCCTCCAATCCTAACTGGTTCTGTGAATGAACAGGGCAGTCTGATTGCCACTGCTGGAGATGTGGGGACCCAGAGAACACCCGGACCTGCCCCTGGGCTCCTTCAGAGTGAGCATGAGATGGTACCCTGGGTGTGCATTTGCTGAGCAGACTACGTGGAAATGTATTCTGCTGAGCTCCTGTGCTCTCAGTTTCCAATGCAGGATCAGCTGTGGTGGGATGGACATAGGATGAACAGCATCTTCCAGTTCTGCCAGACTTGCCTCTTCAGGCATGAGAAGAGCTGAGCAGGATGGAAAGCAGCTGCTGTAGTCTTCCACATTTCCCATGTGCATGAAGCGAAAGCAGCCCTTGTACACCACAGGCTTGTACCTTAGGGTCATTGTCTCTGCCATTGGCTTCTTGGTGGCACTGTAAGTTCATCTTGCCATTGTTCCCCATAGAAAGAATGGTGAAAGCCCATGGATCAAAGTCATAGCCACTATTCTGGAGTAGCTGTAGTCCCAGGAAGCTCCAGCAGTGCTAGTCTTTCCATGCTGAGGAGGACTCAACCCTTGAAGCCTGAAGGAGTCTTTAAATCTCTGTTAGCAGTGTGGTGGTGCCAAAAGCATAGATCTCAAGGCTATTTCTTTTGGGAAGAACTTGAATCCAGATCAAGACTTTGCAAATCAGACCAATTTGTAATGACAGCATGAGTTACCTGAGGTCCTGCCATACACAGTTGTAATGGTAAGCCTCCATTTTTCCTGATGATGGATACAAGCAGTAGTTACCAAGTTCTGTCTTCAGCAGATAGACTGTTCTAACCAAAGTAACTCCAGCCTTGTGAAGACAGTCCACCTTCTAACCAGGCTGTATTATAGCTGGTGAACAGAGGGGAAGTTCAGTGATGGATGTGCCACACAATACAGATCTAATTATGTCATATCGTTTGAAAGCCTTAATTCCTTACCTGTGGATGGCAAAAAGATTTCCTTTTCTGACGAGTCCCAAGATACTAATTGCCAGAAGCAGATGGCAATTCAGTGAGTGTGTATGGAAAGGCAGCAAAGTGTTAACCAAAGAAAGTGCTTTGAAGGTCTACACTGTCACTGTTCATCTTCCAGAAAAGGCAATTTTGTGTTAACAGGAACCCAGGGGGCCCAAGTGCCATGACAGTGCAGTCATTTCTGATCTTACTGCTTGAGGAGGTACCTGGATGTTCATTCTCCTTGGGTGTTACTATTATTAAAGCACATACTGGAGAGAAGAAGTCCTAGCTTTTGGAGTGATGTAATTTTAGATTCTCTGGACTCCAGAAGACAATGAATTATTGAGGAATGCAGAAGCATTTGAACTAAACATAGCATTTACAATAAAATGGCTTTCCCAGTAACATGGATGATTCTTGGGGAAGGCTGATGGCAGATGAACAAAGATTTGTCTGCCTGCAAACTAATAAAATGCTGAATGTTTCACAGCTTCCTTGTTGCACCAAGGCAGGAGATCTGCTGATGTGGTTTCTGAAAGATAAAATGGGTACAGATTTGGAGGAGAAACAAGCAGAGGCAAAGATGCAAGTTTTGACCAGCATTTCTGAACCCTGTAGATTAGGAGCCAGCCTTGGTCTTCCAACCACACCATGTCTCTGAGACATCAGCATGGAGGAGCTTGATAGGTCCTTCTGTACATGACCTCTTCAAATGCCTTGGAGATCAGTGAAGAGCCACATGAGCGTCTTGAGCCAGGAACTTGTGTCTGTGCACTGTTCTTCCTTTTCCGTTCTGATTAGAGTCAGCAGGGGCTTGGGAGATCTTCTGGCACTGTGTCCTCCTTCACCGAGTGCTGAGTGAATTCTAGCAGCCCAGCAGCTATGTGATGTTACCAGCCTTTTCAGGACCAGCTCTCATAAACCAGAATTGTAGAGTGTTCATGTTCACTACCTGCTACTGTCTTGCAGTCAGGTTCCTGAAGTGGATTTTATTGTTCGCAGCTTTCCACAAGCATAGGAGATCCTTCCTGTAGAAGTTACCCTGCCACTTTGGAGGAAAAAGAGCAGCTGGGTTCTCAAATGATTTGTTCTCCTGAAGTGGCTCACGCTTGATTTGCTATATACATATGTATATATATCATCTAAATTGGCAGCTGGCCTTTTGTTAGTATTTTTTTAGCAGGCTTCCCAGGAATATGTTGCTTCTGGTCTTGTAAATTCTGAGGAGCAAACTGTTTAACTGTAAACCTATCTCTCCCATCCCTTTTCAATACATTTCAGCTAGACTTTGGACAAGGCATTTTCTTCATTGGGGGAGAGCCCAGAATGGACTTGGAGCTGTTCCAGGGATTGTGTCTTTTTGGGGTGATTTTGTACTTGCATAATTCTGTCCTTAAGTAAATTCTACACATGCTAGTGCCAAAGGAAGCCCGAAGGTGATACAATCTGCACTGTTATCCTGATTGTGTAAAGACACCACCTGAAAGCTAGATGGAAGAAGTGTGATGTGTCTCAGATATTCTGCAACTGTTCAGTGTAAATCCAGGAAACAACTGAGCCACACACATACAGAACTGACTCCACAGCCTTAGTGAATGAAAAATCCCTAGGCTCATGTTGACAGGAAGAATTTTTCGACCCTTCTCCAGACCATTACGCTCAGAAAGGCCTTAGGATTTGGGCTGGTTCCTCACAATCATGGCAGGGAACTGGCAAGTTTGAGTAGAGCAAATTCTGGTGCCTGCAGGAAGGATGCACTCAAGCAAGTCTCAAGACCTTGAGCTGGGCTGGGGCACAGAAGAGTGGTGACTGGTTTGTTGTGTCCAGCTGAATGTCATGCTTAGGATGGCTAGCAGCCTCTGATCTTGGGTCTGCCTTGGTTCTGGAGCCCATTTGGTTCTTGGGACAACTTAGAGAAGTTTGAGGCTGCTCTAATTTGGTTGCTGGGTGTCATGCCCCAGGGGCTTGTGGTATTGTGTATACCACAGCAGAAACACTCTTTTTCCCACTTAGGTCTTGGCACATGCTATCTACATTGGGGCCTTCCCAGCCAAATGAAGAAACAAAGCCAAGTCTCATGGCTGCACAGTCCTTCTGTGACTCTTTTCTGTGGTTGATGTATCTTCCTAAATTGCATGGAACTAGAAGACCTAAAGAGCTTTATGGAGCTACACCCCCCTGTCATGTTGAACCAGTTGTGCTTGGAAGTCAGGCTGAAGAATTTGCAGATGCTGACAGATGAACAGACTCGCTGGGTTTGGGTTGACAGCATTATGTCACGTGAGAAAGCGAGGTCAGAGGCCTGGAGGACCTCAGACAAAAAGTGAGAGTCAAGGAGAGAATTGGAAAAACAAAGCAAAAGAGAAAAGATCAATTAATTTTTAAACTAAGATGTCTGCAAATCACGAATTTACAGAATTACACAAGCACTTCCATTTGCTTACTTCCTCCATGTGTATTGTTTCCTGCAGATTTTCCCAGAAAAGGGGTGAAGATTGTTCTGAAGGCTTAGGCCACGTTGCCAGCTCCCCTCTGCTTCTCCAGAGCACCATTCAAAAAGATGAGCATCAGAGTGATCTCCCACAGCTGTGCTCTGTGCACCGCTGTGGTGTCAGAAGCTGTCCCATCCCTTTGATGTGCTCAGCACAGGTTGCTCATTGCTTAGCCAGAAGGATGAGCAGTTCTGTGGGGAGCCCACAGCATTGAGCTAAGGGTGAAAAACTCCACATCCTGTTCCAGATCTCCTGAACTGGGGTTTGCATGCTGTTTTCCTTGGGTGATGAGATCAACTACCTCTTCAGTTCCAGTGCCCTCTCTCTCCATTCTGTTCAATGTGTCCTTTTTAAAGCACCTGATAGCAGACCCTAGAGAACCATCTCTGTGGAAGCTGATCCTGCAACAGAGAGGCTCAGCGAAGACAGCAGTGCAGATCCTGCTGAGCTCCCACAGCTTGGTGGGAGTTGCACCACTGTCCTCACTGAGCCCAGAAGTGGGTGTCCCTCTGGTTTGGACTCTCCTCTACCAGCAAACATGCCTTGGTTAGCTGCTCTGGATCAGGACTCTGCATTTGTTCTGATTGCTTTCTTTTCTTCCCATCAGCAGTTTTGTGGAGTCCAGGCTTTTGTGGCTCTCCAGAGCCTGATCATCTGGGACTGGTCAGGGGACAATGACAGAACTGTCTTCTTTTTCAGCCCTTCACACAAATCAGCAACATGCTTGAACATTTCTCCATTTGCTTTCCCAGTGCGTTTTGTCCTCCTGCTGCAGCTTCTCCTTGCCCCATTATTTTGAAGCACCTGCTTGCTCACATTCTTCTGTCACATGGAATGTGGTATGAGAGCTCCCAAATTTGGCACACTTTAATTAAGATCTGAGGGAGCAGAGGAACTGTGCCAACTCTTGCAAGATTTAGATCAACAGCTGGGCAGAAGAAGTTTTGCTTCTAGCAGGAACATTAGGATAATAATATGCATTAACAGGAGCAAATCATAATTAACAATAATTATTACTCTGCCCTGAAATAGGGCAAAAGGTCAAACTTTCTTCATGTTCATAAGAAATTCCCCTCAAACAGCAGAGAAACAAGTTGTTCAAACCAATTTGGTTTATACTTTTTGAAATGCTTTATTTGGCTGATCATCTTACTGCATTTTTTTTTACACCATGTAAATATTCCATTGAAAGTCATTCTGAGCCCAAGAGCAACACTTTGTGGATATTTCTGAAATGGGGTAAAAAAAAGAAGTGTTAAGGAATTGGTCAAAACTGAAAGAATTGGATGTTTTCCAGCAGCAACAGATTCTGGAAAGAAAAATCCCCATTTATTAATGGCATTTTCTAGCAGCAGCTTTTCAGATGTGGCAGGTTAGGCACAGAGGGCTGGAGTTAAGCAAGGGCAGTCTTGGGAGCTCCTCATTCAGACTAGAGAGGTGCTGTCTGCAAGAGGTTAGTGCTGTCTTGCACTTCCTCAAGACCATTCCCACAGACAGCTTTGTCTGCGTCTCTTGACCTTTGAGGAGAGACATGTTGGGCCTCTGTCACACCAGGGAGTGGACCAGCAAGCCCAAAGGTAATATTTGCAGGAGTAGTTCACCATCTGCGTGGTCCCAGCAAGAGCTTCCAAAAGGAGGAGGAGCTCTGTTTTGCTGGGATAGCTAGCCAAAACCTCTTGGCTTAGGGTCAAACATGCAGGAAGAAGGATGTCACTATCAAAGACCATCTCATGGCTCTCAGCCTTAGTGAGCCTTAACTTTCACGTATGTCACTCGGGCCACGTGCTTGAACATTGAAGCAGAGTTGCCCAGAGGCCCTTACCACAGGCAGCAGATTCTGCATGCAGAAAGGATGCTTCCCATTGCTCTTCCTGTCCAGACTGGGAGACTCATGTGCCATGTACACTGGAAATTTCTTTCCCAGAAGTCACGTCTGGAGCCATAGTAATAAATAACAGACCATCTTCATCAGCCTAGAAGTATGAGACAGCTAAGAAAAAGGAACTATGAGTACTGCATGCTTTCAAAAGTCTCCTTGTCACTGCTGCTGCCAGCATCCTTGTGTGTGAGGAATTGGGACTCAGAAACACCAGAGTGGCACATATGTCTTGAGAGTTTGTATGCTAGCTTGAGAGGTGACAGAAGGTGCTCATGTTCATGAGGGCTTCTTTTCTGTCACTTCTCTCAGTGCTGATTCAGTAGTAACTAAAGATGAAAGGCCTGAGCTGTCCTAGACACAGAGAAGGCAGTCATCTACCGCCTCCTGTCTAGAAAGCTTTTCTCCCCACCTACACTGTGCTGACTGCAGAGATGTGAAGATGGTCTAGATGGTAGCTGTCATGGCATCAAAGCTTCTTTGATGCTTTTGTGTTTTGCTTTTCCACTTCTCACCAATTTCTTTTTCTGGCTTTTTCTTTCTTCCACTACTTTTCACCTAATTTTCAGTCTTTCCTTAATGGCATGCAGCTTCAGCCACACTCAAGTCCCAGTCTTGGCTGACCTCTTGCAGATGTGTGTCTGAGACAGTTTTAGCTCCTTTCAGACAAAGCACCCCTCTTTGAGATGAGTAGGACATTTGCTTCATCCAGCAGCACACTCGAGACCCTTTGGTGTGCTCACATTCTAGATGAAATCTCAGATCCCAGACAAATGAACAACACATTGCAAGCTAAACTGGGTCCTTGTGTTGACTCTGAATAAGTTCAGTGGTAATGTCAGTGGTGATAAGCTTCAAAAAGGATTGGATGCCTTGTTCAAATCCCAGTGCAATCTCTTAAAGGTTTCTCCAAAGTCATGCTTCCCTAGGGCTATCCTCGTGAGTCTGCATCATCCAGCTGCATCACTTTTATGCTCTTTGATTGCCAGCAGTGCATCTTCTTCACTTCTCAGCATCAGCTTCCTCTGTTTCGTCACAAGGGTGGTTAATAGGCCTCATGTGTGATGGTTGGGCTTTCCTTGGGAGCTGGCTGGGCTCTCTGGTATTGGAAGGACATCACTGGTGTGCCTTTCCTGTGCTTCAAGATGAGCATCCAAGAATGAGAAAAGAAGGTAATTTTTCAAGGGTATTTTCCTGACCAGTGACTCAAATTTCCAGTTTCACAAGTGACTTGCATACTGAGAAACTTAAGTGTGTGACTAGGGAGATTCAGGGAATCCTCATGGAGAGCCATGCCCTTAAGTTCTCCATGGGCAGTTTGGGATGCATAGATAGCCTGGTACACTCCTACATGGAGGTATTAGCAGAGGTCCCAGACACCAGATGCTGTGTAGCATGGAAAACAGCTAGCAGGTTTGGTCATGGGCAACAAGGGTGCATCAGCTTTTTTTGCTCAGAGCAGACCTACCAAAACCTCAGTGAAAACCATCAAGAAATCAAGTGCCAAAGCCACATCAGTCATGCAAGGCCTTCTAGCGGTTTTTTTTCTGTGAGAGAGACAGCAGGTAAAATGTCCTCTGGACATGGGACATCCTGCCTTGGAGAACTGGGAAACGCATTCTTTAGGAAAATGATGGACAGGTTTGGAGCTGTGGGAGTGTTGAGGTGGAGAAGGACAATAGGTTTGGTGGAGACATTATGCAGTCTTTTATTGACCATATCCTCTCTTTGGATCATGGTGGATTCAGAGGTGTATCTGCAGGTCCTCAGTAGGCATCCAGCATCCAGCACTGAGGCTCAGGCTACTTCTGGAGTACCAGCAGGTTGTCTCACAGGTAGATGGCCTCTGTTAGGAGCCTCTGGCAATGTTGTGCCAGCAAATGCCTCAGCCTTCCCCTGGGAATGTTAATGCAGGTCTCCAGCCAGGGATTAAACATCTATGCTCTTGGGGAATGGCACCAGTCATGTCCATCACTCTGAGATCTTTATACATTATCCTGCCTTGTGCCTCCCAAGACCTTCCACAGATTGCTCCCATTTGGAGAGGAGCCCTCACCCTTTGACAGGCCTGGCAGATGGGCTGGCGTACCCTTGGTTTGTACAGCTGCTGTGATTGCTGAGAGCCCCGAGCACTCCCTCACACTTTGTGATTTCCACCTGCTGGTCCAGATCAGTCTACCTCTGTGATGAGGAAGAACTATCAAAATCAAGGTTTTCTGGTTGTAACGAATAGGGAAGACTTCTCTAATTTCTACCTCTTCCCCCAAGGGAACTAAAAAGTTGCTGAAAACACCTGTCTCTGTTCCCTTGAGCACGCAGAGAGAAGCAGGAATTCATCTCTTCTTAACTTTTTTTTTATTGCCACTGGAGCTGCCTATCTGTAATGTGCCATCTAGACATTCATCTGTCAAGGACAATCAATACTGCCCTAGCTCTTGAGCAGCAGCACAGAACCAATCTGTCCACCAGCTTTGAAACTATGAAGCTGTGGTCATGTCAAACATTAAACCATCCCTTCCTCATCCCCTTGGCTGTGTCTTTAGCCTGGGAGCAGGCATTAGCACACCTTTGGAAAGCACTGCCCATGTGGGACCTGGACCTGTCCCCCTCCACCCCACCATATGCACAGGTTGGGACCAGTGTGACGATGAGCCAAGGCTGCCCCAGCTTCCTGCTGTCCTCCACAGGGGACTGGCAGGGACCTCAGGCTCTGGCCTCTGGTCCCTATCTCTTTTGCTGAGGTGTCTTTTAATCCCTTCTTTGTTGACCAGCTGGGGCCTGAGGGACACAGAGACAGTGGGATCTTGTGAGTGGCAGCTGAGAGCTAGGAAGGTCTAATGTCTAGGAGGTACAGTGCCTGCAGCCCCACTTACCGTGGGAAGCTGGAAAGAAGATGTTAAGATGTTAGCTGTAATGATAAAAAGCTCTTAAGCTCAAAGGAGGGAGAGGTCAGTTGAGGAAGAAAGGAGTTGTGGGACAGGCAGGTAAGAGCTGGGACTTCAAGAAAGCTAGGGATAACTTTGAGACACTATTCAAGGAAGCCAGAAGAAAAGATGTGAAGTAAGGGAGAGAGATAAGTGCCTGGAGAAGAAGCATTTGCCTTACCACAGCCAAGTTCCCATCGCTTCCCAGATTCACCCACAGCCTTGATGTGCACAACGCACTGTGTGTGCTTCAGCAGCCCCTGCTGCACCCCTACCCATGTCCCCATGCTCCCCACATCTGACTCAGCCTGGAAGCTGCTCGAGGGACCTCACTGATGAGCTGGTGCACATGGTGCACCAGCCTGGTGGCCCTTGTCTGCAGGGTGTCATCCCTGTCACTGCAGCGTCATGCTCATGTATCACTGGCGCCCCATGAGCTGGCACATCCTGTTGGTCCTGCTAGCCTGAGAGAGCTTCTCAGCAGGGTAGCATGTGAGACCTGTTCAGTTCAGTTCAGCTTTCTTCTCTGTCCCTTTCTCTCTGTTAACACAGAGACTCTGCATATGCTTTCTCTCTAACTGCATCATAACCCTTTTTCCTGGAACATCCTGTGGGTCATTCTGGGCTAGTAATGGGAAGATGCTTGCCATTTGCAATGCTCGCTGTCACTTGAGCAGCTGCTCACCACTCTGGGGTGCCTCTTGCCAGTCTTGGCTAGGTAGAATCTCCAAGGAGAGTCTCTGAAAGTAGCATCCGGCCCATCTCAATCTTCCTGCCAGCTGGTGCTTCTAGCAGGTGAGAAGGAAGGAGGCAGGCAGAGGAGGAAAGGAGGAGTTTGACTGGCTACTTGAAGACCCAGGCCAAAAGCAGAGCTGGAATGCTGATGTTGCACATCCCTGGTGAAAGCAAAGTGAGCAGTAAACACACACGTAAAGCCTTTGTTTTTTCCATTCATCACAATGCACTTTTTATTTCTGACCTTAGCCTCAAAAATGGTGCCAGACATGTTCTGTGATTTCTCCCCTTTTCCCCTCCAGATGTCCAAATGGATTCTTCGGACAGAGATGTTTGGAGAAACTGCCTTTGCGATTGTACATGCCAGATCCTAAGCAAAGTATGTTTGAAGACAAAACATGCACCACACTACTTAACACCTCCTGGGCGCAGCAGTGGATGTAGAGTGGTCTAGTCAGGGATGGCTCTTGGTGTCAGCTTTGGGCTAGGGCTTAGGGATGCAGGTAAGGGTGAAGGCTAAAAGCAGAAAGATAGGAGTGATGGAAAGGATCAGCAGGGGCCTAGCTCAGTCTGTTTGGGTGTCATTTTGCTATCTTGTTTCTGTCTTTCTGGTTTTCTTTCTTCCGGTAGGTGTCCGATCGAATTCACAGGAGACCGGTGTCAGCATTTCGCAATGGTCAGCTTCTCCAGTATGTCTCTTTCTACTTTGCTCTCTCCCTGGTTATTTGTAGCTCTGTGTTGTGACCTTAAAGCAGGTTCTTCTGTTCTCTAAGAACCCTCTTCCTGTCTTGTGCGCTCCCAGCTCTGCTTGGCGGTAAGAGGAGCTGTGATGTTGTCCAAGAGCAGAATCTGGGCTCTCCTTACCTCCCCTTTTGGTAGAACAGGTTCTGCTTGCATTTCTGATTGAACTCCATGTTGCTTGCTCTTTTAATGCAAAATGTTGATAAGGCACAAGGTGATGTGTTTTGCTGTGTGAAAACAGTCTGTGTGATGAGCTGTATCTGCTGGCAGTGCTGTCTCAAGATGGACTGTGCTGTGCAGTGCAAGAGCTGTATATTTTCCCATGGCTCTTGCCAGATTGGGTGTAAGTCTCTATCAAGTCACAGCCAGGGCTGTAATGAAATTTCCCCTGAGGTGAGGTTGTATTCCTGTTTCCAGAAGCTAAACCAAGCATCTGTTGCTGTTCAGCTGAGATGTTTGGAGGCTAGCTCAGAGTTAGATCCTAGACAGAGCACACCTGGAGCCCCAGAGGTCATGCTGGTGGCTGCCACTGTCTCAAGGCTTCCGGTGCTTCAGTGCTGTGCAGGATGTGGGCTAAATCTGCTGATTCTCCATCTCAGACTATATCCCTCCTGGACAGAGAGATGTTCCTATGTCTCTTAGAGAGTTGGACAGTCTTGCATGTGGGCTCGTGTCACCTGTCCTTTAACCTTGTGCTCACTGGGTGTAAATACCCTAGAGCCCTTGCATTTACAGGCTATATGTCTCTGGAGATGCCTCACTTATAAGACATCAGCTTGTTTTGCTCAGGGCAGATAATTTTTCCAGGTCCATATTCAGACAATGTCCCAGCATCAGTGGGATCCTAGTCTGGGTAAGGATTGACCTAAAAGGACGGAGGAAACTGGCCATGTTGGCCCTCTGTGTGACTCCTCCTGCCTCAATGCTGGCTGTTTAGACTACCACAAATGTTGGTTTTTAAAGAGGCTTTCTAAAAAGAGACACAAAAGAGGCTTTCATTAGTGAGAACCAGAGGAGAAATACCTCTCCATGATGATTCCTTGATTGCTATTACCCCCTCTCCCACCACTCTGTAAGAAAACCTGCAGTTCTCATCTGAACTAGCTATAGCAGGAGTCTCATTAGCACTTGCTAATAGCTGGCAAGTGCTCCCATAAGATCCTCTTCTGCAGAGTATACAGACAAGATGCTAATGGACTTTGTGAGGCCCTTGGGACAGCTTGATGGTTTTACATTAACTTTTGTTCCAAATTGGCTTCTAAAGTTGAAACCTCCATTGATCTATTCTTTCAGAGTCAAACACCCAAGTATAGGGGTTTTTTGTGTGAAAATGGCAAAACAAGAAGTTCTGGTTTGATCTTTAACCTGATACAGAAGGGTTTCTTTTTTTCTCCTACATCAGGAGAGGCATGAGCAGCAGGTCTAGGGAGGTGATTCTGCCTCTCTACTCTGCCCTCATGAGACCCACCTGGAGTACTGCCTCCAGTTCTGGGGTCCCCAGAGTAAAAAAGAGGTGGACCTGTTGGAGCGAGTC
>VWZO01000016.1:58904-70126 GCA_013396975.1 Bucco capensis | reverse complement strand
CCGTTTAGGAGATATTGGGATACAACCAGTAGATGAGGACACAGGAATGTGTCCAGGAATGTCTCCAGAGAAGGAGACTCCACAACCCTCCTGGGCAGCCTGTTCCAGTGCTCTGTCACCCTTACTGTGATAAAGTTTTTCCTTATGTTTACACTAAATCTCCTATGCTCCAACTTGCTCCCAACGCCTCTTGTCCTAGCATTGGATGAATGTTAGGAAACACTGGATGAATGTTTAGAGGAAGATTTGAAGGAGGCAACCAAATGGAAGGGAGTACTTGGACTAAAATGAAAAGACATATAAAGAGCCACGTGAGCAAACTGGAGATACACTTGATGGATTCTGGGCTTATGGTGTCTTTAATTATAGATGATTAACAATTTGTTAGTTGCTTTGCAGGCAAGTATAGAGAAGATTTCCTGCTGGGAAATGCTTACAGTGAAAGAGCTCATTCTGGTGATGTATATAGAGCCGTATTTTAAGTCATGAGAAGTAGCAATATTAAAACAACAACAAAATATACTTTCATTCTCTCATAGAGAACCATTGGCTTTTTGAAGTATCTTTGTTACAGTTTGGAGTTTGCAATAGTGCATGCAACCGCTTTATAGGAAACTGTTGGGAGCAAGGTGCTTGTTGGTAACCCTTTTATACAGAGTTAAAATAGGATGCATCGAAGTTGGGTAGCAACTGGTGAGATGTGCTGATTTCAGCTGTGAAGTAGTGGGAAATTTAAAGAGCACCCTTGGAATGCAGAATTTACTTGTATTGCAGATACTCAGAGCTGACCTCATGTTAATTTCTAATTTGAATGCTGAAAAGAAGGCTCTTGGTAATTGGCAAGTATCCTTATTTTAATATGTGGCCATAAAGAGAGGTAAAGTATGATGATTTTTAACATCAGAAGATTAACTTTTTACCTTTAAATAAAATATGATTAACTGGTACAGAATTAAAGGTAATAGAACTGAAATATTCAAACAATGTCTCTGTAGTGTCAGATTATGTATCAAGTGTGACAGTTTAAGTACTGAAGTGATTTAAAAATGAACCAGATGGAGGATGTATATCCCAAGTATTGAGAATAAAATGGAAAAAAACAATTGTGGCTATCTAAACTTTCTTACACCCCCTTGGCTGAAGGAACCAGAATATCAAGAAGATAGTGTTGTATACAGTGACTGCTACCCACCTGTTGCCAGTGTAGGTGCAGTGAAGGAATAGTCGACATGCTGTGGCAGGATCCTAAACTATGGTTTTTAAGCCTGCCAGATGATTATTTTTTTAAATTGACTTGCCAGGCCAAGACTTGCTTCTGGATTCATCTACCTTGAGCAAGGTTCCAATGTGACTGATCTAGCAATGTGTCTTTTCTTTCAGGAGTTTTCAGTCAAGCCAGGTTTCTTATTATCCCTTTACAGTTTCATTTCTAGTAGATTGGTAGGTAGGTATGGCTAGGCTTCGCGAACGAAGATCCAGGGAGGGCTCCATCCACGCTACTCCTCAGCGCGTTTTCCAAGCACGCTGATAAAAAGAGGATAGCAGATAGCACCCTCGAGCCTGCGCTATGGATTTTTTTTAGGTGAGACACAGCATGCGCAGAGCTGGATCCACCCCTTAGTCCTAAGGTTCATCTGCCAGGGTCTAGCAAGCTTGGACGCTGGCAGCGAGGTCCTTAGGACATAGGTTTTATTAGAGTGTCCTTCTCTTAGATGGAAGGCCTCACAGGGCTAAACAAGCTCCATCTGCCCGGGTTTGGAATCAGAGTTGTCCTTCTCCTAGGATGACTGCCAGAAGGCTAATGAGCTCATCCTACCCATACAAGGATTCTAGGAACATGGGTATCACTCCCCACACTTTACCATGGGCAATGAGTTTAATGCTCCCTCTGCAGTCGGCACAGTTATGGCACCAGGGGCCACAGGATACCCCAAGTGATTTTCAGACTGTGCCTGAGTAGATTGGTACATGTTTTGATAAAGGAAACCACATGTTTGCCATCTGATCTACCTGGTATTACAGTATTGGAAAACTGGAAATGCCATTGAGAAGGTTTGTCATTTGACTTTGCATATTTTATGTCCTTGTTAGTAAAAGTGAATTTTTCTTCCCCACCAAATAGTTCTTGTACACTCAGCTTGGAATTTGACAGTGAAGTGACACATTGCTGTCTTCTGAAGTCCTGTAAATGAAGTTTTTGAGTGCAATTTGGGCATTTAGTAATCCTGTTGTAGATGTTGTTTTGTTTTGTGCACATTAAGCTGTGACACCTTGCAATCATTTATGAAGCATCAGGAGGAGGAGTGGAATATGGTTCATGTTCCAAAATGCAAAAATAAAAAGTAGTAAATAAAATGTACTGTGGTCACAATAATTGGCAGGTCTAATTTTGTTTACGTCCAGGGAATAGGATACTGAAGTAGGAGGGTGTTGCTTTCATGTAGTTTCTTCAGAGAGTAGAACTTCAGTAATTATATAAAAATGCCAGCAAAGCATTTAACAGCCTTCTTAGTATGTGAACTCATCCAGTTATGCAATTCAGATACTTGTGTGGATTTCTTCATAGTTCATTATCTTCAGGGTCAACATTTTGTGTGCTATAAATATTGTTAGTCACATTGATGAAAGATCCTTAGATGATTTTAGAGATGTTGCCTGCCTTAACAGTGTGGAATAAGCCTCAAGTGAGCACAGGTCTTTAATGTCCTGCTGTCACTTCAGGTAACTGGACAAATCCTGTGAGGCCTTACTGCTCTGTTTCAATGTACATAATCGTATTTAACTTTCCAATGCTCTTTACTTTAACCTGCCAGTAGACCTACTGAATAAATTTGTCCTGTGAATGGAGGGAAACAAAAAATTTGAAATATGCTTCTAATTATCTGCAGTGAGAAGTTACGGAAGCAAGTAATATAAACTTACCTTCAGGACAGAGTTTTATTGTAGAAAAGGCTGCATGGTAATGTTTCTGGTGGTGTGAAACTAGATTTTGTTACTCCGAAAAACCTCTCCGTTACCCCAGAAAGCCATCTGTGTACACTGCCTTAGGTACAGCTGCTGTCACGTCTAAGGATCTGTGTGTAGCCCATGAATCTTAGCTGATTTTAACAAACTGCTTATATTGAATTTGTTTCGTGTTGACAAAGTTGTGTATTACACTCCACTTTCTGAAAACAGCCGCAGGACAATCCAAGGAATTTAACAATATAATTGTACTGTTCTTACCGAAATCGTCATGGCTCATCTACAGAGGTCACATGACCATGATGAACCTTGTGGCTCTTTTGAACAGTCGTCATACCATATTTCTCGTCATAAAACTGTAAATACCTGCCTTAGTTGACTTGTGACTTCTCTCTACTGTGCCGTTGTTTTGAAGAATTGATGTTAAAAAAATCCTCAAATTTTTTTTCAACACCTTTTAATTTCCAAGCTAAACACAGTCACAGCTAGGTTAAACATGCTTCTTCTTGTGCCTGTATTTTGCTTAAATAGACCTTTCTTTTATTTATTGTTTATGGTGAAAGGATTAAAGCTGTAGACATTCCTCATCTCACCATCTCAAAGTAAGAAGAGAGGACAACGTGAAAGGAGTTTCTTATATTTGGATGCATGTTGTATGAGTGATGGGAACTGCTTGACTTCTGGATTAGAAGAGGCTGGAAATCATAGTAAAATGGTATAAAGTTGAAAAGAATTGTATGACTGAAAGGTCAGGATGCTTATCAAAGCCAGAACAGTAACGCGTATTAATTGGAATTTGTTGTCTGTTGTTTTTTTTTCTTGTATATGGAAGTTATCTCAAAGTTCATCTTTGCAAAGCTTCATAACTAAACTTTTGGTTGGTGTTACAGGAGGTACCCAAAGGTTGAATTTAAATGCACCTGTATGCTACAATTAAAGGTTGGTGCCTTTAAGTAACTGAGATGGCTGAGCAGACAAATAAATCATGGTGTCAGATTAAATGGGCCTCTTGAGCTCCACCATGGCAAAGGTATGTTGTCAATTCTTTTCATTAGGAATCCTGTTCAGTCCTACTTTATCATTGGCCAGGAAGGGTGTGGGACACCACTGCAGACATTCTTTTGGTAATTGTTCAAGGATATCAACCTGTTGAGAATTGTTTAAATTTGGAAAGAAAACGCAAAATGTGGCTGGATCTGCATCAGCTGTTGGTGTCTTAAATATGTTAATGGCGCTGTTCACAACAAAATCAGGTCCTACTCCCCAGTGTCATGATTTTTTGCTTTTAAATACCAATAATAAAGTAGTCAGAAGTTTAGGAACTTTGTTTGCAACAGATTTATGTTTCATGTAATGCATTAGTGAGTCGCAATTGCTTTTCAGGTTGTGAGTTTTCTTCTCTGTGCATGAGGAGATAAACATGGCTAAAACAATTCTGAAAGAAAATATAGGAAAACTGGCTAAATGCTAAGTTGCTAAATACTATCCTTGGGTGTTTAGTTGACCTCAGTCTTTGTCTACATGTATCCCTCTTGGGGGTGATTTGCAGCCCCTTCCATTTGCATATAAAGCTGGATATGAGCCAGCAATGTGCACTCGCAGCCCAGAGAGCCAACTGCATCCTGGGCTGCATCCGGAGAGGCATGAGCAGCAGGTCTAGGGAGGTGATTCTGCCTCTCTACTCTGCCCTTGTGAGGCCCCACCTGGAATCCTGCATCCAGTTCTGGGTTCCTCAGCATAAAAAAGATGTGGACCTCTTGGAACGAGTCCAGAGGAGGGCCACAACGATGATTAAAGGATTGGAGAGCCTCCCCTATGAAGACAGGCTGAAAGAGTTGGGGCTATTCAGCCATGAGAAGAGAAGGTCTTTGAGGGAATCTTATAGCAGTTTTCCAGTACCTAAAGGGGGATTATAAGATAGAAGAGGAGAAACTGTTTAAGTGGTCTGATTGTAATAGGACAAGGGGGAATGGCTATAAACTGAAGGAGGGGAAATTTAGATGAGAGATTAGAAGGAAATCCTTTACCCGGAGGGTGGTTAGGCACTGGAACAGGTTGCCCAGAGAGGTTGTGGATGCCCCATCCCTGGCAGTGTTCAAGGCCAGGCTGGATGTGGCCCTGGGCAGCCTGGTCTAGTGATTGGCATTCCTGCCCATGGTGGGAGGTTGGAACTACATGATCTTTAAGGTCCCTTCCAACCTGGCCATTCTATGAATCTATGAATCTGTATCTCTTTGTAGGTGTTAAAAGAGATTCTGAAGTAATATTGAATAAAAAATATGAAAGTTCTGCAATTTTTATCATATTGAAGGAGTCATTATTTTCTGCTGCTACTTGAAAATAGATAAAGTATGGGTAACTCTTGTATTGCAGGATTGTATATCTTGTATTGTATTTGCCTTTTTAGTTCACAGTTATGACAAAATTATTGTGGGCATGCTGAATCAGTGGTATTTTGTCTCCGGTAAATCTGTTGGCCTCAAGAGCAAACTAAATGAATTTGTGAGCTGTAATAAAGGGTAGCTCATTCTCTTCTCATCTTTTTATAATACTGCATTACTTAAGGTGTTCTTATACTTTCTGTTTCTTTCATTGTGAAGAGTTTTATTTTAATAGGACTTGTGAAATCTGGAGACTTAAATCTGGCAGATTACTAGATCTGCTGGAAGTTTATAAGACTCATGTATGAGATTATGCATAAAGTTAAACTCCTCACTCTTTGGATCCACTTGCTAGATGATATTAAATTTCATTCATTAGGAAAGAGGTTTTCTGTTCAGGAAGACAGTATCGTAGGCATATTATCTGAATCTTTCTGGAAGATAGTCCAACTATTTTTGTGTTGCCTCGTGTAAATCTATATTTCACTGCTAGATATTTGAAATTGTTGTGTATTTGCTATAGATTGATTCAGTAAGGCAGATGTGTAAATCACTGTATTTGTGTCACCTATATTTTGGAATTTAACATCTATTGCATTAATGTTAGCTGTTTGTCATTGAAGTGGTGCAGTCTTTTAGTCAGGAGAAGTATGGGTTTAGGAGGAGACAGGAAGATTCTAAAGACTTTTTTGAAGGCACACAATGGCTTTTTGTGTCACCTCTTTCAGTGAAGCCTATGGGAGGAGTTTTGCACAAGACTGCCCAGAGATTCTTTGGGCAACTTCATGAGCGAGTAGAAGCAGTTCTCTCTGTTGCTGACTGCAGCTGTTCTATCACATGAAATGAACTAGAGGTGAACTCTTGTAGCTGCTCCAAACGTATAGTCAACTTCATGTGTCTGGATGCATATTTTTGGGACTTTCTGCAAAATAATAAAGATAAGTCATGACCCATTTACTGTTTC
Source organism: Bucco capensis (assembly GCA_013396975.1). Classification (NCBI taxonomy): domain Eukaryota; kingdom Metazoa; phylum Chordata; class Aves; order Piciformes; family Bucconidae; genus Bucco; species Bucco capensis. The sequence continues at coordinate 63,817 of VWZO01000016.1, read as the reverse complement.
TGTGGTCTAAGCAGTGCTGAACTCATTGGAGAGACGGGTTGGAGCCTGATTTGCCTCTCTGTTGCCCTTGGTACTATTTGCATTGCCTGTCTTGATCCCAGCTATGTCTGTGATCCAGCACAATGGACTGGTCTGCAATTGATGTGTTCAGAGAATGCCTGTCATGTCAAGATGTCCAGAAACAGTGTGGTAACCAGTCACAGTACAAATGATAAGTGCAGCACATGGCTTTCAGTTGTTTCATAGATCAGGAATAGAAAACTGTTCTGTTAGTTTTTTTTGCTTACGTAATGTTACTTACTGAGCAGCCAATGAAAATAAAGACAAGCAACTGTTTTTTTAGAGCTGATCACAATTTTAAATTTTTATTTTGCAGGGATTTTAAATACTTATAAATTAATTTTTGTTCCACTAAACTATATTTCAAACAAATGTGAAAATGCTTTGTGATGCTATTTTTTGGTTTTAGGTTCTTTTAGACATAGTGAGAGATGCATGTTGTGATCTTGCTATCCTGGTGGTCATGTTCTGCCTCAATGGAAGTAATTATTTTTATTATTTTTTTTAAATGTGTCAGTCTTTCACTGCTATGTCAATACTGAATGCCATTCATCCTTTTAGATTTTCAGCTACTACCATATCATTTGACTTTATAATGAGCAAAACATAACAATTTCTGTATGTGATGATACAAAATCTCAGCAAGCAACTTAACACCTGAATCAAAATGAAAGTGTCAGCTTCTTCAATGTAGATAGGAGTTTATTAAGTTTCAGAATCTGTGGTTTGGGGTTTTTTTCTTTTTCTCTTTTTCCAATGGAAAAGTGGTTTTGACAAAAGGTTCGTGTTATGTTAGAAGCATATGTTAGAAAAACAGACAGAAAAGAGATCTTTAGACATGCTGTTCTTTCCCAACAGAGGACACATCACAGCCTGCCATTCTCTTTATCTTCTAGTTCTTTGCCCAGCTAACCTGAATTTGAAGTTTAGTTTTTCATTCCAGTATGGAGGCTTTACTATACCTGTAAGCCTTTCTCTAGGCTATGAATTTGATTCGTTTCTCACTGAACAAATTAAGCTCTGCAGTGTCTGTGGGTGATAAGCCTTACAAGCTGTCAAAGGTTTGCTTTGTCCTCACTTGTGCTTTGTGAAAGATACTGCAATTTGGGTACTCATCCCACAGATTTCTGCCAAGATTTCACAGAAATGGTAAGGTTGGGCAGATTTTGAAAAGCTGTGAGTATTTTGTGGGAGAAGTGGTGGGTAGGCTGTTTGATCAGCATGAATTACAGTGCCAGTAAACCTTTAACTTAGCTGGCATTAATGCAGCATGACTGAAATAGCATTTAGAGTTAATAAAAATAGTCTTAACAGTATCTGCAATGCTTTCTGTGTGTGAACATGTGACATTCTACAAATGCATTGCAAAGACTAAATTGATTCTTAGAAGAATACATTTCTCTAGTCAAGACAAGACTTAATAGGTCTAACTTTTTCTTAATTTTCTCTCTTGATTAAAATTCTGAATGGGTTGAGGATTCTACTAAATGTCTACTAAAAGGAAGCTTAGAGAAAATGGAATGTCAGCTTAAAAATGTCATTTTAACATAGTTTGACATGATAAGGTCCTATAAGTCTCCTAGCAATATATGTGCAAGTATGGAGTATATATGCTTGCTGTGTTTGGAATTGGTGTGTGCAGGAATGTATAGTTACAAAATATTGATGATACTATGCTAGGGAGAATGCTTGGAATAAGAAGCACTGATGAAGTAAAGGAGAATTAACTGGCAAACCCAAGCTACTGAGGTGGATGAAGGGCAACTGAATATTCAGAAGGTTTAAAAAAAAATTATCAGACTGCTAGGACAAAGATGTATATCCCCTATTAAAGGGGAAAAAACAATTTTTTCTTAAATGATTTGCATAATAATATTTAGATTTTTTGAAGAGAAGTAATGCCATTCTAAAAGATATTTATGCTTTTAGGTGTGAAATAGAAACAGTTTCCTTTGTGTGTTTCTGTATGTGCTCAAGCAGTTACATTATTCTAACCTTTTTTCATAGCGCTGCCTGTATCCTTAGTACAGAAGATGTACTAGTTTTGTTTGTCTATAAAATTCTGCTAGCTTCTCTTTCGTATCTAAATGCTTGACTGATCATAGAATTCCATGCATTTATGAATGGTAGTCTTATTTAACCATTAATCACTGGAAAATCAAGGAAAGGAACATGTCATGCATGTGCCACTTACTTAAATCACACTTTTAAAAAGCCATCTGTTCACCACTTCATTTTTAGGACATCTTTTATTCTGTAGAAAAGTGTACCCATTAATAAGGAGGGTTCAAAACTAACTTCTGTAAGTATTACGCATGGTGTTAATTTTAGTTAGGTGTAAGTGTGTTTGTCTATATACTACCAGATGTCTGAATTTTCAAAACACGAACAACATAACATCCTGAGGGTGAAATTTTGCAGCTAGTGAGCAAGCTAGAGTCTGGACAAAGACAATAGAGCTTCACATTGAATTGTGGACAGTAGCCACTCATAAAACTTAAATTTTTTTTGTGTGATTGTTTTTCAGCTTTTATATAATTTGAAATTAGGTATCAGTTCTTTATAGCCTCTTCTGTATTTCAATAATCGCAGAATGGTCAAGGTTGGAAGGAACCTTAAAGATCATCTAGCTCCAGCCCCCCTGCCATGGGCAGAGACACTTCCCCACTAGATCAGGTTGCTCAGAGCCCCATCCAGTCTGGCCTTCAAAACTTCCAGGGATGGGGCTTCCACCACCTCTCTGGGCAACCTGTTCCACTGTCTTATCACCCTCATGGTGAAGAACTTGCTCCTACTATCCAACCTAAATCTTCCCTCCTCAAGCTCATGTCCATTACCCCTAGTCCTATAGCTGTCTGATATTCCTAAAAAGTCCCTCCCCAGCCCTCTTGTAGGCCCCTGCAGATACTGGAAGGCCACAATAAGATCTCCTCGGAGCCTTCTGTTCTCCAGACTGAATAATCCCAACTCTCTAAGCCTGTCCTCATAGGAGAGGTGCTCCAGTCCTCTGATCATCCTTGTGGCCCTTCTCTGAACACATTCCAGCACATCCGTATCTTTCTTGTAATGTAAGCTTTTGCAATATTGTCTTAGAGGTTTTGATTTTTTTTTTTTTTTTTATTCAGAACATGCACATTGTAGTTATACTTTGCTTATCTGAACTGGTTATCTAAAATAAGATTATGGCAACCACTTACTCCGTATTTAACATTCATGGGCAAATTCCCCATACCATCTAAACTTGTTTAGTATCCCCTTGCAGTGTTTGGACAATGGACTAATGTTATTAGAAACTATGAATCAAAGTTAAATTGAGGGTATAACTCATGTTTATAACCACAGAACAAAACCATGTTGATGTGAAAGTTCGAGTAAGTAAAGTAAACCATAGGATGAAGTAATTGCAGATTCTTGTTTAAAATAGGTGCAGACAAGTTAAATCTTCCGTGATGACTGTGAAGTTTGTACAGTTGATGCCTACCATATATTTCCCCACACTTAAAGTTACTTCTTTTGTATTTACTATGCACTGACACAGTGAAGCTCAGGCTTGGTGGCTTATATGTTCTCTGTGCATCTGTTCATCAGCTTGTCAGATAGCTGATGCAGCCTGTAGGGTCCTCTGCTCTTGCCTCAGACTTGAAAGAGATGTATATATATATTCTGAATGGTTGAAGCATTTGTACCAGCAGATGAACTCTCCTAAGTCTAGTGCAGTGGCCCCTTCTGCTAGAGTATGATCTCTGGTGCTCTTTCCTACTGCAAGATACTTGAGAGTATTGCACAGATAGATTGCAAGGGTTTGCAGGAGAAGCAGTCACTTCTGTTAGATCAAGAGGCAAAAAGGGTTTAATGAAGTGAAACCCTGCTACTAATACTTTGTGAATTTGATCGCTGGAGCTTACGTTAGAAGAACAGAAATAATTCTTCCTCAAGGCTTAATTTTCCTTGTTTGTTTTCCTTCCAAGGTAGAGTAGATGATGTGGAAGCCTTTCTAAATGAGCTCAAAGTTTGCTTTTCCTGAAACATATTTTTTGTGTTTACTGCAGCTGTGGAATATTTTTGTTTTCTGTTGGCTACTAATAAGTGATGTCCAAGTTTCTGCTCTGTTTAGACTTGAGTCTTTTATTTTTAGTGTCACACTGTCTTGTTTGAGACAGTGTTTTGGTGAGAGTTGGTTTGAGCCTGGCTAGACTTGAAAGGTTTTGGACCCCTTACTAACAAGAAAGACATTGGATTGCTGGATTGTGTCCAGGGAAGGGCAATGAAGCTGGTAAAGGGTCTGGAGAACAAGTCTTCCGAGGAACAGCTGAGGGAGCTGGAATTGTTTAGTATCACAGTACCACAGTATGTCAGGGGTTGAAAGGGACCTAGAAAGATCATCTAGTCCAACCCCCCTGCCAGAGCAGGATCACCTAGGCAAGGTCACACAGGAATGCATCCAGGCGGTTCTTGAATGTCTCCAGAGAAGGAGACTCCACAAACCGCCTGGGCAGCCTGTTCCAGTGCTCCATCACCCTCACTGTAAAGAAGTTTCTCCTCCTGTTAATACGAAACCTCCTGTGATCCAACTTGCTCCCATTCCCTCTTGTCCTAACATTGGATGCCATTGAGCAGAGCCTGGCTCCTTCCTCCCGACACTCACCCTTAAAATATTTGTAAAGATTAATGAGGTCCCCTCTCAGTCTCCTCTTCTCCAGGCTGAAGAGACCCAGCTCTCTCAGCCTGTCCTCATAGGGCAGATGCTCCACTCCTTTAATAATTAATCTTGGTGGCCCTGTGCTGGACTCTCTCCAGCAGCTCCCTATCCTTCTTGAGCTAGGCGGCCCAGAACTGGACACAGTATTCCAGGT
>VWZO01000016.1:0-53549 GCA_013396975.1 Bucco capensis | reverse complement strand
GATGCTGTTAGCTTTCTTGACTACCTTGGCACACTGTTGGCTCATGTTCAGCCAGCTGTCAACCAGCACCACAAGGTCCTTCTCAGGCAGGCAGCAACCCAACCACTCTTCCCCAAGCCTATAGCATTGCTTGGAGTTACTGTGACCAAAGTGTAGGACCCAGCACTTGGCCTTGTCCATTGACCTCAGCCCACCAATCCAGCCTATCCAAGTCCCTTTGGAGTGCCTCCCTACCCTCAAGCAGATCAACTCTCCCTTCTATCTTGGTGTCATCCGCAAACTTACTGAGGGTGCACTCTATCCCCTCATCCAGATCATTGATAAAGACATTGAATAAAGCTGTCCCCAACACTGATCCCTGGGGAACACCACTGATGACCAGCCATCAACTAGAATGAACCCCATTGACCACTACTTTCTGGGCTCAGCCCTCCAAGCTAGTTTCTTACCCAGCGAAGAGTAAGCCTGTCCAAACCATGTGCTGCCAGCTTCTCCAGGAGAATGTGGTGGGGAACAGTGTAAAAGCCCTTACTAAAATCTAAATAAGTAACATAAATATGGATTAGTATCAATCAAAATGCCCCAAATGAAGGTAAGTGAAACTGCTCTTGGAATTTTAGACCTGTTGAAAGACCAGACAAGCTAGTTGCATGCTGGCTTAAAATAACCTTCNCTCATCCAGATCATTGATAAAGACATTGAATAAAGCTGTCCCCAACACTGATCCCTGGGGAACACCACTGATGACCAGCCATCAACTAGAATGAACCCCATTGACCACTACTTTCTGGGCTCAGCCCTCCAAGCTAGTTTCTTACCCAGCGAAGAGTAAGCCTGTCCAAACCATGTGCTGCCAGCTTCTCCAGGAGAATGTGGTGGGGAACAGTGTAAAAGCCCTTACTAAAATCTAAATAAGTAACATAAATATGGATTAGTATCAATCAAAATGCCCCAAATGAAGGTAAGTGAAACTGCTCTTGGAATTTTAGACCTGTTGAAAGACCAGACAAGCTAGTTGCATGCTGGCTTAAAATAACCTTCCTGCATCTGATCAAACATCATCTGCAACAGCTTAGGATCTCCACTGAGGTTTATTAGGCAGGTAGCAATTTAGAGGATGGCCTTGTCAAACAGTTAGAGTATATTTTTTTGTTTGCAGTATTAATGTTTATTGTGTATTTTTGATGTTTTTCTGTTTTGAGTTATGCATTGTTTTTAGTGAACTTCATGTCGTAAAACATGCAGAAAGAATATGCTGTCTGAATGTAGTAATGGTTATATTGAAATCTGAATTTTTGTATGCCTCCCTGCTTGTTACTTTCTTCTTGTGAACCTTAAGGGTGGATTGTGTTTTTCACATTTACTTTTCCTTAGGTTTTGGTATATTTCAGTGAAGTTGACAAACCTTATATTACTGCAGTAAGAGCCACAGAAAAAGCATTAAGTGTCTTGAAAGAGGCCACTTTAGTGTGTCTCAGTGAAATGCTTGAGAATATACAAGGATTTACATTCTAAAACTATAATTCTAGGCTTGTCATCATAGAAAGGCACCTTCACACATCTTTAAATTTTGTAACTAGTTTTAGTAATTTCCCTGGGACCGTCCTGGAAAGAGACCTTTTCTCAGTTATGTTGTGGTTATGCAGGTCAAATTGATTTATTTTTTGCTATCGCTTTTTCTTGTGGTCTATATAAGCATACATAAACATGAAATTGTAGATATTAAATTGTACCTAGCATTTTATGTTCTTTCCCATGCTACTTCTTCCTTTTTTCAGAGGTTGAACCATAAAAACAACCTGATGCCTAGCTCTGTCTTCCTGACCTAGTTAGCACTCTGCAGTTTAGTCTGTGAGTATAGAAACGTTGGCAATTCTAACAATTGTTCAGCTTGTAATAACGTTGTATAGAACTCTATGTGAACTGGGAAATTGTGTGTGGTGTTACATTACACCTAATTTTTTGAGGAAGAGGGGTAGTGTTGTAGTAGAGTTAGGGAATCTCAGGGTTTTTTTTTAGTTTACAGTTGATGGGAAAAAAGCACAAAACTTTGCTTGGTATGCATGATGGTTTTTCCGTCAGTGATTATAAAATTAGAATGGTGATGTGTATATGTGTCTCTATATAAATGTTTCATGATTTATGAGTACATTCAGGGTTACTGAATTAAAATAATGTAGTTGAAACTTCACTGAATGGTCAGCTTATTTTGAAATATAATTAGGACATGAAGTAACTTCAATCTAATGTGTGCAAACAGAATGTGTGTATGAGCCAATGGGTATATATCTGTACTAAACTCTATCTACTGCTTTTACTGAACCTCTCAACTGCATTTGAATCATCTCCTTCTAATTTCTACTTTCTTGTAGCTAATTTACATAATGCTGCTGCTCACTTAAAATCAGCTCATTCTAAAGACTGATACAATGTGTTGTGCTAATCTAGATCCTTTCGTTCATGGAGATCAGAGTGTATTGGAGATACTCATAATTCTGTCCTCATCCTGTGAGCTGAAACGTATTACTGCCATCTCATCTTCATAAAAACGGAGAAAATGAAGTAGAAATTTAAGAATTTGTTCAATGTATTAAAGAAAGGCTGTAGCAGCACTGTATTGAAAACTCAAATATCTTTATTCAGACACTTGTGTTTTCCTTTGTTTATTGTCTGCTTTCTGAGCTTGCACAATAAGGACGCTGGGTGAAAACTGCCTTTACTGTAGGCAAAAGGGCTATGACTTCATTTAAAAACATTGGAAGATGAGTTTTATGGCAATTAGGGAACCTGCAGTAGTCTGTAAAAAATACCCTTTTATTCATAGGAAGAGTGAACTTTAGATTCCCTGTTATGTAGTTTTTCAAGTTTGTAAGTTCTATAGTTGCTTTGGCTGTGTTAAACTTGCTTGCGTCGAACTGTATCTTTATTGATGTTGCAAAAACCTGTCTGACAATGGTTCTTACTGCTGCTATCGTCTTCCTATATTTTTATTTCAAACGCAGTCTTGATCACCCTGTGGAATATTTAGGCATTTTTTGTTTGTCTGCACATGGACGTTCATTCCTTAGACAGCTTAGGGTTTCTAAAAAATCAAATGGTGAAAACAGAAGCAGTGTCTTTTGCCACTTCCACGTCAAATATCTGTTCAGGTATGTGGATGCTGATATTTTATGTTGTTCTTGAACAACTTTATATTGCAGATTTGATTTGTTATCTAACTGAGATACAGTAAGTGTAATATGGTATCTGTCACCTTTGGCAACACGGCCTTTAGGTGTAGGAGTTTACATCAAAGAAAATGTCTTAATATCTGTATGTTGAAACTTTGCTTTCCCAGGAGAAAAGTAATTTTAAAGCATAGAGGATGCTGAGGAATGTCTTTTCTTTTTTTTCTTTTTTTTTTTTCTTTTATAGCATTCTTTGGTAACTTTGCTTAAATGAAGTTCTTTCAGAGTGCAGAGTGTTGAAGAATAGGTCTGCAAGAGTCAGCCTTCTTTTTGCTTTAATCATTACATTTTTGTTCCCTCTGGTACAAGGGTTCTTTTCTGTTGATTGATTGTAGTCTGTATTATAAAGCTGCATACAAGCTGTGTTCAGTGGGTTTTATGGAATGGTACAGCTCTCCTTCATATTTTGGCTGTTTTTTCCTTATTTTTTCTTTTCTTTTTTCTTCCTTTTTTCTACTTCTCTTTTTTTTTTTTTTTTGTTCTTTTAGAAAGATGGTTTTACTAAATCTGTAGGAAAAATATCTATAAAGAATGATTTGCTTATTGATAATGGTAAAAGCTGCTGTTGCCCTCCACCTTCCATCTTCCAAGTATTTGGAGTATGCTTTTGTAATCTTTCCTTGGTTATACAATTTTGGATTCTTGCAATGATTAAGAAGCAAAGACTTGTGTACCAGTGGAGGAGTTTATGACATAGCCTCCTTGGTTGGCAGGAGGTGCACAGATTTCTGTTTGAGCTGTAATTATGTAGTGGGAGAACTGACCAAGTGAATAATGCTAGGGCACTTTTCCTTACTTACCTCTCAGAGGGGAGCTAGTATTGGCAGGCAGATTTGGGTGAAATCCAACCCTAACAGACCTAAATTGTAGGGATCTAATGGAACACTTATAAAATGCAAAAGTCCCAGTTTGGCAGATGGAGAGATGTAGTGGGTATTTGTACAGTGAAAGGTATGAAAAATGTGAATTTTTTTTTTTTAAACTGAAACAAAGTTTCAGCAGAATTTCTTCACTATTTCAAAACTTAAGAATGATTAAGTTGGCCTGGCCTTCATCTGAGCAGGCAACCAGCTGTGGATGAAAAGCAGTCCTCTTTCATATCAGAGAAGGACCTTCTTCTGATTGTTAAAGCTTCTTTGTATGGAGAGTGCAAATTCATTCCTCTTTGTGTTTGCTTAAACACATGAGGATGAAATTTCTGGCACAGAATTAGAGTTTTTGGGGATGTTTGAGAGTTCAAATAAAAATACGCCTTAATTCTTTTCTTAGTGGTTCATCTGTACAAATGCTGGGGTCAATGACATCCAACAGATTCCTTTCAAGTAATGGCTTTCGTGAAGATACTCGGTTGAAATGAAGTGCATCTTATAAATACTAGAATATGTGGGATACATTAGTCAATCTTGGTTATTGACTAAGGTGAGAATGTGCAATATGTTCCTGCAGCAAAGAGCAGATTTTTGGAGGCATCCAAAGAAGCAACTTTCTTGGAATGAGAAGGTGGTCTTCTCTGTTGCTCTGTGGCAAAATCTGGAAAAGGCTTTTCATTTTTATGCCACTGAAGTTCACATTTGTAGTGAACAAACATATAAAATAAACGAGCAGAGGAAAATGGTAGACAAGAGATGGACTGACAAAAACAGTAGGACAAGTAGGCATTTTAATCCTGTCAAGATAGCAATTACAGATCTATGGGCTGTTGTTGGTTTGCAATTTACTGTATGCATTGAAGGAGAAGAGAATTTCTGATCTTTGTAATTTAGAATCATGATGGTGATTAGCCACAGAAGAAATCAATGTTTCATGTTCAAATTGAGTTTACCAACTTGATTATTACACCCCCTACTTGAGATTTATTTTGAAAGCCAATTGGAATATTCTGCTAGAGCACTGCTTGCTGCTTATTGTAGCAATGTGAGCTATACTGAGCATGGCACGCTGGAGAGCTGTGATCTACTGCCTTGTTTCATCTGAAATTTAATTCAGAGTACTGGTGTTTTACTTCTGCACCCTTGGATTTCTGGTTGAAATGTGACTTGCTTCGAACTATATTTCTGCTTTTTATTTAATCATGCATATTTACAGTGTTTTGCAAGTGCATTTGCCATCCAAAGATATTGCAAATCAAGATAATTAAAAATGGCAACTTAATAGATGTGATTGGAGAATAACCATTAATGAAGAGGGCAAACTGATGCTAATTCTTATGCATAGTATCTCTGAAAGCAGATGTAGGTTGTCTTTGAATAGAGTAAAGGCTGAAAACAATATGGGTAGCAAAGGTAGAGATGTAAAGCACGAAAGTGATAGGAAGAGGTGGAGAAGCCAAGAACTGGCAGATGAGACACAGACACAATCAAGATAGAGCACTAGCTCGAATGAAGATAATGAATTCCTTTGCATGAATTAATCAGGACAGGGTTAGGGAATCTTGTCCAGAGAAGAGTCAAACTTAAGTGGTTGTCTTTTTGATCATGATGATGACAAGGCGGAGAGTTTACTGCAAAGCTTACATTCAAGTGTCAATTTTTAGAGCAAGTACAATCTTTCATTTTGTGTCTGAATTTCTAAGGCAGTATGTACTTAGAGTGATACAGGTAGTGAACAGAGATAAAAGTTTACTTGAGTCCAACTCTCTAGTAAAAGAGTGGATAGCATGGTAGAAATCTGAGCTTAGTGACTATGAAAAAAAACCCCAAATAACCAAAAAATGTGGTGAAAACTGTTTCATCAAACTGGCAGACCCTGTGGAGTAAAATGCTCAATAACAAGACCACAGTGGTATGAGATCCTCAATAGTTACTTAAGTGAGACAACAATTACTTATCTTGCGGTTCTCATTAAAAACTTACAAATTGAACAGGACATTACAGGTTTAAAACCATGGAAAACACAGCAAGCTAAATGTGCAATGGAAACCTGCTGATGGAAAAGTGATTTGATTTTGATTGTCCTTCTGACTTGTGACATTTTTGGAAATGAGTTGGTGCCAGAATGAGGGTACAGGGACTGTGTGCTGTATTGAAGGATGCAGCAAGTTCATAAGGAAAAAGTGTACTGTTTCGCTTAACCAGAGGAAGGATTTTAGTGATCAAGGTCACTATTCTATTTTTTTGAGAATTAGAAATAGTAGTAGCTAAATCTGCTCAGTTCTACTTGCTAGTCATAAAAAACAGAAATGAGAATTAGAAAGGCCTATATTATACCAGTATGGCCTTTCATATCTGCAGTATTTAAATTACTTAGAAAAATCTGCATGTGCTTTACAAAGTCCTTCCTTCCATGCAGTTAAATAAATATCTGATGTAAGTAATTTTATTTGTTTTTTTGAAGCTGGAGCTAAATCACAGGGTATCAACTGTTATTTATTTATTTATTTATTTATTTATTTTCATTAAAAGTGCTTCAGGCTTACCAGGCCCTTTCACTTAAAATTGCAGTTCAGCTTAGTTGAAACTTAAAAGTGATAGTTGCTTGGAGCCAGGCTTCGAAGAGGATTTCTTGGCTTCATTGCTTTGTCAGTCATGACAGTCTTTGTGGCACCACTGCTGTAAAATTGTATTAGTAATTTTAAAAAATATGATACTTCAGCTATGGTAGAGTTCTTGCTACTTTCTTCTTCTGACTTTTGTTCTAAAATTTTACTCTCTGTTGGTCAAAAGGATTTTTAAGCAACTATCTTATAAGTATGTTGTATTTGACATGAAAACATGCTGTACAAAAAGTGAGAACCTGGATCTAAGCATCTTCTAGAGAACAGGCCAGGGATGCTGCTGAGCTGTCTTTTAACTAATCCCTTATTTCGTATCAAGCCTGTAGTACATTTTCCTAGCACTTAATGAGCTGTGGATTTTGCAGGCTTTTGTTTTTCACTTCATGAGCAGGAAGGGTATGGATGCTGTGAATCTGGAAGGGTTGCATGCCTGAGCTGTGGAATCATGAGGAGCACTCTTGCTTTTCAGAAATGCTTCTGCATGGGGAAGGGGATCCTACTGGTGGCTAGGGAGATGTGTTAAGGAGAAAGGATGTTATTCAAATTAGGAACACAAGAGCATGTGGTAAGGAAGGACATTCACGTAGTTTATTAAATTCCTTTGAGAGGCTGGTGAAATCAGAATAGTCTAAGTAACTTTCAGTTAAGTGCGATGTGAGTAAATTTCACCTCTAAACCTTCCCTTAAGCTAAACTCTTCCAAACGGAAGCTGGGCTATACCAGTAGATAGAATGGCAGTATACAACCGTTAATGTTGTTGTTCTTAACATTTACAGATTAAACGCTGGAACCTGGCTGCCAAATGCTCTTCTATCTATCTGGTTTTGAAGTGACATTCTGTTGTACAGAAAAGACATGTCAATGTGGTGCTTGGTGATGTAGTTTAGTGCTTATGGCTGTGTTGGGTGGATGGTTGGACTCAGTGATCTCAGAGGTCTTTTCCAACTACAGTGGTTCTGTATAGGTCTGTTCTTCTGTACAATTCCTGAGGTTGCTCTGTCCTATTCCCAAAGTAGTATATATTTACCCTGCTGATTCTACTCAAAAGAATTTGAGATATGAAGCCCTTTCTGTTGATTCAAATGATTGTTTCATCTTGCTAAATTTCTTATGGCTCTGTAGGAAAGGCTTGTGTGTTTGTGTGTGTTCTCTTTAAATAAATAGAAATTATACCTATATTTCTTGGTATGTATTTGGATAAGCTTTTCTTTGTTCAGTGGTATTACCTGTGACTTTAGGCTTTAGGCATTTTTGTTAATTAATCTTGAAGCAGGCTCAGTGACTTTAATTTGAATTAATTTTAAAATTGCTCTTTATATACTCCCTAAAAGTAATGTGCACAGCATTTTATTCTGTTAAATGTGGCTTAGTTTGGGGGTATTTTTTTGCTTAGTAGAAACAGTTTATTTAAAGCACTGTGGTACATCTTTTTGTAAGGATTGTGGAAATCCATAAATATAATTTGAAAAGGAACCAGAAAGGTGTTTTGTTCATTTGGTTTTTTTTTGTTGTTGTTGTTGTTTTTTTTTTTTTCCAAAATGGTGATCCAGAAGATACTAGTTGTAGAAGAGAACAGTCGGATAATACTACTGTAAATTGTTTTTTATAGCCAGAGCTGCATTGCCATTATATGTAGACAGCAGATGGCAGCATTAGACAATTTATGCTTTGTCCAAGTAGCCAGAATGAAATGATTGCTTTTGGGTTTCTTTTGTTCTCCTGCTCTCCCTTTTTGCTTTTATTTCTGCATTATACAGAGTAACTGGGAGCTCCAAATTTGAACGAACTACAGGTTTCATCTTTCTCTTAAAAAATTAATATGATAGGAGCTGTGTTTGTGCATGGGACAATGTGCTAAGAAATCGTTCTCTAGAGTGAAAATTTCTTTGCAGAAGGGTGCGGAGTAAGGGGAGACGCTGCCATTTCACTTGAATCAGAACATTCTGTCTTATCCCAAATCACATATATCTGCCCTTCTTCTACCTACTTACAGTACCAAATGTCATCTTGAAAAAAAAAAAAAAGTCATAATGTAGTGGCAAAACTGTTGCCTGGAGAGTGTGCCTGCTGAGAGCCAGACGCAATTTGGAAACAGTAATAAGTTTCCCTTGATAGGATTATTTTCACTCTGCTTTAAGGGGGAGAGAGGATGGAGAAGTGTTTGTTCCTAATGGGAATGCCCTTGAAAGAACAAGTAGGCGCAATCAAGGGAAAAAATATACATATTCTGCAGTTAAGATTTCAGTTCTTCTACAGACTAGAATAGATTCTAGTTAAATTAGAAAAGAGGTGGATTATGTGCCTAAGTTCAGTGCAGCGGTACTAGCCCTGCAGCAAATGTCAGTATCTCAGCTGTGATGAGTGGTGTGTCATGTTTGTGGCATGAGATGATTTTAGGGTGATTTTTCAGTGTCTTCATTAGTGCAGTGAGAAATGCAAGACACTTGTACTGAATGTATACTATCCTTAATGCAAAGAATACATGAAGCACCTTTTTTTCAATGGTGCTTCTTATGAGTAAGAAATGAAAAATGCACCTATGAATGCACCTAGAAATGAAAATGCACCTATGTAGCATTACCTACAATGGATGTTGAAAGTCATCTTTTGGTTTTGCTGTCTCCCCTGGCTGTATCCCATCCCTCCTGCCTTAAGGAAAGACAATAAAATGCTATTATCCATTTATGGCAGTCTATAAATAATGTTGATGCAAAATATGAGAAAATTCTTTTAATACCCTAAATTATGTAGTTATAATTAATTTTTTTTTAGCATGTAAAGGATAGTTGGGGTGATTCCTTTTGTACTTTGGAAATATATCAGGACCAAAGTNCTGCCCAGGGAGGTGGTTGAGTCATCGTCCCTGGAGGTGTTTAAGAGACAGCTGGATGTTGTGTTGGGGAGCATCATTTAGTGGGGTGATAGGGCTAGGAAAAAGGCTGGACTCGATGATCTTCAAGGTCTCTTCCAGCTGTAACTGTTCTATGATTCTATGATAGGCTTTGACGATAGTATAGAGGTGGTGAAATATCATGTTCTTCCTTCAAAACAGTCCAGGTAGATAAAACTCCAGATGTGAATGATCCTTCCCAATAACAATAAAGCTGAGGTAAATTGAGTGATTTTTAAATTTTATTGCTTATTCACAGTGTAAATTCCTAATGCTATATCTGTAACAGCATCAGTATTATACTGGGCTTGGTGGTAATGAGTGTTCTAATGTTTATCTTGCTTTTTTGTCCTTTATTTTATTTTATTTTTTTATTTTAAATAATCCTGATGGGAGAATCTGTGGTAAATCAAGGTTGTGTGTTTCAGGTTTCATGTTACATTAGTGCAAGTCTGATGCATTATTCATGCAAATCAGTGACGAGATTTAAGCCTTTGTTGGTCAGCTGTAACAACTTCTAGCCAAATTTCTAACTGTAGGTCACCCAATGATGTTCTGATTTGTCTTGTGCCTTCCTCTAATATATGGAAGTATTTTCCCGTGAAAAAGGAAGAGGAGTGTCTTCCCTGATCTGTTAGGAAGGTGGCAGCAGTACAAGTGGAATCTGAAGGGGCTTCTTTTTTTGACACGTGAGGTGTTCATGTATGATCCATTTGAGTCTTGATTAGCTGAAGTAAGTAAATCTGATTCAGCTCTGGATACCTGCTGCGCAAATGCCAACCTCCATACGTATTCTCTGGCATGGTAGTATTGGAGTCACCCAAACTTTCCTGCCAAACACCAATTCAGGAAGTGGTGATTCAGAACGCAGAAGCATTTCCTCTGAGTCTGCAATGCATTTTCTTGTTATTTACCCTACTTTTACTTGTTAGATACCAACTTTTTTAGAGTTCTGTCATTGCCTGTATGTGTTTTTGCAGGATTTTTAGCATTTGTATATTAAACCAATGCAAGAGCATATTATCCAGTATCAGTGTAAGGTTGATCAAATTAACACAGCTTTAATTGTATATTGCCTATACATAGTGGACTTTAAGAATGTGGGGGGGGGTTGCAGCATTTTCTTTCAATTTCAGTACAGACTACAAGAAACAAACACTTTTTAAAACTTTTTTCAGGAAAAGTCAATCTTTGGTCAGTCAAGATATTCTTTTATATGGGTTTTATTCTGTGCTTATGGCTTTATTTTTTCGTGAATCTATTCTCTTCACTCTAGAAAGAGAAGAAAATAATATTGCTAGTTTTTTACTTTTGCTAGGAAAGAAAAGATTATTGCTAATTCTGGGTTTAGGCTCAGACCCTTCAAAAAATGTGGGGTGAGAGATTTATGAAGAACTATGAGGAGAATTACATACTTCAGATAGCAAAAAACCCCCATCATTTAAATGAGAACTTATAAATCTATCGGACTTGAGAATGATTTGATGAATTTGGCTTCTGGATTGCATGTTACATGAGAAAAGCTGCAAGGACTGATGTGTCACTGATGCCAGAAAAACCAGGCAAACATGTTATAAAAAGCCTAAAACTCCAAATACTAATACTCTCCCAGTGCAGCAGTATACAGACTTACCACTGTCAATGAATATTGTTCTGCTAGTATATTTCTTATTTCATGGTTCATTTTCTCTTCTCCCAGAGCTAGAAGTGTCATAAAGTGTTTTGCATTATAAGTACCGGGGATATTGTGTAGAGACAGTATTTGCCATGTTCTAAGAAATAGAAGGTGCCAGTGAAATCTAAGAAATTGAGTAGACAGTTCCACCTCTAATATTTTCCAAAAGAATCAGCAAGAAGTAAATGTATTGGCACTGGGAAAAAACAGTTTGTATGTCAGTGCCTTTTTTTATTTTCTTTTTTTTTCTCTATGCAAAAAACCTGATAGATGTGCTTACTATGGATAGGTCTGTACATAGACTTTGCATATTAGTGTTCACAGCAGCTAATAATATGTAGGTTTAGTCTAGCTATCAAGAGGCAGGGAAAGGAAAAAGTACAATAAAGTAGTGACTCAGCTTCTCTCAAATGGGTTTTAATTTAGCTTTTTGTGATGAAAAGCTAATGCTATCTGTTTCCTAGAGATGAGTAATTTGTGTTCCAGTTGTAAAGCAAGGAGATAGGACTGTAGTCAGAGAAGGCTTGTAACAAAATACGGTAGCAGGCATTTGGTTGTTGACTAAATATTTTAAATACATTAAGTTATCCTGAGGGGAGGAAAAAAGCTACCTATTTTTGTTACAAGTTGTACACTTAAGGGTAACAAATAGGAACACTATGGCTGATGCTAGAGAAGTATTTTTAACAGGGCTGTTTCCTGTTGTAGTTCTTAGAACAGGAAGTAAACATCTGTATCAGAGAGGATTTGCTATTACCACAGTTAATTGCGATGATTCTCTTCTATGAAAGCTATGAACAACATATTTAACTACGTATTTTAAGATATTTGTATGGCATGCATACAAATAAGGTCTATTTTTAGTAGTATTCTATACCTCTTTTCTGCATTGATCAGCTGTAATACATTTGAGTACTTCTGTATATCATTGAAATGAAAGATTTTACTGCATCTTAAGAATGAAAGTTTATGCTTCCAGCTTCTTACTTTTTTTCCCAGGGTTTCTTTGATCTAGATATATGGGGTAGAGAAAAAGGATAGTCCCAAAGACCAATGGTGTTCAAAATACCAGTGTCTGAAAACGTTGCCTCGGATTGATAAACTTATTCAAGCAGAAAAAATGAGAACAAAAATGCAGATTTCATCAATAGGTCTACACTTCATATCTTGCTGAAGCAGGAAACATTAATAGAACTCCTTATGTTACTCTATCTGCCTAGCTGTATCTGGAAGAAATGAGCTTTTTCATTTCAGTCATGAAGGAAATGTGAAGTAGTTGGGCAGTGTTTTCTAACCACTCTGATTGTTTATATTCTTACTTAAATACATTTTAAAAGGGTTGTAATGTTTATTTGTGAATATCTTGTTCTTAGAGCTGGGGAATTTCTCTTCTTACAAGGGTTTCAGGGTTGAAGGTGGTAATTCTTACCCTCCAAACTGGAAAATATTTACCTGCTAGAACACCACTTAAACTTGTGTGGTTCTTCCCACCTCCATTTTATAACCTTGGAAACTGGCAGACTGATAAACTCAAAGCAGTCACAGAAGAGTGGATCCTAGTGTAGTGTAAATAGAAGTGACAATGTTAGTGAAAAAGCAGAATGTAAGAAAGTCTTTATATCAGTTCCTCCAAGGCTTAGTCTGCACTCGGCTTCAGAGGTCTTTTATCTGAGGAAGGTGATGACGTGAAGGAAGTGTGTGTATGGCTAGGCTTCGCAAACAAAGATCCAGGGAGGGCTCCACCCACGCTCCTCATCAGCGCCTTTTACAAGCGCGCTGATAAAAAGAGGATAGCGGATAGCACCCACGTGAAGGAAGTATTGAGTGTGAATATCACATAGAGATCAAGAGAATTAGAAACAAGGTCAGCAAAGTAGTATTTCTAAAGAAAACCTTGTGCAAGAGACAAAATGGAAAAGAAGTTGGAAACTATTTCTAACATTAAAGATTTTTGAAACAGAAGACATGAAGGTTAGAGCTCAAGCAGAAACCAAAAGGAACAGTTAAGCCCATAAATATGTGATGATGACTGTAGCAGGCTATGAAGTATAAGAGGAGCTGGATTTTGTAGGATTGAGTGAGGAGTGGATCATGGTTTTCTGTATAAGGTGCTGGGCAGAGAAGCATTACATTACTGACAAGGTGAAGCTACATCTGGCACTTCTGTTATGAATTTGAGGGCATGTATTTGTATTGGGTGTAGTTATGCAGTTCCATTTAACATTTCTCTTGCGGGTATGTACACAGCCTTTTTTATTTGGTGCTGATTTCAGTAGAGGCTGGTTTTGTAAGTGAAACTCAGCATCATCAGTCTTTCTGTAAGAACCAAGCCTCAATAACAGATCTATTTCTAGCTCTTCTAGCTGTGAAGGAGGTGGCACGCCCTCTCTTGATCAGTATGCGGCTGAGTTGCATGGCCTATGGCTATGAAGACTGAAAAAATATTGAAGAAGTCTAAACTTCAGCATTCATCTTCAAGAGGTGACTAGACTTCCTTGCTTCTGTCCATCCATTTCAACATGTGAACTTGCACTGAAAATAAAAACTTGTCTTAAACATAATTCAGAGCCTCATAATAAAACATGTCATATGGTTAACCTTTAATACAATGTAACATTTAAAGAATAGTTTGCATCTTTGGCTGGTAAATTACTACATAAATATTTAGATTAGGTAGGAGTAGGAATGCAGCATTATTTATGGATCCATATTTCTCTGGCATTTCAGATGCATAGTTGTTTTGCTCCTTAATAAATGCAGACATTAAAAGAACAAGCATACACAAAGTGCTAATTTTAAAGCTTTGCAGCTCAGGGGAGAAAAAGCTCCATGTTTTGCTAGAACTGCTTGTCATCTGCTGTTGCATGATAGAAATGCAGTTGCATTAAGCTCCTTTCTTTCTGATACTTGTCATGGAGTGACATGTCTCACCTGCTAGTGCAGATTGGTAGCAGAGCATCCTGTCAGATCTGAAGATGCTTTGGTGCTGTCTGTTCCTTCTCACCTGAGAGGCAGATGGGTTATGGTACAGTTACTGCTTTAATTTTTGCCCCTATCTTGCTTCAGTTCTCTCTTCACCTTAATCCTTGGAAGGGGAAGGCACAATATATGAAATGTCTTACTGGTAAAAACTGTCAAAAAAGGAGAAAAGCACAAGTTCCCTTTTTTTTTTCTGGTTTCACTGGAGATTGGACTGTTAGAGTGACTGACCTCAGAGCTTCATTGCCAGTATAGGGTACAACAGTTTAAAAATGGTCCTGAAATAATAGCAATGCAAGCTGTTGTGGATGCACCCTGATTTCTTATACATGTTAATGGTCTTACTTATGCTGCACAAAGTTCAGTGAAGTTTTGTGAATCATGTACCTCCTCCTCTTCCCCTTTATGAATGTGACCTTTGTTGTACAGTGAACATATGAGGATGATGATAGTAAGTCCATTGGTATTTTTAAGCAATTCAGATACTGCAGTGATGAAGCTTCCTAGTTTTTAGCACAAGAGTAAGTTTCCATTTGAGATGGAAAAGGTATTGGTGTTTCTGTGATCTGTTGAAATTAAAGGGTGATACTGAGCAGCTTTGCTGCAGTCTTGGCTTCTAAATTAATCCTCCACTTCAAAAGTTAATTCTTTGTGGGGGTGTAATCATTCCTTCATAGTCTCCACCATGTTTATCAATGAGAATACCTCACTGAATGTTCATACTTTTGTGCCTTGGGCTTGACGGAAGTATCACTTGAGACCTGTAGGATTTTGTATTCCGGTATGTATTGCATGGATTGATGAGGGATATAATGGGTTTCAATGAAAGTGGGGGATAAAAGGTGTTAATCTAGTATATGTAGTCCTATAGCAATGAACCTTATAATGAGGTTGTTAGTAAATCTCTTCTTCAATGGCTTCCATTCAGTGAAACCAGTGCTTTTCAGTTTGTCATGTTTAAGGCCAGTTTTTTCAAGAAAGGAGTAACTTTCTGGAGCCTTTGAGGTTATTCTGAAATACTTATCTAATTAGAGATGTATACAGCATGTGATGGAAAAGATCTTTGCAGCACTCTAGCATGGAGTACTTTCCTCTTTGGGGTTTGGGGACATCTTTAAAATTAGTATTAGTACGTTTATGTGGAATTTGATTTAACCTCAGCTGCCTCTTAGGAAAAGGAGTATTGCATTTCTCTCACCAAAAATGTGCAAACAGATTGTGTTCTAACAGTGTTAGAAAGACTGTCAAAATAGCAATAGTTTTTAAAGAAAAAATTAAATTATATAGAAGGATCTGTGATTTTTACATTCTGTGCTGCTTCAGTTCTAACACTGAAGGCAGTTCTGTAAGAAGGGCAAGATTTTTTTAGCTCACTGGTATTTATTTTTTTTCTATTTTGGTTCAGCAACTTTTACAGATTTTTGTCTTGTCACTTGCATTGTTTTCTGGTAGTCAGATTAAAATCTGTGTGCTTTTGTCTGAGTATGTTCTAGGTTAAAAGAAGGGAAAGGGAAAGCTGAAATAACCAAGCCTGATGCTGACCCTGTGAGATAGAGTCAACCACTTGAGGAAGCAGCAAATAAAAGAATTCTTTATAGTGACCAGGTTTACTTTCCAGTGTGGAGCTGAACAAGGAATCTCTCATTCTGAGTATGGTAGGAGCTTGGCTGAAGGAGAGTCTGCTTTCCTCTGCCAGCATTATTCCCATTTGTGGGCTGTAAGGAAAGGTTCAGTGAGAGACATCAAGTATACAAAATTAAGAGTGATGATTGATTGTTTCCTGCAAGGAAGCAAGAAGACAGGCACCACTGTGTATTCTCAGGTGATCCCCATTCTGATAGTAACTGAGACCAAATCTGATTAGCTTTGTTATAAAATGAGTTGATGTTTTGTGATCTTACATTCTCATTCCCTGCAAAGCAGACACCTTTTTTGATTTGCTATGCGTGTTCTTTAATTGAGATGGAGATGCTGTTGCTCTGCTCTCACTAATTTCAGGTTTTGCATTCTGTTTCTCTTCTGCCTCGTCATCCCCTTTCCTCCATGCATCTGACTCTGAGCTCACATTTATCCTGTTAAATAACTCCTCTTACTATGTCTAAAAACATAACAGGCTGAGTATCCTTTCTCAGATACTTCAATTCCCATATAGGATAAAAGCACCTTATGTCTCCTCGGGCTTCTGCCAGGAGCTCATTGTCAAACTAGAGTAAAAAACATGTCTGTTTTAATAGTGAGTAGTACTGATGTGACAAATGGCTTTGTGTAAACAGTAACAGTGGCAACTATGAAATATTTTTTTAATCCTCACAGAGGCCTGCAACTAGAACAGAAAGTGTTTCCAGTGATGGGTATTTAATGTAAAGCTGTGACTGCCTGTGTGGATGGGGGTGAGTCTAAATTGAGGAAGAACGATAGCATGAGGATTGCATGATGGCTTCTTGTGTTTCGAAGTGATGTGTTAGATATCCCTCCATAACAAAATTAAACTCAAAATTTGACAAACGCTCTGTGCGAGTTAAGAAGAGAGCGGTAATATCCAGACTGGTCACTAGGTGGAGCGACAGCTCCATTTTTCTTGTTGCAGGGGCTGACCAGTGCTTTTGTCGGTTTTGCAGATGCACATATGGTAGAATATTATCATTTTATGGTTACAATTATGAGCAATTTGATAGAAAACGAAAGATAATTGTGCAGTATTCCTTTTATTTGTTTAATTTTGCACTCTAAATATGTAGAAGGAAAAAATGGTACTCTATGTGTGGATGGTGATAGGTGCAATACCTTCTTTTGGCTTCATATCCTTGCACAGCACAGGTTGAGATTGTTTTCCATCGTACATGATGAAATATGTGGTGTGTTCTCAGATGATGGGACTGTTTTGCACAGAAATTGTATGTGAATGAATCTGTAGGCTCCTTTTTCCATAAAAAATGATAATGCATTTACCAGCTGATAGACAAATACATAAGTAACAAGTTCTTTCACAGTTTCCAGTGGAAGATGCTGGGTAGCTGTGCTGTTTAAGCAAATGCCAAAGGAAACCTTTAAATCCTGAAAGTTGCCATGGATGTTGGCAGTGCTCATCTGAAAGGAAAGAGTGTGTTCTGAACAAACTCTTTCTTGCCAATGAAGAAAACGTCCTGCCATCACACTTCTTAAGCCCGAAGTAAAATTTTTGTGGCCCATGCCATGTTTGTTACAATGATCTGTGAGGTCTGTATTTTGTGTATTCAGTTTCTTAGTTTTTCTGTTATCAGATTCCTTATGTTCATTATTATGAAAATGTGTGCTTTTTGCAGTGTGTGTAGTGGGAGATACTTGACTTCTATGTATTGCATTCTGCCTTCCTTTTCACTAGAAGAAAATTGCCAGCCAAACCAGGCCGCACAGTAAATCCCTTTTCTTTCCTCGTAAGTATCCTTTTGTTTGTATTAATGAAGATAAGGCCAGAGATACGTTTTCCACTTGGAATGGAAAATGCAAGCTCTGAGATTGTATTTGCATTTATTGATCCAGGCATATCTGCTGGCTTATGATGTCATGTGATATTTTCGTCCTTACCCACCTTTGAACCAGAAAACATGGTAGATAAGCTGTCCAGTTTGATTGGCATATCCTGTAGAAAGGATTTTCAGTACACAGGATCAAATCCTTTACCCTGAACTGCTTTTGCATTTTGAAAGTCTGATAGAGACTTCTCTTACGTGCTCTGTAGGGAATTAATTTTAGTTTTAAATGCTTTCCTTGTTTGCTTCAAATCATGCTGTGTATCTTTGTGTTTGGCCAATTTCAGATACACTCTGTTTATATTGTGCATCTCATTTTTCAGTATGTTTAAAGTGAACTTCTACCTGCATCTGGGTGGAAACAAGATGTTGGCAGATGATACAAACTCAGGCTCTCTGTAGAAGAAATTTTAAAAAATGAGAAGTACTAGGAATAAATCATATTGGTAAATTCAACCACCATAGGAAATCTTGTATCTTTTGTTGTTGGTTTGGTTTTTTTTTTTAGGATCAGTTTGAACAGTTGCCCTACAGGTGGTAGGGTGGAGGTAGAAAGATTATTTTTTGAAAGGAACTCATTCAGCTATTTGGGAAACTGTGGTTTTATTTCTGTTCCCACCCGATATGAGTAAGTCCAGAGACTAGATTTGATGATCTACATATGCTTCCTGAAAGCTCCAAAGGAGTGCTCTGGCTTTGTCTCTAACTTTCTTCTTTAACTCTAACGCTGTAGATTTTCTTTAGGTAGGTAACCATAACTTAACTGATTTGTATGCTTTATATGCAGTCTTGGCTCACTTCAAAGTGTAATCAAGTCATGAACTAATTACAATACCATATTCCCAAAGAATGTAAATTTAATTTCCCTTCAAACAGAATGGGAATGTATTAAACAGCTCCTTTCTGTGAGAGCTGTGGCATTCAAAAACATAATGCTGATTCTTCAAACAGAAGGAAGTTCTTAACTTTTGTGGACCTTTTGACTTTTTTCCTCATGCATCTTCCTTTTTTATTCTTGGATCTTGAGTTAATTTACAGGCTGGATAACAACATTCAAATTTTGAAGTGTAAAATGAAATGTAACTTCAGACTGGAGATCACTCTGTCTTACTGTGTGTGACTTACTTCTTTATGGTGTTTTCAGAAATATTCTTCCTGAGGGTTTTGGATCAGAAGGAGATTGTGTTTTGTACTGAAGGCTCTTAAGGTTCAGACCCTCTCCAGATGATTTCCTGAAATTATTGATAAATGGATGTGCAGAAAGTTTCCTACAGATTCTTAGCACCACTGTGCAGACGAGTCCACATAAACTGTTATTTAAGAACAAGCAAAGTGAAGTTGTTCATAAAACATTTTATTACCCTCAATCTTTGCAGCATCTTCAGAGTTTGGATAATAAACCTTCATAGAAGTTACTGTTCTTCACCCTTTCACAGAACAATGAGTCACGTAGGTTAAAGCCACTTCTTTTATTTCTCTTCATTTTAAAGGCAGAAGGAACATAATAGGCTTGACTTTGGTCTGTGTCTAGATAGTTTGATTTCTGAAATGCAGTCTTGTTGTTGCTCTTTTGAGATGAGATTGTCAAAAGTGCAGAACTGTATATGTGTTAAACACAAGTTGTATTTTAAAATTAAATGTGGGTCAGCTTCCAATGAAGTATGCAATTGTTTAATGCTAAAGAAAAGAGCCTTCCTTTTAGATGTTAATTCATTAATGCCAGCAGTTTATTTTTATTCATACAATTTTTCATATGTAAGTGGTTGAAGCTGCATTATTTTAATCTTTTCTTTAGTTAGGGAGAAGAAAGCCTGCAGGTGGAAATCAGAATGACATACATATTTCTTCTTTCCCAAAAGGCGTGATATCTTTCTCCTATTGATATGCAAAATATTAAGGTAGAAAATAAACCTCATTGCTGCATGTGTCAAAATACTGAAAAATATATGCTTAGGTGATGCATGGAAAAATGTAGGCACACTTCAAACTGTGCATACTTGTAGTGAAATTTGCCATGAGACTGTGATGGGCTTGAGCCTTATCCTGGAGCTGTAGACACAGGGATAACNAGGAGCGTGGATGGAGCTCTCCCTGGGTCTTCATTCGTGATGCCTAGCCATACAGCCTTATTTGGAAGACCCTGCTATGTTGAGTTTTAGCCTTTGCTTGTGTTTGGTGACATACTTTCTTACTCTTACAGCACCATTTTAAGACATTTCTGGGCTACTGAGTAACAGTTCAGTGGAATCCCACAGTAGTACAAGATGCTAAAGTCACAGATATAGAGGTGTGTATTAAACAGATGTGAACTTCTTTTGACATTGCTCAAGTTGACAGGCACAGTCCAGCCACATTCTGGAAATGGTGTAGTGTTGGTTGTGCAGCTAAACTAAGAAAAAAACCAAACCCAAAACAAACCAACAATAGCAACAACAAAAAAAACCCCAAACCAACCAACCAACCAAACAAAACCCAAAACAACAAAGCAACAAAAACTCAACAAGCCCCCCCCTCCAAAAAAGCCATCCATAAAAGCAAAGTAAATTGGATTAGGCATGAAGTTCCTTGATTTATTCATCTTTGCATATCTGTAATAGCACTGAGTTTATGGATGGTCTTCCATGGGATATAGGGCTGACAGGACTGGAGGATCTTGTCGTTGAAGAGGGATGTTTAGCTCTTGTGTTCTCTGCATCAGAGTATGCAGCCTTGAATGAAAGGACGGTCCAAGTCAGAGCTACAGTCAAGGACTACAAGAATCAATCATCTCTGGGCCTATTGTTTGATGCTCGGTTAATCTATTAACGCTTGTGTGAATTGGTGAATGCAGGCAAACTTGCACTCTGAGCTAATCGTGCACAATGAATCTGATCTGTTAGTGCTGTGCCTGAGCTGACTTAACTTACCCTGCAGCTTCAGTAGTTGTGTACTGAAGCTGGTTTGTAGAGTGTTGGATTGCTGAGCTGCAACTGTGTGCACAGACACAGCTAAAGACTCTCTGTGCCACTGTTTTTCTGTGTGTAGAAGTGGAACACTATAGCTTATGCCTGTCCCCAAAATGTTTGTGATGAGCCGTTGAAGGAGGAATCACTAGGTGAGTTCTCACGAACACTCATGGAATACAGAATGGCCCTTGTTATTAGATTGAATACCAAAATATCTTATTAGTAGTGTTCTCTTTCCTTGCTAATAGCTTCCAGAAAACTTCTTTCTAGCCCCAGACTCCTGTGACTGGAGGCTGCTTGAATTTTTTCTCTAAAGTAAAACTGAGGTGAAACTAAGTATTTCTTCTTGAATGATCCAGGCAAGAAAACTCTACTTCCTAAAGAGAAGATTTTCTACCTTATTTCTTTTTTTCTGTTTGTTTATTTTATGTTCCCCCCTCCCCTTATAAGAAGTGATTTAAGAAAGGCAGAACTTAAGTATATATCCCTTTTGGAGTAGTGTGGTATTGGCTTCATTTGAAAACCTTGACTGTAGATGAAGAGACCAGTGGGTGTTTGAACTGCTGTAGCATGAACATTGCTTACAGAAGTATGTGAAGGTTGATGCGTAGAATTCAGAAGCTTTCTAGAAAGTTGCTGAATGTTCTAAACCAAAACAGTTCAGATTTTAAGCTGGGCTTGGCTTATAGTCAAAGAGGCAATGGAAAGAGTGTGCTGGGAACAGTACAGAAGATCAGTGAGTTATGTTAGAGACTGGTACCTTTTCTTCCACCTTTTTTTCCCTTCCTGAGTTTCTGGGAAAGCAAGAAACTCTAACTTTGTCCTACTTCACCTTGTGAGAAAGTTAAAACTATATTAGCAAGGCATTAGCTGAGAGTAGTTGATGTAGTCATAGAGCAGACTTAAAAGCCTGAGGCTTGAGGTTGGAACTGGAGAAAGAGTAAGGCTGAGACTTTGCAAGGACAATGGACTCTACCAGACGGGTCACTGCTGCTGGAAGATGTGTCCTTCTCTACAAGCTGCCTGTTCCTTCTGCTTACTTTGTGCTAACTCTTGTGCTTGGGCTTGACTGGCCCTTTGCCTTGCTGGGTCCATTTGCTAAGCCCTTGAAGTGAGTGAGGGGTCTGGGAATGCTGCAGATCTAGTGCAGATGGAGGGAGACTGGGGGGGTAAGCAGTAGTGTGTCTTCTGTAGTAATTACCCTCAAGAAAAGGTATTTTGTTTCCTGCCTAATGTCCTTCTCCCTGGACGTCTATTCCTGGCCTCTGTAAACACGCATGATAGCAGTCCCTCTTCTCACAGTCAACTCCATCTCCACTGAGGTTATTATATCTTAAGAGCCATAAATGAACTCTTAATTCTGTGACTTACATTCAGTGATGAAATTAATGTATTCTATAAACTATATAGTACTTGCAGTATGACATGTAAATGTGGCTGTTGAAATCTTAACCTTTGCTTTTCTGAGTTCGATTTTTTTGTTGTTCACCCCTCTCCATATACAACCATAATACTTTACTAATAAACTGCACAAAATACATTACTCAGACACATTCAAATGCTTAGTTCTTGGACATAAAACTACCATTCAATGAAATGCCAAGTACCACTTTTCTCCAGTAACTAACATCTTGTAAATCCAATATTTGTGCTCAGGAACACATGAAGAAATCTTATGTGAGCACTTAGGAACATTACTTTTTCTGTGGTATGCAGATCTGTAGGTCTTATTGTCCTACAGGTTTTTTTTTGCCCTTCTAACATTTTTATTAAAGCAGATTGTGAAAATATTCATCATTACCTATGAATTTCTCTAGAGACTGTATTGTCATAGTACCTGTGTGCACTTGTAATGTCTGAATGACTTAAATATTTTTCTGGCAGTGTTTTATATTGCTTGGCTAATTTGTGTGTGTGGGGGGGAGATGATCTTGCTGCTTCTAGCAAAAGTTCAATAGAACGGAAGAGTAAGATCTGATATTAAGCTTTTTTTTCTTCTCTTAAGAACATATTCTGCAGTAAATGTACCAGTACATTATTGAGACTTATAGTACTTAGAGCTATTCTGCATGTGTCCTAAACGAATGAACTTTTTTTTCCTATTTGAAGCTTCATGTTTATTTACTAAGCAAAGCAGAGCTTTGTGCTCTGCAAATTATGACTGTAACAGTATATTGTTTAATATAGAGTAATTGTGTGAATTAAAAATACCTTACAGTATGGGAAGTTTTAACAGTTACAGTGGTAATTGTGTCTTGGAAGAATTTCAGGAATATCTCGGCTGCTGTTCAAGCTCGTATTAACTATTGCTGTTCCCACTCATTATTACATGACTGACCCTTGGACAAGCAGGATTTGCTCACGTGCTTTCCTAGTGTTAGTTTTGCATGTCATGTTTTAAGCTATATTTTAAATAAATTTGGCAGCTATAAGCAAGAGTTGGTGGCATCATGTGCACCACATGGGCTCTGCAGTAAGTAAGGAAAAATCTGGGTAGTTCTTTTATGGTACACTTGCACCATATATGTCCTAAGCTTGGGAGTGAGGGCAGTCTTGCCTAGCTTTCCAGCAGAACTGGTATTAAGACTGTGGCAAGAGTGAGGGTAGGTGCATGGCTATCAGTCCTGTACTCCAAGGCGGTTTAGGGTACTCATTCCTTGTGCCAGCAGTGTGCTAGTTGGAAGGAGAAGTGGGTAAAAATCTATTTAGTGGGGGAAGGGGTTGCTGAAAGCAAAGTGAATTAAGAGGGCTGTAAAGAATGGATAAAGATAGGACTGTCTGTTTTTATATTCTGCCACATAGCATGGGTTTAAATGAATTTCTCTATAATTTGTCTTCAAATACTGACATTTAACTCTAAGGCTGTATAAATGGACTGGCTTTTTCTAGAGTAAAATTCATGCCCTACGTCCAGGCTAATATGTTCACCTACTATAAACATTACTGCCTATGGTTACAACTGGAATAAAAAATTCCTTTTATATACATCATAGCAGGCAGAGTCTCCTGAGACCGCCACAAATCACTTCAGCCTTTTGGTTCTCTCTGATGAAATGAACTGAAATGTAAAACAGCTCAGGCTTCAGGCAGGCTGGCTCTGGAAAGCAATTAGCTTGTTTAGACCGTTGTTTGTACCCTTCTGTGTTTCCAGGTGCTGAGTAAAGGTGTTCTAGGAGCTCTCCTGATTGATTTAAACCTTGAGGTTTAATATCCTCCCATTCCTTCCTAAAAATGTTTTGCTTACTTTCTGTGTAAACTTTTATTTAAAGGGAGAAAAAACAAACAAAATCTTGGCAGTGCCCCCCGCCCCCACTGCACTCGCAAAAGAAATAGAAAAAAAAAATCCAAATATCAAAAACCTCAGGGTCATAACAGGGAATAATAAAGCAGAGAGTTATTTATGCAGCCATGATTGGCAAAATGATTGCAACATGAATTTGCCCAGAAGCAATGATTAGATCATAAAAATGTTAAGGAAATCTGTAACTCAAAACCATTTTATAGATTGAAGAAGTCTTTGTTCCCTACCTTAATTGCAGTGACTTGTTATTAAAGTATTTATTCAGAGTAATCTCTTTGGACAGCGAGCCCTTATCCCATCTGCATGCATAATTAAAAGTGAGGGGGGAGAGAGGGAAGCATAAATGGTTTACCATGCTACATGAGCAAGGGAGGGAATTACACAATGACAGGTGAAGAGCAGATTTATCTCCTGTTGGAATTTCAATGCTGCAAGCAAGGCAAGACACAGTTGCTTGGTAATATCCTTGCAAACACCACAGTTGCTGCTTCTCCAGATTACTATCAAAAAATCATTGCTGGTCTCTAAAAGGCCTGTAGTGCTGTATCTGTGGCTGTGTGTTTTGGAGCTGTTGGTACTCAAGCAGAGATTGAATTTGGGTATGTGGGCTTGTGAATCCATGTCTGTGTTTAAAAATGGACTGTTTACTTACTTGTCTGGCTATTCATTTATTTATAAATAAACATCGGTATTGTTTGGCTTTGCTGAATACAAATCAGAGGGCTGTAATTTTTCCAGCTGAAACAATGTCATCACCTGCTTCATGCTTATGTCCCTTTTCCAATAATAAATGAATTTGGTGCAATTCTTCTTCCACTCTAAGTAGAAAGATGGTTTTACATGACCATGCAGTAGATCATTAGGCAGTACTCAAACACACAGTATCTGTTTTTATATTTAACTGTTATAGATCAAAATCAGATTTACATAGAGTACATTGGTACATATTTGACGTTCACTATTTGCTAAAGAGTATTTTTCCCTTAACTTCTAATGTCTCACCTCTGCAGCAGCAGTACAGAGAATGCCAGGAACTTTTGAGCCTTTATCAGAGGTACCTAGCTGAGCAGCAGGAAAAACTATCACTCTCCCTTTCTGAACTCAGTGCTGTCAAAGAAAAGGAGCATCAGGTAAGCTCTTTTTTCCCTATCTTCTTTTTTATGACATCTTCAAAACAAACTTTTTTTCTCCTTTACTAGAACTGTAACTTCAAGTGCATTGTCTTGCATTATACAGTGTTGAATACTGTTTTGTGATTGACTTCCTCTGAGTTCTTACTTAATACATGGTTTGCAGGAAAAAAGAAAACCGCTGAAGTTCTGGGCTTGCATAAGGTTAATTTGCCCATTTTGCACTAGAGTAGGGAACATAAGGAACCCATTGCTTTGCTAAGGAAAATGTTAAGATGCTCTTCTGTTTTCTGGCCTGTTTCTAAAACAGTAAAATAATTGCAGTCACTATAGGTACAGCCTTTTCAAATTTTCACTGTGGCTTTTGACAATTGAAAAGGACATTACAGATTATTTATTTGGTCAGTAAGTGCTTTCTCAAGTCTATAAGGCAGCCCATCTGTTTTTTAGCTGTTTATAGAGGACCTCTAATTATATATGCAGTTTTAAACCAGAAAATGTTGACTAGAGATTCAGTGTGTTAAATTAAGTGGTAAAATGTTTCTCAGCTGTATCTGCCCAAAACCTTGGAAATACTGTTTCTTGAGATTTTTTTCTGATAGCTAGGCACTTGATTTACAGCCCTGCTGATAGCAGGTTATACCCTGGAAATGAAGGCTACTTATGCAGGTGCTCTACCTGTTACTTTTACCTGCTCTTCTTTCTCAGTAGCTTCCACTGCAAGATCTCCAGAGTCTATCCTACCTTTTTTATCAGTTGGGCTCTTGATCCTTTCTTTTATGAGAGGAGTGTTAAAGCAGGACTATAAGTAAAGTATAGTAATCAGCACATGGAATCCAGAAGGTACTCTCATTCTGGCCTCTTAGTGGTACCCTGCTAACAGTGTTACACAGCATTAGGAATCATTCTTAATTATGCTAATGACTTTTTGGTTGTTTGGCATTTTTGGTTTTTCGTGGGGTTTTTTGTTCAAAATATGCTACTGGACATTGAATTGTTGGTCAAGACTTTAGCCTTTATAAACATTCCATTTCCATTCTTTTCTATTTTCATCTGCCATCCAGTTTGTAATGGTGTTGAGTTCAAAACAAGAACCTTTTTCTCTGAGAATGGAAGATGCCTGTGTTCTTGCCTGTGATATGCAGCTTGTTGGGGAACTTCATGGGTAATGGTTCAAAGGATCTCATGTAGTCCAACAGCACTTTGTCAGCTATGTTTAGGATGATGTCAGTACTTCTCTCAGGTTTTGCTGTACTTAACCTTTCGTCTTTAGCTTTTCAACATTAAATACATGCATGTTGTACTAGATTAACATTTCTTCTCTAATTCTTCCTTCTTTCGATTGCCAGCACATGAGGATGATTCTGTTGTCTCTTTGATCCTGACCAAAGGTTCCAGAATCCAGCTCCTCACACCAGACTAAGGCCTGCTACTGGGCCAACTTAGTGGTAACATAGTTACCAAAAAGGGGATACTGGGTTTGATTTTGGCTCCGTATACATTTGTAAACATTTTATTTTACTTCTATTATTTTATTAAAGTAGTTTTAGTTTTAGTTTTAGTTTTAGTTTTAGTTTCAATCTATATGTCCTCTCAGGTCTTTATTGCTAATTTTCCCTTCCCAGGAGGGGAAGGGGGGTAATAATAAAGAGTGACTACCACTCAGTTCAGGTCATAGAATCATAGAATCATAGAGTGGCCAGGTTGGAGGGGACCCTAAAGATCATCTAGTTCCAACCTCCCCACACTGAGCAGGGATTCCAGTCACTAGACCAGGTCACCCAGGGCCACATCCAACCTGGCCTTGAACACTGCCATTTGAAATCTTTTCCGTACTTTTGTTTGTTTGTTTTTCTGGCTAAGCTAAGGAAATCCTGGCTATGTCTGTCTTTAATTCAACAGATGCTAGCTTGTTGCCTAGTTTACCCTTATTTGAACTGCCTAGGAGGGGTAATCAGCGTTTCCTTTTTCAGGAAACTGCTGATGTTACTAGGGTATCTATGCTTTGGTGTGAGATATCATTCTGATTTTCCCGTATCTTACAGAAACATGGGACTGCACAATTATACTTTGTACTGAAGCACTTCTTTGTTCTGCCTGTTATGAGCTGTTCTTTCTTGTTTCTGTTAATTTCCTTTCTTTTTCCTATTTGTTTTCATTCATTTCTAGTGCTACTACCTATATCTTAACATCACCTGCATTTGGTCTATCTGGCTCCCTCCTTTTTCCTATACAATAATACTGACTGTGAGCTGTCACTTTCCCTCGTGTTTAGATTGATATTTGAAAGCATCTCCTTTCAGTGTTTAAATACTGGACTTTGTGTTAAAAGGAGACAATTAACAGGTCAAGAGAACTGCAGATTACTAAACATTTGTGGCAGTGGAGTTGTATGGGAGGCAAACGACTGCAGTAGCTGTGTGTGTGGCTGAAATGCAGCCCTGGTTTGTTGGTATATTGAACTAAAGCAGATACTTCGGCAATATTATTTTTGTCTGGTTTAGCGGCACCTAACAGTAGAAAGAATTCTGAAGCACGTTTTCCTCTTACCTAATACTGCTTCTTCATAAGAAAAGTGAGCCTTCAAAATTTAAAGAAGTATTCTGGTAGTAGTGAAATAAAATTGCTTGGAAGATGGTGGTGAGATGATTTAAGACACAGCTCTTGTGGAGTCAATAATCAGTAACTGGAACATGGAGCTTGCTTTTTTTCATGAGATAAAGTTAATTCCCTTTGAAAAGATACTTAAGGTGACATGAATTGAATTATTCAAACTGGTCTTCTCAGCATTAACTCTAGGTTAGTATCTCATGATGCCTCTGCTTTCATTATAGGAGTTTTAAGTACATAACTTTTTATAATAAATTCAATACCTGGAAGCTGAACTGAAATTGGTTTACCTTCTACTAACCCATAAAAAGAAGCATTAATTGTAAAGTGAATATTAAAGTGGTCACTAAAGTTGACTCAGACAGATTCAGAGAGATATCTCTTGTGTAAAGGAACTGAAGAGTCCTACTGAACAATAGGCTTCTGCCCTGATGTTAATAGAAAATAACATCCATATTAAAATGCAGTTAAACCTTTTCTATAAAAAATGATTTTTGGATATTCTTTCTGTAGCTCCCAAATGTTTAGTCTTTGCCATTTTCACAATGTAAAGAAAATTGTTCTTAGTCACTACTTTGCTGACACCTTAAACAGTGACAGGATTCCTGTTTACTTTGGCAAGTCCCTGGCTGATTAATCTGTAGACATTTTGCAGTGTCGGGTAAGACTTCAGTCACAAAGATGAGCATATAGCTGAGTTTCTGCAGGACTGGAATTCTTGAGCTTCTTTGTCTAAGAGAAAGCTAATACTTGTAGTCTCACCATTGCCTATTAATGTTAATTTTTGAGTTTTAGCTGGCAGCTTTTGTTTCTTATTTGTGGAATATTACCAACACTGATTCCCTTGATTTGTGTGGATTCTTACGGTGTATGTGTTTTTTTAGTTCTTCCCTCCTATGCAAAAGTGACACAGATATGAGGTGGAATTGTAAACAGAAAGGAATATCAAGAATTTATTTTCAATTGGATATCTACCTTCTGCCTTTCTTGTGCATTGTGTTCTTTGCCGTTGCTGTTTTGTATGTTAGTAATACCAGCCCTCACAAGGAATGAGGTACAGTGTACTAAGCACTGTGCAAGCATACCGAAAGACACGGTCTGCTTTGGGAAGGCTGTAAAATCATAACATTTTTATTTTTAACTTAGTTTTTTTTGAATGTTAGTATTTGTCTTGAATCACATTGTCATCTTAAAAATGGTTGACACTGTTGTGCTGTCGTTTCATAGTGAAGGCCAAAGGAAGCCTTTTCTGCAAGGACTAGAAAGCCTTGCTTTCTTTTCATGTGAGTAACTAAAATTCTTGTCCATATCATTGTTGTTTTTTGCCTTAATAGGCATGATTAAATACTAAAGCTTCAAATATTGGTTGTTTAATTTATTTTTTTCGTTCGAAAAGGATATTGAAACAAGGCTTCTTCAGAAGCCTTTCCTTTCTGACTGTGCCCAGACTTTCCTATTTCTCTTTTTTCAACACAGGTCACCTTTAAACACATTCTTTGCTTGATTAAAGAAAAAAGAAAAAAAGCCCACATATGCAAAGGTTTTTGAATGCTAAAAGCTAAACCTATATGATAGAATTGACTTTGTCTGTTTACCCAGCTGTACGGGAACACTGGATGAGCCCAACTGAAAGATACTTGAGAACTGGATAATAAATAAAAAACTAATTTGACTGAGGGCTCAAGGGTATTGGAATAATTTTACAAGGCCAAAGACAGACTTTTAGCATGAGTATAGGGAATAGCCTTGCCTTACCTGTGTTACTTCAGCAAATTCTTTTTCCTGTGTGCCTCTCATCTGTAAAAAGGAGGTGATGTTTTTGTCCTTATTCTTTCTACTTTCTACCAAGAATATCAGGTTTTGGGTGCTCTTTGATGTGTGTTCAAAGAGATTAGCAATGGTACTTCAAACTTAGGGTGTTCTCGAGTACACTAGCTTGTAATACGATGAGGAAAAAACATGTCTTTTTGCTTCAGCTCTATGTTACCAAATCATAGTTAATTTACCTGTCTTTAAAAAAAAATGCTAACACCAAACAGCAATGCAGATGGACATAAATATTTAAAAAGAAAGGAAACATCAGTATTAAAATATCTGCATACTGCTAGTATTCATAAGAGAACTCCACCTGCACTCAATCCCTTGGAAATGTGTGCCATAGTAAAACAGTTTGGTTGCATAAAGGCCCCCTCTGCTTGCATGCTTGAATGATGCTGTATTTGTGGTGATAAGCACTTCACTCTCAGCTCACTGCTTTTGAGAGGTCTGAACAGTTCACTGCCTAATTGAGATCTGTGCCAGTTCACCATCTCTTTGTTCTATTGTCTTTAATCAGCCTTGTCTTTAGTCTTTTTAATGTGTTTTTGAATTTCTTTTTCTTTTCTTTGAAGATACCTCTTTTGGTTTCACCCACTCAGCCTTAAAAACTAGCCCCTCCTGTGGAAATTTTTTCCTTCGGTAGACACGCATGTCTGTTGTGTATTTTTCTGTTGGAGGATAAATCTGGAAAGGAGATTACCTTCCTTTCCAGCAAAACATTCTTCTGGCCTTGTATACTTCTCATGATATTGTCACTATTATGAAATGTTAAGTCTGTTTTTTTGAGAGAATTTAAGAAATTCATAGCGGGACTGCCTGCCCTTGAGAAGCACTTCACAAAGTCTTCGATCAGATAATGCATTTTCTTCAGTGTAACCCTTGTAGGAGCTCTTTGGAGAAAGCATTGTGGCAATACTCACCAGTGCCCTCTCAGTCTCCCTTTGAAGTGAGAGTAAAGCTTCTTCATTGAATGTAAGGCTTCATAAGACTGCCCTTGCAGTATAAGATTTTGTGTTATGCTACAGTCCTTGAGGAAGAAACGTTCTGTTTTACCCTTCAGTTTGTTGAGTTACCTGTTTACCTGACAGCCATTAGGAGTACAGACATCCTGGCTGCCTACCCATATGCTGGCACTTTTGTTTGTATATTGACCTATGCATATGCCCTTTGGTTCTACTGGTTTTGGACTTTTCCAAAAGTTGACTCTTGAAAATCAGTTTCTTACATACTTCCAACTTCCTTGATTCACCAGTTCCTGGCAACAGAGTTCTCAGATTTCTCAGTTTGGCAGGTCCTGTATGTTGTGATCAAGTTTGCATTCCTTATGTTCCTGATTTGTTGAAAACCAGTGCTGGAGACTTTCAAAATCTAGCTGAATAGTCAATCTAATATAACCTGGAAGGTAGCCTTGTTTTGGTGAGGTTTGGACCAGGTAACTGGCAGAGTTCCCTTCCAACGTGAGTTTTTCTACGAGTCTATTCTGTGTTCTCTCTTCACCAATGCTTCAGGATAACATTCTGTGAGAACCTGTTCTGGTATAAAGTGAAAATTCTTCTGGGCCAGTAGCAATAGTCCAACAACTGAGCTTGGCCCTTATTTCTTAAGTGGGTAGTGGTTAGTGCTGCTATTTCTAGCTATTGAAAAGAATAGAGGTTGTAGACTAATATAATATAACCTGCATATGTTTGTTCTTAAGTTTAAATTCCAGATAATGTGATATTAGTGATTGTTATACTGAAAGATAAATTGCTTACCATCTCTTGCCTGCAAAGCATGCGTTTTTGTGTGCTGATCAGGTTGTTTAATTACAATTGTCTTTATTTAATGAAAGCCAGGTTATTATCAGTTTGGGGCACTGTAGGTTGGCCTTTGTATGGCAGAAAGATTTTTCATGAGAGCCAGGACTGTAATTTTCTTCAGCTATGAAGGTGGGAATTCGTTATCTCTCTGTAGCAGGATGATTGCCTGCAGAAATATCACTTTGAGTTAGTTCTGAATACCCTAAGATTTAGCTTGAGTTTTTCATTTTGAGCTGCAAAAACTTAAAGTTTTTCTGATGAACAGTTTGCCATTCAAAGCTTTTAAGGGCTGTCCTCCTGGGATTTTACCCACTATAGGACAAATATATCAAGTTCTTGAGACAGCTGGACTTGTTTCCCTATATAAGCATAATGTATCTGGTGAGGTGGCATCAGCATAGACTGTTTAGCTATGGCATTTATTGCAAGGCTTCATGAACATGTGATTATGGTTTAGAACAGCCTGGTTACCTGTCTCTGAACCAGGTCAATATCATTGCATAACAGTTTTTGGTTGCCAACTATTCATGGCATATGCCAGAGAATGTCTGAAAAGTCCCACTATCAGATGTAGAGTAATACACATTTTTCTTCATTTTTGAAATTTGGATTTCAGAGCTTGGGATATGGGTGGAAACAAACAATGCAGACACTGAGGGCCATCATGTGCCAGTGATGATTCATAGTGCCATCAGCACAAACAGGGATACATGAGTTTCTCTTGTCTGTGCAAGAAAATTGTTAATCTGAAACCAAATTAGTCAAAGTTAACCACACAGATACATGGTTTCTCAGGCCGGCTGAGCTACTTCCTAAGATGAGAGTAGGGGTATGTAAGGGGTAGAGTGAGCAAATTATATCCTCTGACCTATCTCAGACATCTGGATCCCCTTGAGACTGGTCCTTGCCTTGAAATAAAGCATTTTCTAGTTAATCTGTAGTAGATGCATTTGATTCCATGTTACTTCCTTCCTTATCTCTTCTCTACTCCAAGAGCAGCAGCAATTCTGTTGACTGGAGCAGGTCAAACAAATTTTTAGGATGTCTTCTGTTTTCTGGTGTGTAACTTCAAAAGCTCTTAGTCTCTGGAGCTGGTCAATAACACCAGTACCTTAGTTGAAGACTGTCATTTTACAGTGCATTTGATCAATGTCTCTGCTCTAGAACTTCAGACAGATGAATTTTCAGAAAGAAGAATGGATGTTGGTGCCTTCCATAGCTAGGTCAAGGACCAAGTCTTGCAGACTAATACCACTTTTAAACCTCAGCAGAAAAGCTTTTACTCACAGTCATACTCAGAATGTCATTTGAGTCAGCAACCATTTATGTTCATGGTTACAGAAAATGAGACTGAAAATTTTAGTGGAGAACTTGTCTCATTAAATGAGCTTGTGAGACTGCAAAGGTAGAACAGTCTGTGAGCAACTGAGGTCACTCTTCTGGATTTTAAGTGACAGCTGTGGAAAGCATTTCTTTTTCTGAGGTCCTTACAGTCATCCCATAAAGCACAACACTCTACTGTTAATGCAGCTTTTTGTCACAACTTTTTCTTTTGTATACTTATCCTTCAGTGCTTATTCAGTTAGGCATTCTGAGACCCCTGATAATTTGAGTATTCGATGGTGTCCCTTGTAATGAGTATGAATGGGGTTGAAGGAGCGAGACAGTTATTTTGATCTTTTGCTTTAAGTGTGAGTAGGTTGCCTTGGAGTCCCTAGAGATTTTGAGGCTGAGAGGAATAGAGGACCTGGAATACACCTTGAAGTATTCTTCAAGCAGCAGCATGCATGTGCCTGTATGCAGGAAGGAATTGCTTCTGACCAGCACTGCTAATGCAAAAATCATCCTGATCTATGTGCCTGTTGCATGTGCAACCATCATGTGAAAGTGTAGACAGACTAACTTGTGAGTAACCTCTTGTTTTTGAAGTCAATATGTAGCACCTAGTTGAGACAGACCTATGGCTGAAACATCAGGACAAGTTCAACATTCACACTTGAATTGATATACATATAAGCAAGCTTTGAATATAATAGCCTCTGGTTGTGAAACTGTTATTTTTTCTAAGTCTTCACACTGAAATAAGTGCCAGATTGATATATTTAAAAAAAAAACAAACAGTTGAATGTTTTAGTTAATTGACAAATGTCAGCCTTTTGAAACATTGTTTTAGGTCCTTTGCATAGATTCTGAAACTTCATGTAGAATCAGAGCCAGCAGTATGTTTGGAGGAAATCCTTTTTACTTGAGGAAATGAGACTTTAGGCACACACAAAGAAAGATTAAATATTTAGGCTTTTGTTTTTCATTTTATCCATGGGAAAGTCAGTAAAAGGACATGAGAAATTTTGATTAATATTTTTCATTACTTTTGCTGACCATGAGAATTCAGCGTACAAGGATGCTACTGGGACTGCTGCTGTGGTCTACCAGGTAGGTGAGGGCTGGCAAGCAGATAAATTGGAATCTTAATTCTGTTCTGTTATTGTCTTGGCATCAAGTTATTTAATTACTTTCAGGCTTAGTTTCTTGTTCTTTAAATAGAAGGTGATACCTGCTGTTTGTTAAAGCATGTAAACTTAGTGAATTTAAAATGCCAGGTAAATGCAAAGATGAATTGTTGGTCTAGTTATAAGATACTGTAAGGAGAACTCAGCTGGTCTGAGACTTCTCCAGACAAAGGTTAATTCTTGTTAAGAGGTAGTCTTTTTTCCTGTGCTGTGTTAGTAAGAACAAGAACTCAATGTGGGAAGAAGCCCTCCGATGCTGTCTGCCAAAAGGCAGATACACATATGATTAATTTCACAAGTGTGTTTATTTGTCAGAGGTAGGAAGGAGCATGTAATCTGAAATGAGTCTGCACTCTGTAAGTAAAACATGAGAAGAAAACACTACAGCCCTACATTATCTAGACCCAAACTTAGGCATTCTTATGTTCTGTTTCTTTAAGCAATTCTATTGTAACTGTTTATCCAAGTACTGTTACTGTTACAACATGCTTATTTAAAAAGAAGTAAATGTAGATTTGCTTTAAAAAGCTATTTCAGAACTTGCAGATTTTATTTTTTTTAGTGCTTTGTCAGTGAGGCCATGTAACTCGGTTAACACTAGTGTCTTGAAAGCTACCCTCAGATTCCTTCTTCCTAATGATCTGTATTATAGGAACCTCAGTCACTCTTGGATCCCTCTGTAGAAAGCAAGAGTGAAAATATGAGGCACTTCTAGAAGGTTACTCAAATCCAGCTGATAATTCATCTTAGAAGAATGTGGGCATTTTCTTTATAAAATACTTATCAAATGCCAAGATACTCCTTTTACTTTTTCATGACAGATTAGATGGCATTATCACTAAGAAGATCAACACCGACCACAAAGTGTACAATCCTAAGTAATAAATAGGACCATGTTTTTCTGATGTAGGCTGTTGATTTTCAGACATATCACTAATGCTGTTGACGTGCTGAACTAATCCTTGGTATTAAAATTAGTAAATATTGTAAGTATTCCTTTTAATTTGTCTTCAACTTTGTGGATCCAAGTCTAAACTTCTGTTTGGGAGCATATTCCAGGTGACCAACAAACAGACCTGGCAAAAATGGGGATGTTCATTATGCCCTTTAATCTTTTTCTCCTAATGGGATAAAGTTGACAGATTAATGTAAGAGACAAATACTTACATTACAGTAAACTGGTAAGAAAGAGTTTAATGATGTTGTGAAATACTTTTAAATGTCAGAAACACTGTAACATGGAGAGCTGCTCATTTTTTAAACAAACGAAAGGCTCAGGAAAAGATCTTTCCTTATCCAGTGAATATGCTGGTGAATTCACAAATCTTTTCCCTCTGTGTTAGTGAAGGAATCTTTCTGTCACAGCATGACAGGCAGGATGACTTAAGACAACGTAAGTGAGAGGTAAAGGGACTTTCTTGCCATTGTGGTAGATGGGCTATCACAATAATAGGAGGAGAAGAATAAACAAATGAGACTCAGTTATTTGGGTAGCAGATGCTGCCGGAACTAGGATATATCTCACTACCTGTGCTAGCAAACATGAGCCAGTCTAAGACCGTGGAGTTGCTGGTACATGTGACAGCCCATCTGGGGCCAGAGGCCAACTCTTGTCTTCGCAACTGCAGAAAACTTGGTACGAATCTGGGAGGTGCTCACACCTACACAACCACCAATGCTGTGAGATGAGAGAATTTCCTTTCTGTGATGGTCATATTTGATTAGTGGACATGTAGACATCCGTAACAGAAAGCTGTTATTCCCAAAAATTGGTCCTCACAGTTACAGTTTTTACATGTATTTTCCCTTTTCACAAAAGGGTAATTAAATTCCCTTAAGTCTGCGAAATTTATTGCATTCTGTCTGCCTAAATATTTCCTGTCATTTCAGTTGAATGTGGCATTTTCTGGTTCTTTTTATCTTGCAACTGCTTAACTGTCACATGTTCTCTCTGAGCTGGCTAAATGTCGAGGGTGGAATAAATTATTACTCACACACTGTTATTTGCACAACTGTAGTATTTGGGTTAGGGACCGATATCCTCTTGTACAAGGTAGGCATCTGAGTCTGAATGCTGGTCACTGTTCCAAAGAAGTCATGATGTTGATGTGTTCATGCATTTTTTTTGAAAAATCAGTTAGAGATGGAAACTCATTTAAAGATAAATGTAGAATGATTATATTGAATATTACTTACAGTATGTATTTCTTGCATAAATTTGATTTTCTGTTTACATTGCTCACTGAAAATGCTGTTGCTGATCGAGCTCTAACATCTTATTTCCCTTATTGCTGTCTCAGTAGCATTTTATTTCTGATGCTTTAACTCGGTGGAGACTGAAAGGATCAAACTGAGAGAATTCACTGAACTAATTAGGCCCTGATTTGTCTGGCTGTCCAGTGCCTGACAAACATGCCTTTGAAACAAACAGAATAAAACATTTTTGTCATTAGCCACTTAGAAATAGTTTTTTTGGCAGAGCTTTGAAACTATTCAATTCTCAGGGCATATTTTGCTGGGTAAGGCACCAATTCAGTATTTTTCTTTTGCTATTGTGACTCCTCCTTCCTATCTGTGTTGAAGTAGAGTCATATTTAGTAGCTTCACAAAAACTCAAAAGCAGTTAATGCAGTTATCACCCTACCAAACTGAGTGTTTCAGAGACAGTGGAAATGTTCCCATTTCAATTTCTGGTTAATGACACACTTGTGTATGGGATCTGAAATGCCAGCCTTTGTATTTTCAAACCTGTAGAAACTTGAATAAAGCTTATACATAAGAGCAATCAACTCTGATAGCAATAGGCTAAATATCAGTTTCTGAAAATAAATTTTATATGACTCTATTCTCCAGACAATTTGACTTTTAAATATTTAAAAATATGACATCTTTATGTAAGTGAATACAGATTGAGGCAGGAGCTATAAAAACTCGAAGTTTCCACGCATCACCTAGTTTTCACTATCACAGCTACATACAACGCAAGCTTTACTACTTTCCAATGCAATAATTTACTGCCCTTCTGACCTATAAACAGATAACTGTTAGCATGACTTGATACTGTTAGCTGTTTGGATACATTCTTGAAGATAATTCACTGTTTTAAATATTGTATGTGTGAAAGGTTTTGTAACCCAGCATTTGGAAAACGACAGCATTACATTTCCTTGAGCAGAGTTCTGGGAGTAATGATTTGTCACTGCAGCCCTGTTAACAGGGCTTCCTGAGCAAGTGTCCTCTCCTCTAACCTCCTCCTGGAGTGCTGTATCCTTGCATAAGGACCACTGAAAAATTCATGAAGCACCTTCCTTTTTTGTCAGTGCTTCACTGCAGTCTGCATGCAGAAAGTTTTCAGTGACCTCAGTTATTGATTTACACTTAGAACTTCAATGCAGTAGGGGGGATGCTCCATTAGAGAATTTGGGAGTGAATGTAAGTGAATTTTTGTCCTGCCTCTACTACTGACTCACTCTGTGACCTTTGGATAATTGCTTCAGCTTTCTGTGCCTAAGTTCACTGTTTGTACAGTAAGGTTAACAGTGCTTCCCACTAGTGCTCGTAAAGCTTTTCAAGTTCTGTGCATGAAAACCTCAAGTACAAAGCATTGTGATGATTCATAATTGCATCACTCCTTTGCACCAAAGCCTTCTATTGAAATAAGCACAGTTGTGCTGGAGTAAGAGTGGTGAATCAGATCTGTTGTTTTTTTTTCCACTTTTAAGATATAACATAGGCGTAAGAAGTGCTCATGCAAAATGAAAAATCATTTAAATGCCGGTAGTGTCATTAGCCTCCTAAGATTGCTGGGTTTGCTGCTTTTCCACTTGTTCAGAAACAAGTCCAAAAGCCTCAGGTGAGAACCTGCGTTCTTGTATTTCAGTAAATTGTGCAGTAATGTGCCTGAATTGTGCCTGTTCATGGATATCAAACTATTAGCACCAGGTAATGGTGCTGGCTGGGTAGTGAAGAAATCACCCGCAAGTACTTGGTCGACTCCATCATTGTTTCAATCAGTTGTTCAGAGAGGGTAGGAGCAGGAAGGAGTGTCCCCCTTAAAGAAGAGTGCATGGAAGAATCTTGAGCTAAAGACTCCATATGCTAATGAGACCTGAAGTGCTTAATCCTCATTTCATATATTAACTTGATTTTTAAAGCTTGTTTTAGGACATAAGTGAGAAGAAGGCTAATAGCAGTCAGCAAATAATTTACTCGATAAGCCAATGTAGATAGAGAATGACTGAAGATACTCAGAAGACCTCTGACTTTATCATAATGTTTACCTAGAGCTCTTGAAACTTGCTTGTTATAGAAGTCATTATATGGAGAATAACAGTAAATGGGGAAAACGGGAATACAAGTTGAGAATAAGAAAAAAAGGGTAGAAAGAGAGAGATGTATTCTAGTGGAGGAATGGCAAGATGACATAGCCATGCTCTTGTTGATATTTATGGACTGTGATAGTGCTATCTCAGTAGATACTCTCAGAAGAATTCATCCAGGTTATTGCTTCTTGAGAGGGTAATCTTCTCGTGTAAGCATTGTGAAGATTATCTGTAAGTGCATGTAATGTTGGTAAGAGTGCTTTGTGGAGATCTAGAGTTAATACTTCACTCAAACTTACAAGAAATTGGTATTTACTTTAAGTAAGGCTAAGTAGATGCCTTTCCTACACAGTAGGTGTCATGAGTTTGTTAAATTCTGCTGCCCATCAAAGATGAGAGCATTTAAAGGAAAAAAAATAGGCTTTTTTGAGGGGGGGGTGGGGGTGGGTAGGCTGTAGAGGGGATGTGGGTAGTGAATGAAATGAAGAACAGTAGAAAGTTTGCAGAACAGGTCAATGAGAGATTGTGATGACAATTCTTAGCAACATTTTAAAATACACTTAATAAATATTGGCATTGGAAAGATTTAGTATTTAACAGGCAGAGATTTCCATGTAGCTGTAAATGGAGAGCTTGTTTAGGTAGTGGAAGATCTCTGCTTACAAGAAAAAGTTGGGTTAGCATTTGACCATGGCCCTGTTTTATGCCTATAAGATTGTGGAGGTGTGTTGGGATATGAGGATGTAGTTATGCTGGATTACTGAGTTGAAAGGAGTTTTTCCTACATCAGAAGCAAGTACTACACACTCATAGTTTTACTGAAATACTAATAAAAAGAAGTCCTTTAATTCATCAAACACTCTTAAAATGTTCTTTCTAACAAGATAATAACTGTAACCTAACA
Source organism: Bucco capensis (assembly GCA_013396975.1). Lineage (NCBI taxonomy): Eukaryota > Metazoa > Chordata > Aves > Piciformes > Bucconidae > Bucco > Bucco capensis. Next base: position 14,437 of record VWZO01000016.1, on the reverse strand, counting down.
ATTTTATGTGCATAACCTTCTGTAGGCCAAACAGCAAGTGCAAGCAGAAATGGCAGGTTGTAAAAAGTTATTACAGTTGCTTGTACTGTATTACTGCTTAGAAGCTCAAGCTCCATTCTTTCAGATATAACATGAATATTAAAGGAAAATAGAGACTTGTGACCCATGCTGTGATACTGCAGAAGCATGTCTTGATTCTTGCACCAGCACATGGGCCTCTCTACTAGGCAGTCAGACAGTGATGTCTATCACTTTGGCAAAGGAGATGGTGGTGTTCTGCTGCTAAGCATGGTGCCATTTTAGGCTACAGGGTCCTGAGCCTGGAAATAGGTACAAACTCCTGAAGGGCTGCTGGCTTTTGTGAGCTGCTGTAATATACTAGAAACAAAATTCAGAGACTTTCTAGTTCATGTCACTGCAGAGGTGCTGGGAGATGGAGAGACCACAGTTGTGAGTCTTGAAGTAATTTAGGCAGATGCTGCATGTGTAATTAAAAGGTAGTTCCTGCCCTGTAAAGCTTACAGGTGGCTTGCAGGCAACAAAGAAAAAAAAAATGTATATAGTCATGGTGGCAGAAATGGAAAGACTAGGTGGACCACAGAAGCATATGGACATGTGAACTTGCTGAGTACACAGTGGTGCTTTGTGTCTACCTTGCTGTTATATTCTAGAAGTAGCAACCAGGAGTTGTTAGGCCTATCAAGGCTTGCTGTTCTGATTACAACCTTGCTTTTTCTCCTTAGCTTGGATTCTCATGTAATTTTACGGAGTATTCTTACGGAGAACTGTTCGAGCAAGTTAGGAAGCAAATGTTTTATGGCAGCTGAAATCTGCACTGGCAAATGGCTTAATGCATTCTCTTTTAACCTGAGTGTTTAGTACAGTATTTGTGGCAATCAAAAATGAAGGAAAGGAGGATGCTTTGTTGCAGAGTTAATGAAGAAGACTGCAGTCTGTGCAAACTCTTGGTCACAGTTATTCTAGCTATCAGAAGGTGCCTATTTTCATGTCTTTCAGTAAATCCTTTCCTGCTCATGCACTCTTGCAAGTGTTTTCCATATGTGGCAGGTGAGGCATAGGGGAGTAGGCCTGTGGGAGATGGTGTTCTGGGTCACTGCTGAGGAAACAGAATCTTTATTTGTTGTTTGATATCAGAAATGAATTACTTAGGGTCATACTTGTGCCATGCTTTGATCAGGTACCTGAATCTGCTCCAAATGGGCTGATATGTTGTACTGCATAGTGGTGTTAGCTCAGCATCCAGAAGCAGTAGAGTTGCATCAGTAATTAGTTCTTCTCAGCAAGCTTAATTAGCAGGCTCAAGCAGATACTGCATTGACATGGATACTTAGCTCCTGGTTCCCGAGCCAGCTTAAACATGTGTGCAAAAGCCAAGTGCTGTCCATTGTGGGCTTGAAGTTTTCCCATCTCTGCTTTATTTCATTTACAAACAGAACTTGAATCTCTTTTTAAACAACTTCTGTCAAACTGTTGCTACAACCAGTGCCTTTAGAGGTCCATTGTACCTGTGGGAATAAGTACTATTTTAAACAAGACCGAAACATGTTTGATTAGAGAATATTCTTTGTGATAAAAAACCACTGGTTAATTTTTCAAATGAGTTTTCATTGTTTTTGTTATTTTTCTTTAAAATCAAATCCCATTTTAGTCATCTTTTTAGGCAAGAGATGATTTATAGAACTTGATCATAGTGTTTGTTTGAACATCCAAATGCAATAAATCTGCTCAGTATTTCAATAGCATGCTTATTAATAGAACACATTATTCTGTTCAATATTGCGTTGTCTTTAAAATTTAGCAGAGCATTAGTAGTAATGAAGCTAGTTTAAATCAATATATCCCTGTTATGAAACCATCTACAAGAGGGAGAAGATTCAGAAATGTGCCTGTAGCACAATAGCTGGATGATAATTGCATAAGAAGATCTGAAAGGAAGACTTTCAGGGAAGTTTTAGTTTCTAATTTAGGATGTGTGCAGATCATAACGTATTAACATTAATTTTAATAGAAATATTTTCAAGACTAAAAAAATTTTCCAGAAAGTACTTTGATTGCTGAGAATGAAATTTGGGTCTGCCGAGTAATAATGACAAAAGCTCCAATTCATTGGAGTAGGCTATATAACCAAAACAAAATGCAACAACTAAGTTGAATATTGTGAATATGCCCAGAAAATATCACAGATATTTTTCTTTGCAGTTGTAGAAATTGTGTGAAAAAACAAGTACACGAAGAAAAGCTAAAATTAGGTTTAACAGTCTCCGCTTGGCAATTGCACGCTTCCATTAAATGTATGGGCCAGAATTTTTGTACTTAGCTGTCTAAAATTAAACCCCTGAATAAAAGACCTGATTGTAGAAAGTGCTGTAGCACAGTGATTGTAGAGAGATGCATGTCCTAGTTCTGATAGTTTTAGTTTTCTTGGTGGATTATTGTCAGTTTGTTGAACTCAGCGTTGTCACGAAATCATAGAATCATGGAACAGTTACAGCTGGAAGAGACCTTGAAAATCATTGAGTCCAGCCTGTGTCCCAGCCCTACCAACCTGCTAAACGATGCGCCCCAGTGCAACATCCATCCGTCTCTTAAACACCTCCAGGGATGGTGACTCAACCATCTCCCTGGGCAGCCTGTTCCAATGGCTGACAACCCTTTCAGTAAAGAAATGTCTAATTCTGTTGACTAAGTGCGTTGCGTGCTACTGAAGTGAGGGCAGCATTGTGCCCTGGAAGCAGAACCAGTGAGGTAGGTGAAACTCCACCATGCATGTGTGGACCTTTGTCTCACCAGTAAGTATTTAGGGGTAAAGAAGCAGAAAAAAGACTTTTTAAAGTTAGACCACTGGTACCATCTAAAAAGCTCTTAAAATGTGAAATAACCTGGTGGTGTTATGACAGGCTATGGGGAGAGGTGTCTCGTTGCCACTTCTGAGAACTAGGTTACGCTTCTACACCCCTTGGCTCTCCAGTTTCAAAAAGGCAATTCCAGTTTGCATCTCAGTAGAGTGGTTGCTAAGAATGCTCTCATATTGAAGGCTCAGTGGCTCTTTAATGTGTTTTTTATGGTGTATTGACCACAATTTTCTGCATTGATTTCAGCTTGCTTAAATCCTTCAAGAATAACCACTGTCCCCAAAAACCCCAAATCAAAACAATCAAGGCAACCTACACCAAAACCCCTAACCCCAAAACAAAGCTGCCAAAGCCCCTCTCCCCAAACTAAAAGACACTGAAGTAGAGGAGGTAATTTGCCCCTCTGATCTCTATCATCCTCCGTCCATGAGGCTGAAGGTCTTCAGAAAACGTCGCACAGCACTGTGATGAGTAAGTAGTAAATTGCTGCAAATGGACATTTTGAGTCATAGACAGTTGAGTGATTTACTGTTGATATATCCATGGAAGAGACAGATGAGTGACAGCATTCTTGCTCATGAACTTGCTAACTCTTTCTCCTTCTTAAGATGTTGAAATGTAATGAAACTTAAACATTTTTAAACAACTTCCAGATTAAAATTTAATAGGAATGAAAAATGAACAGTATCTTTACAAGTAAGAAATGGTCTTCATTATTTTTTAAAGTCCATATCATAAGGAACAGCACCATTAATAAGAGCCCTGAGTTTTTTTATATTATGTACACTGTTCAGATAGAAATTTAACAGGGAATTTTAATGAAATGATGGCAGAAAACACATTTTTGTTACATCCCTTTGCAGAATATTTCCTATGAGCCAAGATAGAAAGAGGCCAAAATTAATGACTTTTCATAGGAACTGAGTGATAAGTTATGTAAAGCTTGTAGAGATAATAATTTTGGCTAACTAAACAGCCTTATGGAGAATTGCTGCTTAATAGACATATCGTGGGAATTAAAGACATTTGAATGTTAATTTGTATACATATTTTTGGTATAAGACTATAAAGAGAAATTAATTTTACAGATACTTTCTTTGGTGGTCTGTAGAGAGAGGGAAAGAATTCACATGCTGGATAGTTCCTGTCGTTTGACCACTTAAGAGAACAACGGGAGTTACCAGGGGGTTGCCTCTATATTTCTTTTTCTCCCCTCTTGTGGTTTCTAATATGAATGTAAGAGAGCATGATATGATCTTACCATGGTTTTGTTCTCATTAAAAATTAAATAAATTGTTATTTTGGGAAATGAGAGTTATGTTTAGGGAAAATAAGCACCAAAAAGATTTATGAAAATCTAAGCAATCTAGCATGTTATGTTGACTTAGAGTTGAGCTTGTATTGCCCACTTGGCAAATACATTTTACCATGTTTCCGTACAACTATAATAATAAATTAACATATACTAAAGCCCCCTATCTACTATGGCAACTGGTGTTTTAAAAGCACTTCACGTGCTTGGTTGTCTGTATTTTAAATGCAGATGTTCATCCAACTTTTAATACCGATGGGAGGCCCTGTTCAAAACCTGCATTAGAGTGAAGCACAAGGTGGCAATAAACTTAATTGGGGCTTTTATCTTTCTTGGTTCCACCTCAAAGCTTTTAAATATTTCAGTTCTGAAGTGTGAATTTCTTTTGTGTTAGTCATTTCTGGGAACACCTGTGAGCAGCTGGGTTTAATTGGCCTACAGCTGGCACTGATTGTGTGTGCAGGGGCTGGGGGAGGCACTGCCTGAGTGGCTGCCTTCACAGCGGGCATCATTATCTACTTGCCTCCCTTTTCAGCTCCTTCTTTTTTTTTTTTTTTTTTTTGTCATGTGCAGGTTAGAAAGGTTTAGGGATTAAGGACTGAAAATAGAAGGGGCTCTGGTGAGATTTGTTGCCTATTGGATGAAGTCATTTTGGCAAATACATCTGCATGCATCAACACCTTATTGAATAAGTCAAGCACAGGTTTGCTAATCTTGTTAGTCAATTTGCAAAACTTCTGTAGCTTTCGAAGAGGTGACTGTGCCAAGAGTCAGGGAGGCTGAAGTGCTAAGAAGTGACAGCAGCATAGAAGAAGGGAATAAAGATTTTAAAGGTCTCCTCTCCGTGTCAGCTGTTATCAGTTTAATGGAGGGTGTCACCCTATGGATGGTCAAAATGAAATGAGTAGAGGTTTGTGTGTAGATATTTTTCACAGGATGACTTTAGTTGTCAGTGGTCTCATTTGCATTGGCAGTTGCATGATCTCAATAACTCAGCTTAAATTAGCAGTTGTATTTTTCACAGAATCATTACGGTTGGAAAAGACCTCTGAGATCATTGTGTCCAACTGTCCACCCAACAGTATCATGCTCACCCCTAAACCATGTGCCCACGTACTGCACGTACACATTCTTCGAAGACTTCCAGGGATGGTGATTCCACCACCATCCTGGGTAGCCTGCTTCAGTGCCTGATAACCCTCTCAGTGAAGAAGCTCTTCCTAATATCTAATCTGAACCTCCCCTGGTGCAACTTGAAGCCATTTCGTCTAATTCTATCACTTGCTTCTTAGGAGAAGAGACTGAGCCCTACCTTACTACAACCTCCTTTTAGGTGATAGTATAGAGCGAGAAGGTCCCTCCTGAGCCTCCTCTTCTCTAGACTAAACCCCAGTTCCCTCAGGCACTCGTCATATCCTCAGTGTCTTGTGCACGTCCTTCTGCTTTGGAAAAAGTGTGCTCTGATTTTTTATAGACGCTCTTATTTCCCAAAAGAAACTATGTCAGACCACTTGTGTGGAAAGTGTGCATTTAAGAGGAAGCAAGAAGAAGCTCTTTACCTGTGGTTGCTTTGTAATTGATTAATACACTTCTTTCTACTTATAAGCTTCCCTAGGCTCTGCAGATAAAGATGAATTATAATGTTCAATTGAGAAGGAACAATGGATGGGAGAAATGCAGCCAAATCACTTGAACCAAGCCAGAATGTCCTAAAGGTCATACTTCCCAGTACTAAGGAGAAGAAAATAGTCTCTATGAAATATTTTATTCACAACAGGAGTAAAACTGAAACTTTCTAAATTGAAAGCTGTGAACAGCTGCAAGCCTATAAATACACCTTTTGGATTATAATAGGCCTTGTAGTCTCTGTGTGTCCCTTACAAATGCATTGTAATTTGGAGAATCGTGTAATTTGTGAATCCAGTGAGTTTGCTGCATCCTCTGTTGCTGGGTGTATTTCCATTAGGCATTCATTGTACTTGGCCTTTAGGGGCTGTTCATTCCACTGCATTATGAATCCTCTGTGCTTGAGAGCTTAATGGTCTTCTTCCAGGTGAGTCTTACTCTATAACAAAAAGACCATGAAAAGTAAGGAAATGTTTCTTCACTTTCATATCAAAGCAGCACAGGTCTGACACTAGTTGAATTTCTTTTTTCACATGAGCCACGATCTTGTTGGTAATTGACTTTGTCCCAGCAAGATGCGTGCAAGTATTTTGAATAGATGGAATTTCAAAAAAGTAACTACAGTTATGCAAAGTGAACATTGGAGATGTAAGATGTAAGAAGTAAGGAATTTAATAACTTCCCCAAAATTTGTTGGTTCTTTTCCTTGCAGCTGTTTGTCTGGTATCTCACTTCTACTGTTTGTCATTCTTTTTGCTTTCCTTTAAGATGCTTTTCTGTGCAGCATTAGTAAAGTATCATGCTACTGAAAGCAGCATTACTAAACGGAGAAATGATTTATACTAGAAAAAAGAAATGGCAACTACTTTGGAACTGAGTCTGTATTAGACACTCTGTTCAAATACACGAATAATATTGATGAGTTTACTTAGGTTGGGGAGTGCTTAGAATAGAGACTTTTTTCGATCTGATTTCTGTATAATGTCTTCCGTTCTTCAAGTTTTCTGTTATACACAGTCGGTGTGACTGACTGCAGTTCCAAGGAAGTGTAGCAACAGACCCCTAACTTCAGTGCAACTTGTTCAAGTTTCCTATTTGTGTTAACCAATTTTGTTTAATTGGAATACATTAATACAGCAGACACCTTGCCTTCGCCTAACCAGATTTAGGGCTGAGAATGAGTGGAAAGGTCTTATCTTAATGAAAATGAATTTTCTTCTGTCTGAACAATAACGCAATAAAATGATCAACCTTCTTTTTTTAAGCTGTTCATTACCTAGCAACACTTCTATCAGCGCCCTGTCAGGCCCCTGCAGTTGGTCAGAGATTTTAAGACAATGCTGAAAGATAACGTTATTAGGAACAATTAAGACAAATGTTTATTTTGTGGTTTGAATAAGGCTCATTTAGCAAAACCTCTCAAAGACAAGGTGCTGAAAATTTGTATTGTTTGATTTATTTTGTAGGAAAGTAAATTGTTTAAGGTAGAAGTAACTGGGAGTATACGTTAGACTCTGCATAGCAGCAGTCAGAAGCATTCCAGTAATGGTATCAGTACAGTCTTGGGCAAGGAGTGATGTAATGTGGATTTCATATACTAGAAAGGGCAAGAAGCAGGTACCTCAGATATTCTTATAGTAACTGAAAGCTTTAGTTCCTGGATTAATTAATCAAAGACCCTAGACTGCAATGTCATTATGAATAGTCAGAATATTTTCAGCTTGGTGCTTGGCTCATCAGTCTGGCAGGCACTGAACTTTGTCAATGCCTATGGAAGTTGTGCCAATCTTCTTAGATGAGGCTGATTGATGTGAGCCCTTTCCTCACCATTCATTTGGACAGCCAGACTGTGTGTGACTAAATTTTTGGCCATCACAGACATTCAGATGAATTCATTTTGATTAGTTCTAGTTGAGACTTTGGGGAAACATGAAAGCTGAATTGCTGTTCTTTTCCTCCCTTCAGTTGTTCTGAGGCTCTTTACTTGTCCATCCGCAACCACTATGTTCATACATGTGTCCATGTGAATGTATATGCAGACATTTCTGTTGCTAAGCATTAATCCATGTGTCCAGGCAGAGTTTGAGAGATTTTTTAATACTAATTGTCTTCTACCAAACATATTTCATATTACTTTTCTCTGTGCAACCCAGTATTGGAAAATCATGTTTTCTCAGTTGCAGTATTTTAATGCTTGCTCCCTCTTTAGTGAGTTGCTTTGCTTTTTTCTGCTATCTGGTACAAATTTAGTGTAAATTAAATGACCAGTTCATTTTTTGCGCTCCATAGGCTGCAGCAAGTAATAAACAGCTTATGTAATCTTGTAATCATGAACTCAGCCAAAAAATGTCATAGAACACTGCAGTATACAGCACCTCACAATGATTTCTGTAGCCTGCAGAAACTGTATATTATGAATATTGTTTGCTGTTTTACTTTTTGAATTGTCATCATCCCTCACTTGCAGGAAGAGAAAGATTTTCTTTTCTATTAAATGTTCTACTTTCCATCTATATTTGTTGCCTCTCTGTGTGGTTGTTATTTCTACATAGAGATTGTTGCTTTCTTTCATCAAGTTGCAGAAAGGGTGTAAAAATCAGAAATGTTAGAGACAAAGAAATTCTCTGCCCCCACCCCTAATTTTCTGGGCTGCTCCCAGATTTCCAGTTTTATGTGTAATTCATATCTCATCCTTCCATTCTCAATCTATATGCGTGACCAAACTTCTCACCTAACTCTCTTTGCTCTTGCTGCAGTATTTTCCTCTCTCCAGATCTTTTTTAAAACAGTTTTGTCCAGCCTAAATAGCATGAACTGGAGATACTAAAAAATCTACCGGGACAGCATCCTGTGCAGTTTACTGTAGATGAACCTGATCTGGCAGGGAAGGTTGGACTAGATGGTCTCCAGAGGTCCCTTCCAACCCCTAACATTCTGTAATTCTGTGAATGTTGGCTTTCATTGCTTCCCATGGAAGACTTCTTTCGGGACATGTGTGGTAGGTCAACCTTGGCCGAGTGCCAGGTACCCACCAAGGTTCTCTACCATGTCCTCATCCTGCACCTCCCATGGCATGACAAGAGGGAGAATGAGATGAAAGCAGCCCGTGGGTGAAGGTAGTTTAATAAGCAAATAAAGAAAGGCAGGGTCACGTGTGCAAAGCAAGATTAGGCTTTAGTCTCTANTGCTTGTCTCTTTCATATTGTTGTACCATTTAAATTTAGATAAAGCTATTCTTAGAAATTCACTGTCTGCGTGCCTGGTGTTTTGTTTTTGTTTATTGCTGTTCCCGTTTTGGGAAGAGGGGGTATTGTAGCAAAATCCTCTCAAAAGATTGTTCTTTTGACCTTAGCTTCTGGTCAAACCAGGACACAGGTGATGTCCAGCCCTCTCCTGGGTAGTAGGGCTCTGAAACATGTAATGGCTGTTCGGGGAACAGACGTCTTCTTCCCGCAGATGCCCCCCACTTCCATCCCCTTATATAATGGAGCTGACATCATACAGTATGGAATAGCCCTTTGGTTAGTTTGGGTCAGCTATCCTGGTTGTGTCCCCTTTCAAGATCTTGTCCACCCCATCCCCTGTGCCAGCCCTGCCCAGCAACAGTCACAACACTGCATTTATCTTCAACCCAAGGCACAGCACTTCTGAGGACTGCTATGGGGACATTAACTCCATCTCAGCCAGACTTAATACAATATGCTATCAGAATGCATTTTTATAGCCCTTGTTTCCCATTTCTTCATATTGCTGTTGCCTATTACTTGGTGTTAACTATGATGTTTTGCTTCTTAAGTTTGTTTTTTAACCGGCTCACTGGTGGTGTAAATTATTGTCCATCATTAATACATCTTAATTTTTTCTTAATGGTAGTACTTTGAAGGAGCATTATAGAACAGCATGCTCTGTTTCAGGCTCAGTGAAATGAAATACAGTGTTAAGCATTTTCTTCTTAAACTCTTTTAGAGGTAATTTTTCAGTTTTCATGGTGCTGTCTTTGATACCAGCCATATCTCAGCCACTCTTCTTACTGCAATACATTTGACTTGAACAGAATGATAGATGCAGTCTAACAGTTACTTTAGGGAAGCTTCTTAGGGTGATCTTACATTATCAGAAGGGCTAGAGACAGGTTTTTGTGCCTTCGTGTGTAAGGGAATACTGGCTTGGGATTCTTCTGAAGGACTTCTCGGTTAGTTCTTGGAAGAGTGATTTGCTGCTCACTTAGAAGGAATCCTCAGCCTTGGGAAACTGGTCCTGTTAATTCTGTTCTATACATGTTACTCTTTTCAGTTATATTTGTAGCTTAGTTTATATGCTTCAATAAATTTTCAGATAAAATGGTTTGTTGTGGGCTTGAACTAATCCTGCTGATGCTGAGTGTTCTTGACTCCGAAATTGGTGAAAGCTGAGAGCACTCAGCTCCTCAGTACCTTTCAAAAGTACTAAGTTGCTTTAATGTCAGACATGTATTTTATGTGGACAGTAGAAACTGTCTCTTGGTGAACCTTCTTCCTTCTGTATAATATGAGCTAAGCAATTCCTCAGTGCCATTTGATCAAATTATATTGAATTATGATACTTCTAAGATGCAACTGTATTTTCAGGCACAACCATTTCATGAAGGAAGTCAAGCTTTTAAAATTAGCTGATGGGTGTCTGAGATGCGGTATAACATAGCTGGGATTAATCTAAGGGAAGTAATGTAGGATGTAAGGAGGAGGAAGTGTAATGGGTGTGGTTTCTGAAAAGGAATTGCAGATTCCTGCCTAAGGCAACCAGGGAAGAGAGAATCCTGGGCTCTCTGCTTGCTTGCAGTGCTGTAGATGCTAGCATACCAGTTTCCAGGTCATCATTTCCTATGGTGGTGTTGCTAAATCCCTTAATAAAACAGTGTTTGCAGAAGGATAAGGTTTTAAAAGTTTTACTAACCTAGAGAGAAATATTGAAAAGGGGAAGTGTGGGTGTTCTACCTAACTACAGTTTTGGCACCGTGTCTGCTCCTTTAATTACTGTAACACATTTGACACAGTTGAAAACTTTTTGAGTTAAAATCTTTGTGTGTATTTTATATGGAATAATGTCTTTTATCTTTTCTCCTCTGGATTGATCAGTCTTTTTTTTTTTTTAGGCTGTAATGCTGTAATACATCTGTTGGTTATTTTCTTTTAATGCTTAGCTCTTGCGCAGCTTGCTTTGAGGAGAGGAGGAGTACATCAAAATTGTGATTTATTTTTTTTTCCCTAACATTAAGATAGGAGTTTTTAATTGACTGAAGCCAATTTATTGCAGGGTAGATTCACTGCAGATACACTTAAAATCTTACAGAATTGATTGACAATGCTGTTCTGTTGACATAGAATCATAGAATAATTGAATGTCCTGAGTTGGAAGGGGTCCATTTCCTATCTATGCACAGGACAATCCCAAAAGTCACATCATGTGTCTAAGAACATTCTCCAGATGCCTCCTGAATTCTGCCAGGCTTAGCTCCATGACTACTTCCTTGGAGAGCCTGCTCCAGTGCTCAACCACCCTCTGTGTGAAGAACCTTATCTTAACATCTAAGCTATCTTCTCCTGACAGAGCTTCATACCGTTACCTTGGGTCCTGTTGCTGGTTACCAGAGAGAAGAGATCAGCTCCTGCCCCCTGACTTTTGCCTTAGGAGGAAGCTATAGATCACAATGAGGTCTCCCTTCAGTCTCCTCCAGTCTGATTAAACCAAATGACTTGAGCGTTCCTCATGCAGCTTGCCCTCTAGACCTTTCACCATCTTTGTGGACCTTTCTGGACACTCTTCAACAGCTTAATACCCTTCTTATATTGTGGCGCCAAAAACGGCACACAATACTCAAGGTGAGGCCGCACCAGTACAGAGGAGAGTGGGCCTGTCACCTCCCTTGATCAGCTAGTAAGGCAGTGCTTGATGCATCCCAGGACTTAGTTGGTCTTTTTGGGTGCCAGGGCACACAACTCCTATTCAACTTGCTATCAACCTCCAGATCCCTTTCTGTGGGGCTACTCTCCAGCTTCTCATTCCCCAATCTGTATGTGCATCTAGGGTTATCCTTGCAACCTTGCCACTTGCTCTTGCTAGACTTCATGTGGTTGGTGATTGCTCAGCCCTCTAATCTGTCAAGATCTGTCTGCAGGGCCTCTCTGCCTTTGAGGGAGGCAATAGCTCCTCCCAATTTGATGTCATCAGCAAACTTACTTAGTGCACCTTCCAGTCCTGCATTCAAGTTATTTATCAAGAAATCAAAGACCACTCACCCCAAGATGGAACCCAGTGGAACCCCACTGGTGACCAGTTGCCAGCCCGATGCAACCCCTTTGAGCCTGACCCGTCAGCCAGTTGTTAAATCACCTCATGATGTGTTTATCTAGCTGTATGCTGGACATTTTGTCCAGAAGGACACTGTGGGAGACAGCCTTGAAGGCTTTATTTAAATCCGAAAAGATTATGTCAGCTGGTCTCCTTTGGTCAACAAGGTGGGTAACCTTGTCATAAAAGGAAATTGTTTGTAAAGCAGGACTTTCCGTTTGTGAACCCATGGTGGCTATGACCAGTGACTGGATTGTCTTTCAGAAGTTTTTCAGTGACTCCCAGGATAATCTTCTCCATGATTTTACCAGATACAGAAGTAAGACCAACAGGCCTGTGGTTACCAGGGTCATCCCTGTTGCCCTTTTTGAAAACAGGGACAACATTTTCCAGCTTCCAGTCAGCTGGGATCTCCTCTGATTCCCAAAAGGAGTGGAAAATCATTGAGAGAGGTCTTGCAGTGACATCAGCCAGCTTTTTAAGTACCCTTGGATGAATCCCATCAGGCCCCATGGACTTACAGGGATCTAGCTGGAGCAGCAAGTCCTGCATAAGTTCTGGATTGGCTGAGAGTTTAACATCCCAGGCACGGGTCTGCAGCTCAGGGCTCTGGGGACCCTGGAGCTCATCATGATTGATTGTCCTGGTTTGACCAGAAGCTAAGGTCAAAAGAACAATCTTTTGAGGAAAGGTCNAAAGTTCAACTACTGAGTCTTTTCTTTTAAAGAAACAGTGTCCATATCCAAATTCAAAAGTTCAAAAGGGAACATGACGTACACTCTTTTAAATTTTAATCACTCCAGGACATTGATGGTGAAGACGGAGGCGAAGACAGCATTAAATGTCTCTGCTTTGTCTATGTCCCTGTTTGTGAGGTAACTGTTCTCATCAAGTAACAGACCAATGTTTCTGGTCTGCCTTTTGTTATTAACATAGTTAGGAAGCTCATTTTATTGTCCCCTGCAATACTGACCAGCTTCAACTATAATGGGCTTTTTGCCGCGTGGACTTTTTTCCCTACAGTAGCAAACAGCATCTCTGTAATACTCCCATGTTGCCTGACCTTGTTTCCACTGACCATATGCTTTCTTTGTTTGCCTTAGCTCCAGAAGAAGCTCCCTGCTCAGCCTAGCTGGCCTACTGTCTCTCCTGCTTGAACTTGGCTTTTATACAGTTTGTATGTGCTCCTCTCAGACATTAGATAGTTAAAGTTTTCTTTCTAAAAAAGTCTTTAGTTTTTTACATCTTTCTTTTATAAGCAGGCAGCCTGGCTTGCTCATTGCCTTTACGAGATGGAAGGTGATACATATTTTCAATTTCTTCTCATTAATGTAACTGTTTTTGTAGCTTTTATGAAATAAGATATTCTAAAATTAGTGGAATTCCCTGAAATCACATGGTATAGTTGATAATAATGTGTGTGATCTCCTAAAATTCACAGGAAAATAAGCTAGTAGCTTCCTCTCACCACTGGCTTATTGAATAATTTCTTCTGTCTCTACTTGGAAGGCAAAAATTGTTGTATTAGATAGCATGTTGAAAGTTCTTTTTGATCTTTTCCACATTAGTTTTGCTTTCTGAAGCATAACATCCTCAAGTTTTAATCTGAATTTGGAGCAGAGGCATATTCTGAGTGTAGCACTTAAGATACATAAGAGGAAAATTTCCAATTCTATTTTCTTTATGATTAGTGTATGGCAAAAATGAAAGGCATCTCATAAATGTGTGTGAGACATTTGTTTCACAGGGGTTTTGAGTCAACTTGCTGATTTCAGGATAAAGCCTTTCTGTCTCAGAGTCTTCTGTGTTCTGGCCTGGCATCCCAGCTAGGCAGGTTAAATTCTGTGTTGTAAGGGACTGTACGTCATATCTGAGGGGTGGGAGAGGAGTGAGAACCAACAGGTGTTTCAAAGCTCTTTCCTTGGCCGTCTGTTGAACCACTTCCACTATAACCTTAATTTTAAGGGATCCTTAAGTTTTGGCTTACTGTAGCATTCAAACCTTGATGATAACTTTCTAACTCAGGTGGTGGAGAAACCAACAAGGAAAGGAATATTGCTGGACCTTGTACTAACAAATAAAGAGGGATTCATTGAGGATGTGAATGTAGGGGGCACCCTTGGCTGTAGTGACAGCGAGCTGGTGGAGTACAGGACTGTAGGCAGTAGGCACAGGGACAAGAGCACGAGTGCTACCCTGGACTTCAGAAAGGCCAACTTTGGCCTTCTCAGGGAACTGCTTGATATAGTCCAGTGGGAAAGGGCTCTGGAAGGTATGGGAGCCCAAGCAAGCTGGCTAG